>VWZT01002536.1:323704-338856 GCA_013397055.1 Pachycephala philippinensis | reverse complement strand
GGTGGCAGAGCCCTGGAGCAGCTGCCCAGTGAGGGCCTGGAGCCTCCCTCTGTGGGGACATCCCAAACCCACCTGGATGTGTCCCTGTGTCCCCTGCTCTGGGTGACCCTGCCTTGACAGGGGGTTGGACTGGATGATCTCCAGAGGCCCTTCCAACCCCAGCTCCTCCGGGATTCTGTGACAGCCCATCCTGCCGGCGGAGCTGTCACCCATAACCCGCTGAGGGAACCACGGCGCCGCGCTCCCCTCAGCGCGGCCCTGCCAGCACTCAAGATGGCGCCGCCCAGCGCCGTCGCCAGGCCCCAAGATGGCGCCCACCGAACTCTGCCCGGAGCCGCCATGGCCGAGGCCGCGCTGCGCCGTTTCCGCTTCCTGCCCGCAGCCAAGATGGCGGCGGCGGCGGGGCAGCGCCGTGGGCCCGGCGGCCGCTGAAGCCGCTTCCGCCGCCGCGGGCTCTCCAGCAGTAAAAATGGCGGAGTCGGTGCTGGAAGTTGTGGGCCGGCTCCAGGCGCGGCTGGCGGGCAGCGCCGAGCCCAAGAAGGTGATGGGGGCTGCCTCAGCCCGCCGGGGCCCCAGCGGTGGGGACGGAGGTCGGGAGTGCGCGGGGCGCGGGGCAGGGCCTCTCTCCGCCGGGGCTTCTCCTACGTGGAGTTCCGTGCCCGGCCGGGGCCGCGGTGCGTGCGGTGAGACGTGCGGGCTGCCCGGGGGTTGTCCCCGGTGGGACTCCCCCCTTGCCACCAGCCCGGCCCAGGCTCGCAGGCCCTGGGGGTCCCGTTGCGGCGGGCGGGCGTCCGTTTTGGGGTCCCCCCGTGGCAGGCTTGGGGCGGTGGNCCCCCGTGACAGTGGCGAGCGGAGATCCCTTTTGTGGTCTCCCTTTGGCAGTGGCGAGCAGGGGTCCCTTTGAGGTCCCCGCGTGGCAGTGGCGGGCAGGGGTCCCTTTTGGGGTCCCCCCCGGCAGGGCTGGGGCCCGGCTGGGCAGGCGGGCAGCGGAGAAGTCGCCGGAAGAGTCTTGCCCTGGTGACGTGTTCGGTGGCAGAGCCGCGGTGCTGTGTGAGCCCACGCAGGGAGGCACAGCCGCGGGGCTGGGGGGACACGAGTCCCGCGCAGGGGCTGGCTCCTGTGGCCTCTGTTCTCTCTGGCCTTGGGGGACTCGCTTGGCTCTTCTCGCCCCTCTCCACGAGGGAATGTGCCCGCTGCCAAAATGTGCTGCCCGCAGCAGCTGTTGCGGAGCGGCTGCTGCGCTGCCCCGACCTGCCTTGGGCTCGCTGTGTTCCGTGACATTCGGCTGGTGACATTGGGCTGGTGACAGTGACTGTCCTGCTGGGCACCAGCATTCAGAGCTGGTTTTTCTAGTGAAATCTGGAATTATGGTTGAACTTGGGCATGCTGTTACTCCATTCTGCTGTTGTAAAGGGGGAGCATCTGTTGAGGGTGTTCACACGTGTTTGGTTCGCGTTTTGTGTAATTCAGGGGAAAGAGGAGGCAGGCAGGGCTGTGCAGCTGCTCTGTGCTGGGCTGACTCTGTTTCACTGAAACAAACACCTGCAGAACTCCCTTCCCAAGGTCTCCCACCACCCAGCGAGAGGAGAGGATGCTCAAGTGCTGACCCTTTGAAATGGGAGCCCCTGTAGGAGCTCCAGCCTGGCTGGGGGTGATGCGATGGGATCTGGTTACTCTTCTCACCCTCTCAGCCAGGACCAGAGCAGGGTTTAACTGGTGAAGCCCCACATGGAGCTGAGGGACTGCCAAGGAGTCAGTTCCACGGGGTCTGAGCTTTGTGGTGCTGAGACCATGGGCAAGACTTCAAATGTTGTCTCAGCGCTCTGTGCACAGAGAATTAGTGCTGCTGTTTCCTGACCCTTTTGAGCCTGGGGCGAGAACTGCTGGTGTGTTTCTGGAGCACTGCAAGTCTCGGGGCAGTGTTTGCACAGCCCGACTCTTTCTCCAGTGACCTCGTGGTGCGAAGTCGTTTCTTTGCTCTGTTGATCCTGTGTGGTTTTGCAAGGGCAGGCAGAGGAGGTAAAGCAGGGTAATGACTTGAAAACCTCTTTTCTTCCCCAGCAGAAAGGCCCTGTGACCTATATTCTCTATTTCTGATACTTTTCCAACCATATCCTTGGAAGCATTAGTAGTTTTAAGCCTGAATTTAGTTGCCAGTGCATTGTCTTGATAGATCTTGTGAGGACCTTCCTGTGCTAGAAGTTTTACCCCCTCAGCAGGACAAATCCACGGCATCCCTGGCTGCTGCCCACCCTTACACCATTTCCAGTCCTCACTTTTCTTGCCTGGTCCTTTGAAAATATTTTATCAGGAATGTGAAAGAATAATATTTGCCCAAGTATCGTGTACAACTCATTGCCTTGCTGAAAGGTGTAAAGTGCTGTTATTACTGGTTTCGGGTGAAAATCGGGCTGCTGGCACAGAACAGCACGAGTGAAATTTTGGACAGTGCTGTCATGGTTTGGAAAGAATCTTTTTTTTCCAGCAGAGGAAGTACAAGCTCTGCTTCAGGGCTATGGGAAGAAAGAGGAGAAGGAAAATATGAGCAAGAGCATCTTCACGGAGGCGAAGCAGCGGGGCTGTGCTGGAGCAGTTTGATGTTAGTGTGTGTTTTCAGTGTCGTAACGGTCTGGCTGCCTTCTTTCAGAAAAAGAAAACAATCCACCCATGTTCAACAGAACTTGATTGGAGCTGGAACTCAGGGAAGGTTTTATGGGTTGTGTCTTGTGGCCGATTGACTGAAACCCTGCCCTGTGCTGGGGTGTTTTAGAAGAGCTTTGTTGTGTGTGTCTCACAAGACACGAGCCTGGTGTTTCCTGTCTCCCACCTGGTAAGCTTTTCCTCACAGGATTTGTATGATCTTGGTTATTTCCAAGATGAGCTGCCAGATTTAGAATCCCAGGATTGTTACAGGTTGGAGAAGACCTCCAGGACTGAGTTCAAACTTTGACTGAACCCTTCCATATCAACTGAGTGCTGTGTTGTTACTTGAACACCTCCAGGGATGGGGACTCCACCACCTCCTTCCAACGCCTGACCACCCTTTCTGTGAAGAAATTCCTCCTGTTGTCCAAAATTCTTCCTGATGTCCCTTTAAGCCTCAGAGGGATGAACTCCATCAGCTTGTTTCCAAAGGAAATAAAGGTTAATACATGCTTTTAAGCCTCACTGCATCAAAGTTGCCTCACTTGGTGCATCTCGTGCTCAAGGACTTGTGTTCCATGGAGGAACCGACTGCAGTGGCTGTGGAATAACTCAGCTCCTCCTGAGACGTGTTCTGGATCAAGCGTGTGGCTGCCCTGGTCTCCAACCACACTGAGAACAGCATTCCCATTGAGAACAGCACTTCTCTTCTTGGAATTCAGCCCCGAAGGCAACAAATAACTAAAGAGCAAACAGAACTGTGGGAGATGCTACCGAGGGGTGCAGCTAGAAAATACTTGCGAGGATTTAGGGATACCAGAACGAGTTCTCCTTTGGTTCTTACTCTCATGATGGGATTTTGTAAGCTCAGAGAAAACCTTTCTAGGAATTTAAGTAGCTCACAGAGTTGCTTTAATATTGTCCTGGTTTATTCTTTTTCTGTCTGGTACAAAAATCCCTCCTTCTTTCCTTTCCTGTCCCCTTTGCGCACACAAGTCCAAACTCCTTTATTACCAGTCCCAGAAGGATTTTGGCCTTCCCAGAGGGATGCTGACCCCTGAACTGTGGCAGGCACTCCGAGGGAAGGCAGCAGAGTTGGGCTGTGTCTCTGCTGCCTTTGGTTTGATGGCTTCAGTTGCCAGTGCACTTGTTGAGCAGCTGTGCTGGCAAGGCAACAGTAGCTACTCTTGGTATCAGTGTTTCACTCTTCTAAACCAAGAACACCGAAACCTTCTGTCACAGTTATTCAGTCCCAAATATAAAGGAGTGGTTTCTAGTGAACGGAAGTTGTGGTTTTGCTTAAGTCAGAGGAAGCCTTCTCTGGGTGTCGAGGAGGGTTTCTTCTCTGAAAGCAAGAGCGCTCCTCAGAGGGGTTAAAGGAACTCATTTCCCTCAAAAGGAAGGAGACCTGCAGACCTGTCTGATCCTTGCCCGGTGGACGTGGGGGTGATTGGGTGTCAGCTTAGGCTGACAGTGCTGATTTGAGCACGAGCACAGTGCTTTAAAGAGAAGATCTTCTGGATCAGGGGCAGCCCTTTGTATGGCATATAGCATAGGAGTGCTGAGCACAGCCCGGGCTGTATAGGGGCTATAATAATGGGAATGCTGATGAGGCTGGACTGCGGCTATAGCTGAGCTGTGGGAAATGATGTGAGGGGCAACAGTGCTGTCAGATGTGTGCTACCATGTAGTGTAGCTACAGAGCCAACAGACATCGTGGTGAGGCGGTGTCCCAAACCACCTGGGTGCCAGAGGTACAGGAACATCCCCTTCGCTTAGAATCCCAGAATCATTGGGGTTGGAAAAGACCTCCAGGATCATTGAGTCCAACCTGTGACTGATCCCCACCTTGTCAACCAGACCAGAGCCCCAGGTCCAGTCCATCCTTGGACTCCATTCCCATGTCTGGCCACCCTTTCCTGAACAAATTCCTCCTGGTGTCCGACCCGAATCTCCCCTGGTGCAGCTTGAGGCCGTTTCCTCTTGTCCAGCTCCTGCAGCTCCTCGCTGGGATGCTCATTGGAGAGGGCTCCTTGTCCCACCCTGTCCCATGGAGCAGCTGAAGGGCCTTGCTTGGGGTGTGTGGGGGAAAAAACACTTCCCTGGTGTTTGTTGAAGGGAAGAGAAGAGAGTGGAGCAAGAGGGAGGGAATTTGGAAGGGACCAGATGCTGTTCTAGCACCTGGTTGAAGAGAGCCCGTTGGTAGCGGGGACAGGTTCCCCTCTTAGGTCTTTAGGAGCATCTAGAAATCTTCCTTCCCCTTTTGTTTTGGTTTGTTCCCACCCCTCTTGCCAAGGGGTGATTCCACCACCACCTTCTGAGAGTCACAGGCTTCCAAGTCCTTTCTTCCTCTTGCTGTGTGTTTCTGTTCCTGTGCTCTGAGCCAGATTTAAGTTGTAGCCACGTGTGAAGCAAACGTTAATATTTGAGTGTGTTACAAAACTTTCGGGTGGGTTCTTGTGGGCAGAGACAAGATTTTTTTGCAGTTGCCCCTCGTGTTCAGCTTCTCAGGAGCTTTCTTGGAGCGAGACAGCAGCTGTCAGCCACTTGGATCTTCCTAACAAGCTCTCAGGCAGTGCAGCATTTTCTTCCTCCCTAATCCCCGTCTGTGGTTCTGTGCGACAACGCTGAACACTTCTGCTCTTGTCTCCACAGCTGCTGAAGAGTCTGAAAAGGCTGTCAGAGTTACCCATCACAGTTGACATTCTCGTGGTAAGAGCTGTGAAATCTCTCGGGCTTTTTATCGTGTCTGTCGAGTCCCAGGGAGAGCTGTTTGCCACGGAAGTGCTGCTTTCCCTGGCACAGGGTGTGTTGTCTCGGCCACCTGCTACAGCCCAGTGTCATGGGCGTGATTGTGATAAGGTTCTGGAAGTGCCAGGCACGGGGAAGGAGCGTGCCAGGGCAGGTGGGAAGTCATGGAGGACAGTTTGTCATCCTCAGTTCTCCCGAAAGCTTAACACCTGACTGGGATGTGAGAGTTGGAGCAGATCCCGGCAATAACAAATCAGCAGGAAATGAGGAAGTGCTAATCCTTACAGTTTTTAATGGCTTCTGTCTTCAAACTTGCCAGCTCTCATGGTAAATACTGACTTGGGTTATTAATACCAATAATTAGTGTTTGACTAAGGTAGAATTAACTCCTTGATTTACATGTAGTGAAAGATATAAAGTCAGCTGAAAACATAATGAAAGTGATATCCTTGCTGTTAGATCAAGGAACTTTCTCCCTTGCAGCAGTAGGGAGTGTGTTGCCTTCACTGACTCTTTAGGAAGTTTAGCAGGGCTGAGAATTCCTGTTTTGCTAAGATGGATTCGTGGCTCTCTCCTGAAGGAGACAGGAGTTGGGAAGACTGTGAACAGCCTAAGGAAACACGAGCTCGTGGGAGACTTTGCCAAGGACCTGGTGGCCAGGTGGAAGAAGCTGGTGCCAGTGGCCCAGGAGGCAGAGCGGTGAGTGAACCCCGTGGATGAGCTTTGGGAATGTTTTTTCAGTGGATATTTTAAACCTCTCTGGCCAAGGCTCTGGAAAAACTTGTAAAACCAATATGCGAACTCTGCCTGGGGGTTTTGCCTTGTTTTGGCAGAAACTTCCTGCCTTTGCTGGCTCTGGAGTGTTGGGATGCTGACAGCTGCAGTTTCGTGTGGAAGTTGGGGCCAACTTTCAAGAATTTGCAGTTTGATGAAGAGATTAGCAGGAGATGCCAAAAAAAGTGCCCTTAATAAAGCAAAAGATGCAATCTGCTTGCTTCCCATTTTGTGATTCTGAAGACAGGAAGTTCTAGGCCCAAGTAATTTGAAAGAATGCTTTTATGAGCCAGAATCCTATGGAAACTGGAAGTTATTGCCAGCAGGCATGTGGCAGTAACAAAGCTGTGTTGAACCCAGCAGAGAGATCAAAAAGGTTTGAGTGATAAAGGCCCAGTTATTAATGGGAATTTAAATGACTGGTATTCCCACGTGTTGAACTGGGGAACTGGGGGACATTTCCCACAGCATCACACAGCCAGGAGTGTGTAGGCACGGAGAAGGTTCTGTACACAGCTGTTTCTAGTCCTAATAAAAGTGCTTCATCAATTCTTGCACTAGAAATGCAGTTTTAAAATCCCTGATTGTTGCTGTTCCTGAGAGATTTAGTGGGATTTTTGCCACAAAACTACCAAATACAGCCTTGGTCTTCTGTAAGAGGTGTTCCAGTCCAGGAAAAGGCTCTTTTCATTCATATTGGGTGGTTTTAATCAAACTGGTTTTGGTTTCTTCTCTGTTCAGAAATAACCTAGACTCTGAAGACCGTGACTACGAGAGGAGCAGCTCAAGCAAAAGGCATCAGGAATCCTCCCTCAGAGAGGATGAGGAAGCTGATCAGGATTACTCAGAACCCTTCCAGCCTTCTTGCAGCCAGTCCTATAGCCCAGATCATAGGGAAAAGAAGTCCAAAAGGTATCCTAGGCCTGAGAGAGCCCATGAGACTTACGGCTATAGCAGCCACCAGGGGAAGGGTTGGGGCAGATCGTCCCCGGTGCTCTCTTCAGATCAGGAGTACTCGGACTGTGGACAAGCTGTGTCACCTGAGCCCAGTGAGAGCCCTCAGGATGTGGACACAGACCCCTATGCCTCTGAGGAGCAGGAAGAACCAGCACTATTCCATCGGAAAGCCAGCAAAGGCCACAGCTTCCAGGAGAAGCTCGGGGCAGGCCGGGAGCGGAGCTCCGGCGATTTCTGCGACAAAGGGAACGCGAGTCGGAGCAAAGAGCACAAATCCTCGCACAAAAAGCAGCGGCTCGATGGCAGAGGGGACGAGAGGACCTCTGCCTTCAGCCCAGAGAGGTTGCACAAGGCCTCCTTTAAAGAGCAGCTCCGAGAATCCCCTGTGGCAGCAGGCAAGGAGAAGCAGAGGACGTCGGAGGGCACAAAAAAGGAGAAGAACCGGGAAAGTGGCACCTCCAGGAAGGAGAAGTCGCACTCGTTGCCACACTCGGAGGAATCTTTGGATAACCATGTCAAGAAGCAAAAGCATCGGGACTCTGAGAAGAGCAAATTGGAGAAGTCCAAGCAGAGCCTGGAGAGCTCTAACTCAGAGAAACGGAAAGCTGAGAGTGACTCAGGCAATAGGATCAAGGAAAAGGGGGGTTCTGGGAGCTTAAAGTCTTCGGAGGGGAAACGCAAAATCTCCGAGGTGGACAAAAAATCAGTGGGTTTTTCCTCAAATTCTGGGGAGGGGGAAGCAGAGGATGAGTTTGAACAACCTACGATGTCCTTTGAGTCGTATCTCAGCTACGACCAGCCCCAGAAAAAGAAAAGGAAAGTGGTCAAACCCTTGGCTGGGTCAGCTGGGGACAAAGACCGAGGGCACAGCAAACAGAACGGATCCAAAGCCGGTACCAACAGCTCAAGCTCCAGTCAGAAAAGTCCAAGCCACAAGAGAACAAGTGAGAAAAAGGCAGAGAAGAAACCCCCAGAGCCTCCTAAGCCAAAGAGGGTAAGGTTTGGAAGGATCTGAGAGTGATCAAAGAAGGTGGGATCAGCTGCTCTCAGTCCTCTGCCATCTGAGGCTTGTTAGTTTTCCCCTTGGAAAAGTGGGTGAAGTGGGGGGGAAGAAAGAAATGCAGTGGGTGAATTTTATGTTTTATTGTTTTATGTTTTTCAAAAATGGGGAGAGTAAAAGAGAGAACCTTCAGTTATATATTGGTGTGAAAGAGTACTGGACATGATGCACTCGGTGAGAAAGCAGAGTGTGTGTGGATGTGAGCTTAGCGTCCAGCCCAGTTTGCAGTGCATCTCCTGCTAACAAGGTTCCCATGTCTCCCCTCTCAAGTATTTATGCTTCTCTAAAATGGACCTTTTCTGGTGTCCAGAAATGGGAGACCTGGTGGTACAAGGCAGCTCATTCCAGAAGACAAACCTTCTTTTGTGAAAGCTTGGAAAATGAGCAACATTTCTGTACGGATCCTTTGTCACGTCGGTGCCAGGGTTTGCTATATAAATAGGGACTAATGTGTAAAACCTTTACTGTTTCATCTTGTTACTCAATTTTGAAACACTTGCTCTTCATAAAGTGGTTTTTACAATGTTTAACAGCCTTTTAAATCCTGCTTTGCCGTTCCTTCTGATAAGTGCTTCATAAAACTTTGTATCAAAGTTTTCCGTTTTCCTCAGTTTCTGAGGTTCCCTTCTCCTCCACCACTGCAGAGTTTTTTTGCAGGAGGAGGAGGAGAGGCAGAACTGGTAAATGAGTGTTTGAGATCAAGAAAGTGCTTCTGCTTGTCCTGAATTGGTTAAAAATGTACATGGCTCTTTCTGGAGGGCGCTGAATGATTCAGATCCCATATTTTGGCTCCTTCATATTGGCAGTCACCCCCTGAGGTTGTTCCCTGGTGCAAACTGATCAGCTTTGAGTGGTTTATTCAATATATACAGAAAACCACAGTTAGTGCTGTTTGTACACTGGAATGTCACATTCTGCTGTATTCCTGTCTTATTCCATGTACATCCTCTCCTTCCAGATAATTTTAGATATGGTACCAACGTTACCAGACATCCCCCTGCCCCCCATCCAGGCCAATTATCGTCCTCTTCCCTCGATTGAGTCCATCACCTGCTCCCAGACAAAAAGGAAAGGTATGTTGGGCAGGAAAATGGGTTTGGAATGAGCCACTGTGGGAGAGAGCGGGAGCAGATGCTGGCTGGGTTCAAGTCTTTCTATTGGGATCTGCCAAGGGCAGAGGTTTCAGGGGAAAAAGCAGCTGCTTCCCACGTGCTCCATCAGAAATGAGAAGAATCCTTCACTGATCCTTTTTGGGGCTTGGGCTTTGGACTTGCCCTTCCTGAACTTGCCCTGCAGGTCTCTTCGAGGAGGACTTTGCCCTTTAGGTCACTTCTGGGTGACTCCAATTTGTGCCTCCTGTGCCATTCATCAGGACAGGCTCTTTGTTTTCTCTGTCCCCTCCTCACTCCAAGTGTTTCCCTCCACAGCAGTGTCCTCGCCAGTGGAGGAGAGCGAAGCGGGTTTCACAGGCCGACGGTTAAATTCCAAAATGCAGGTGTACTCTGGCTCCAAAACTGCCTACCTCCCAAAGATGATGTCCCTGTACCAGCAGTGTATCAGGGTCCTCAGCAACAACATCGACTGTAAGTATCTTTGCTTGTCTCAGAGTCACTGTGCACTCACTGAGATTTTGGCAACTTGTTTGTACAGACCCCAGCAGTTCCCCCTTGTTACAAATGTGGGACAAATCCCACTGGAAGCTCAGGTGCTGCAAGGATCAGCACCCACAGTGTTTTCAGGCAGTGCGAAAGCACCGGAAATTGTGGCAAACAGAGTTTGCACAGACATTTCTTAACTTGGAGAGATTGGTGCCTGAGGTTCCTTTCTTCTCCCCTCATCCCATATGTTGTTGTGCAACACTGCAGTTTTTTCAAGGTGTCAAGCCCTTTCCTTGGCAAGGAAGGAGCAGGATAAGTAATACCCTGTGCTTCTTGCTTCTCTCTAGCAATCTATGAAGTGGGTGGTGTCCCTTTCTCCGTGCTGGAGCCGGTATTGGAGAGGTGCACCCCGGAGCAGCTGTATCGCATCGAGGAATGTAACCATGTGAGTGCCTTGGCCTGGGAGAAGGGCTGTGATGTCCAGGGGTGTCCTCACCTGCAAGAACAGAATAGTAAACAGCTTTTTCGTAGCAAGAGGTGGCTTTTCCTAGTCTGGGGTTCCTGGCTTTGCTGCAAGCTGGCCCTGCTGGCATTCCAGTGACACCAACGCAGAGCTGGTGGCAAGGGAAGGGGGAGTGGAGGAGTCAGGAGGGATCCCAGCTCTGTGTGGGTTTCCTTCAGGTGCTGGTGGAGGACACGGATCAGCTGTGGCACAACCACTGCCTGCGAGACTTCAAGAACGAGAAGCCCGAGGAGTTTGAGTCGTGGCGGGAGATGTACCTGCGGCTGCACGACGCGCGCGAGCAGCGCCTGCTCATGCTGGCACGGAACATCGGCTCTGCCCACGCCAACAAACCCAAAGGTGGGGCTGAGGGAAGGGCTTTGGGCTTTAAACCTGTCCAGTTTAGGAGCTGCTTAGCTCTGTGTGCGTGCCTTTGCTTCGTGGTGCCTTGCTTTCAGCCGTGGTGGTGTTGATGCAGAGCAATATTTTACAGCAAGGATGTGCAGGGCTGCAGAGGCACCTCCTGTTCCACACGGCTTCTCCAAAGCCAGAGAGGGGGAAGCATTCCTGGTTTTTGGGTGAACATACTGAGAACTGCTGGGCTGGTCAGTGTGATTTCTCAGTGCAAGAGGTTCAGACCTTAGGAAGGAGACTGTCACTATTTCTTTGGAATGGACGGACTGGGGAGAGGTGGATGAACTGTCAGTAGTAAGACAAGCAGTGAGGGGCCTCCTTTATAGCCAGCTGGATGTAAGTGATGCTTCCCTCTGTCCTCTTGCAGGGAGAGTGGCCAAGATGGCATTTGTGAACTCTGCAGCGAAGCCCCCTCGGGACGTCCGGAGAAGACAGGAGAAGTTTGGAACTGGAGGCCCTCTTCTGCCAGAGAAGACCAAGTGAGTGTTTCTCTGTAGCACTTGCTGCTCAGGGCCTCCTGCCAGCTGCCCCCCGAAGCTCAGGAAAGGATACTGTGTGTCTGGGAGCTTCTTTTGCAGGGAAACTTGTAACTGTAATACCTTGTTTCCTGCTGGGAAGCACAGAGATCCCTGCTGGTTCCACTTTGTATCAGCCATGCTGCTGTTACAATGTGGTTTGTGTCTCTAGAATTGCCTCAAACCACGGTGAATCCTTTATGGAAATGCCTGTCCTGTGTCTGTTCCAGAATAAAACCAGTCCTGTACACATCCAGCAAAAGCCACGCTCGGGCGAGTGACGAGCAGTCCTACGATGGGCCCAGCACCAGCAGTGCCCACTCGGTCCCATCTTCAGGTAGCACCTTCTCCTCCTACGACCCCAGGAAACCCCCAGTGAAGAGTAAGTACAACCTGCAGGACACCCCTGTGGTCTCTCAGAGCTTCTCCTTCACAAACAGCTGCCTCTGCTGTGGGAGAATTCCAGGCTGTGCAGGAGGGTTGATGTTGGTATCTCTCCTCTCTCTAAGAAATCTGTTCAAACTTCTTGCATGAGGAAAAGCAGAGGGAAACATCTGATTCACCTGCTCAGAGCTGACTGTATCAGCCTGTCCTAATGGTGCCAGTGAGGCAGAACCTCTGCCTTTGCCCTGTGTCTGTCCAGCTGTTGGGATTTGGAGTGCAGCCCTCTGGGGAAGGAAGCAGGGAGGGTTTAACCAGGGATCTGTGCTGGTGCAGTGCAGAAAGCAGTGCCTTCTCCTCAGTCTGTGACCTGAAAACTGTGATGGGCCCCGCTCAAACACTCGTGTCTGCCAGAACTGCAGCTTTGAATTGCTCCCAGCTCTTAGTCTGTCACTTTTGCTTTCATGTGAGGGCTTTTTTGTTTGATTCAGTGGTGGTTTTTTTTCTTTCTCTTTTGCAGAAATTGCACCAATGATGGCAAAGACTATCAAAGCTTTCAAAAACAGGTTCTCTCGGAGATAAGTTTGCAGTGCTGAGCTGGGCCTTTCTCTCTTGGGGAGGAGTGGCACTGAAGGGGGAGAAGGCACCCAAACAGCCCTTCCTTATCTTTGAACTCTTTGGAGGCTGCAGCTGCTGGGAGAAGCTTCGATCTGCACAAGATAACGGCACAGTATTTTATCTTTTATTCTGGTCCCTTTCTCAGTGTCAAGCCCCCCTCTTTTACCCCCTGTCCTCAACATTCTGTTTCTGGCTTTGTCATCCCTCGAAAGAAGGGTGTACAGAATCTCCCGACACAGGAAAATGTGAAGTCTTGGCACCTGCTGAGAGTGGAAGATCCAGAGACTTATTTACTATTTAACCTCTTAATAAATTATAAAATGGTTTTAATTAATATTTTGCCCCTCTACCCTGCTGTATTATTTATGTCGCTCCCATTAGTCTCTCCCATCCCAACCCAGTCCCGGGGTCAGCCTTGGTGACTCGAGCTGGAATCCATCTGTCTGAGTGGACTCTGGGTGTCACGGGAGCCTTTCCTCGTGATCTGGTACCTGCTGGGCCCAAAGTCTCACCTGGAGACTCTGGGACAGGTAGGACCAGTGGCCCAGCCACTTGTCAGTCCTTTGGCAAGTGCATCCAGTCCTGAGGCTTTGCTCCCTGCTCGTGCGTGTCAATAAAATCTGAGCTCTTGACCTTCTCTGTGCTGTTGCTGTAGATCCTGTTCAGGTGCTTTTGTGGTCCTGCAGGGATGCCAAGAGCCTTTGGGGACGTTTCCTCTGCTGCTGTTGTCTTCTGCTGGCTACTGGGAATAAAACTGCCAGGGATTTGGGAGAAGTTTTACTGTGCACCACGTCAGATTTTAACTTTTTATCTGGAGAGAGATAGGGGACTTTGCAATGGAAAAACAGTTTTTAAATATCAGTGAAGGTATCGTTTGCCTCTTTTAGTGGGAAGAAGGAATACTTCTGTCTTGTTTTCTGTGTGGAATTGCAAAGGATTTATTTCCAGTTGGGAAGCTGGTGCCTAAATCCTGTCTTTTCCCTGTATGTTTTGCTCTGTCCCCTCTATGGAAAAATCCAAGGATTTTGGTCTTTGAACCTGAAACCACTTGAATGAGGTTGGAGGGAAGTGAGCAATGGAATGTGGCTGTTCTAACACGTGTGTGTCCTTCAGAGCAGGAGTTCACAGGGCTCCCTGGTGTGTGAGGAGCTGGAGCTCAGGAAGGAGAAGGTGCTTGATGGGGCTGGTGGGAGTGTCAGGAAGTGCCCTGGAGCTCCTGGAGAGGTCGGAGCCCTGCTGAGGATGTGAGGATGGCAGCTGGGCTCGCCGAGGCCAGAGCTGGACACAGGCAGGGGCTGGCTGTGATGTGGGGAAGGTTTCTGCTTGTGGGGTGTGTCTGGGGAAGGTTTCTGCTCGTGTTTTGTCTGCCCCAAAGGGAACCCCGGGGGTGGTGCAAGCAGAGCATGGGGCTGGGGAGAGCCCAGGGCTCGGGGGTCTGACTGGGTCGGAGAGGGAGAGATTCTCCTGTTCCAAGCCATATTTGCTGCCCTAGGACTTTGCTGTCTGGGTGGAAAAGATGCTGGTAGTGGATGCTGTTGTTGTTGGCAGCTCCTGAGAAGCTCTGCTGCTGGCTTTCCGTGGCTGCCAAATCCCAAACCGGTGGAGTTGTCTGTGTGCAATGACCGGGGGAAACCTTGCTGTGAAGGGTCCTCCCTGGAGGGCTCTAGAAAAATCCCTGTTTTGCTTCTGGTTTCTGTTTGTTTGTTTCTTTCCTTTTCTTTTTCCTCCTCCTTTAAAAAAAAAAAGTCTTTCTTTAAAACCATTCTGAACACCTGTCTCCTGTTTATTTGGTCTGTTCTTTGTTTAGTTTGAAGTTCTTGGAAAAATGTTCTCAGACTCTCATGTGCTGTAAGTTTGTTACAGTCCCAGATGCTTTAATGTTACCGTGCAGCATTTCAGTGTGTGTTGTGCTGTAAAATAATGGCTCCGTACTCCTGCGTTTTTGCTGTATTTAATTTTGCTGTATTTTTAATTAGATAACAATATATTCTCTTCTGCTGACTGTTGTGCTACTGTTTATTTCTCCTCTGTACTTGGGGTAGGGGCAGAGGGGAGGGAAGCAGAGCCTGGCATCGTGTTCAGACACGATGAAGCTTTGAACAAAGGATGTGGGCGATGCCCAAGAACGATTCTGGGCACTGCTAAACTGCCAATTAATTGATGTCACAGCTCCATCCTCAGCTGTGGGTATGGCCCAAGCGTTGCTGGTTTGGGGGATGCTCTTTCCCTCTCAGGGCAGCCCCTTCGCTCCAGGCTTTGCCAGCTGTGTCTGTGTTTGTTTGTGGGATTGCAGGGAGGTGACACTGGCGTGACTCTGCTCTCACAGGGACGATGCCAACCCCTCGCCCTTCCCTTCCTTTGGCTCAGACACTAAACCCAGCCTGGGGAGAGGGGGGCACCGGCCCTGGGCTGGGAGCAGAGCAGGGATATTTCCCTGGGGGACACACTACGCAAAATCTGGGATCAAAGTGCTCCTTCCCAGTCCCGGGCTGTGACACTTGTGCAGTTGTTCTGTGCTCCACCACACGCTAAAGGAGGGAGCAGAGCTGCCTCTTCCCCCTTCCCACCCCATCCCGGCAGGATGAGTAACGGGAGGAAGAGGAGGGGGAGGTGACTTGGACTCGTATTTGTATTTTGGTCCCAAACTGTGTATATATACAATTTTCTATGTTTCTTTTTTTGTGGTAACTAAGATGAATATTTTAATTAGATAAGTTATATGAAAAAGAGGAGAATCATGTCTCAATAAAAGCCGAACACTGGACCGCGGCTGCTCGTTCTTTCCTGACTCTGACAACGACTGTTAAACGCACCATTAGGAAACTCCGTGGCCCCTCGGAGGGTGATGCTCCGGTATCCCACTCTGTTATCCCGTCCCGGTATCCGGTGGGGGTGATGCTCCGGTTCCCGCGCTTCTTGGAACAATCCCGACAGATAAA
>VWZT01002536.1:303420-315786 GCA_013397055.1 Pachycephala philippinensis | reverse complement strand
GGCTCTGCTGCCGTGGCCAGTTCCTGCTGCAGGCAGAGCTGAGCAGCACCAGAGGCTCTTTTCTTTCCCCTCCTTTCCTGTTTATCCCTGGCAGCTGCAAGGAAAGACAAAGGCACTGGAGCTCCCTGTGCATCCCCTGGTCAGGCAGGAGGGGGCTCAGCAGCAAGGGGAGAGGTGTCAGTCCTCCTGCTCCCCTCAGACCTGAGCTAAACCACCCAAAATGTTCCTCTGCAGGCCCCGGATCCCAGTGACCCTCAACATGAAGATGGTCATGCCCTCCTGGTCAGTGCTTTGGGGGACAGGGCTGGGTGGGATCCTTTTGGGGAGTGAGAGGGATGGGGGGGACTGAGGAACCCAAATCCACTGCCCTGTGGGGGCCAGGGAAGGGCAGAGCACACCCAGCTCCTGCCTCCCCATTCTCTGGGTGCTGGGAGAGGTTTGGGCTGACCCTGCTGCTTCTCCCAGGTTTGACCTGATGGGATTGACTCCGGATGCACCTGAGGATGAAGCTGGCATCAAGAAAGCTGCAGAAAACAGTAAGGAGCTTTGGGCAGGGGGAAGTGGTGAGCTGCTGGGTGCCTCTCCCTCACTGGGACTGGAGCAGGTGTCTTCCTTCCACCTCTCCTTTGTTTCTGCTCTGCTGCGATCCAAGCAAACCTTTCCCCTGGGATCTCTGGCATCGTGCCTTGATGTGCACCCCGAGGTGTTGGGTGATGCTTTTCAGCCTCCCTCCCCTTCCACTGACCCGTTTCTCCCATCTCCTTCCAGTTAAAGCAATCATTGAGCACGAGATGAAGAACGGGATCCCCCCCAACCGCATCATCCTGGGGGGCTTCTCACAGGTGAGGATCAGGACCCCAATTCCTGCTCCAAATCCTCACAGGGAGGTGGTGGATGGGTCTGAGGCTGTCCCTGGATGCCCCATGGCACTGATGGCTCCCTCCCCTCCTGCAGGGCGGTGCCTTGTCGCTGTACACGGCTCTCACCTGCCAGCACCAGCTGGCCGGGATCGTGGCGCTCAGCTGCTGGCTCCCGCTCCACAAGGCCTTCCCACAGGTATCCACGGGCAGGGACCCTCGGGGTGGGGCATTTCCCCACTGGAGCTCTCCAGTTTTCCAGCAGCTCTCCCTCACGCGGAAGGGAGCTGCTGGGTGATGCGCTGGGGACACAAACAAAGCACCTGCTCGGTGTCCCCTCACCTGGGCATGCCTAAGCGTCCCCTCCTCGTGGCAGGCGGCGAACAACGGCGTGAACAAGGACATCGCCATCCTGCAGTGCCACGGGGAGATGGATCCCATGATCCCCGTGCGCTTCGGGGCCCTCACTGCCGAGAAGCTCAAGTCTGTCGTCACCCCCGCCAAGGTGCAGTTCAAAACCTACCCCGGCGTGATGCACAGTTCCTGTCCTCAGGTCAGTGCTGGGGCTGCAGGGGGGGCACGGGACCCCCTGGGTGGTGATCGGTGATGGGACCCATGGGAACGGCCTGGAGCTGTGCCAGGGGAGGGCTGGGATGGATTTCAGGGAAAGGTTCTTCCCCCAGAGGGTGCTGGGCACTGCCCAGGCTCCCCAAGGCTGGCAGAGCTCCAGGACAATGCTCTCAGGGATGCACAGGGTGGGATTGTTGGGATATTTGTGCAGGGCTGGGCTGGATGATCCTTGTGGGTCCCTTCCCTTTGGGATCTTTGTGAACAACCCCAGCACTGTGGGTCAGGCAGGGACGGGAACACATGAGATAGATTTGTGCCTGACTTGCCCCGGGGAGGCTGCAGAGCCTCGTGCCCCGTTCCCGGGGCACAGCCCGGCCTTTGGGGAGCCCCGCAGCGACGGGCTGTGCGCTCCCCGCAGGAGATGATGGCGGTGAAGGAGTTCATCGAGAAGCTGCTGCCCCGGATCTGAGCGGAGCCGCTCGGGACTGTCGCAGGGGAGGGTGCCGAGGTCACCGCCGCCCGTCTGCCCCCGAGACCCGCCCGCTGCAAACGGAAGCCATGGCCCCCCACCGCACCTCCCGCCACTCCCGCCCGTGCCCGCGCCCTCGCACCGCGTCCCCTCCGGCCGGGGGTGCCCGGCTGCCCCGCTGCTCCCGGAGCCCACGTCGGAGCTGGCTAAGGCGAGTCTGGGAGTGGCCTTTTCTCTCCTGCCCTGGCTCCCAGCGGTTCCCGGGGGGAGGTCACCGTCCCCTCGGCCCCCCGCGGGCTTGGCACGGCGCGGGTGAGGTTTTCCTCTTGGGTTTGGGGTTTTTGTACCAGTATTAGGGGCGGGACGTGCCCGGCCGCGGCGGGAGGAGCGGGACAGGGCTGGGGCACCTCTGGGGCTCGGAGCTCTGCCCTCGGTGGCCGCTCTCGGCCTCCGCTCAGGCGACTCACGGGTTTTCAGTCAGAGCTCAGGAACCCGGGACTCCCCTGCGGACGCCTCCAGGCCCCGGGGCAGGCTCTGCCCTGGGCTGGCACCGCCAAAGGCTGCCCGGGGCCGGCGGGGAGGGTCAGCGCAGCTCCCGCACCTCCCGCACGCCCGCCTGTCACACACGCACACTCCCCTCAGCCATCGGCCTGGGGCAGCTCTGCCCTCCTGAGATAATCACCTCCTTCCTGTTCCTCCTCCTCCTGTTGCTTTTACAATCTCCATCTCCTCCTCGGCCCCGCGGGGGTCCCAGCGGCATCTCTCCACTGCCCCCAGCCCAGCTCTGCACCCTCGGAGCCCCCAGGCTTCGTTTACACTCACGGAGCCACCGGCTCTGTCTTCAATGTCTCTCTTGCTGCTACTTGTCCTTCCCTGTGGACTTGGGCTGGCTCGGGGTGGGGGGAGAGGTGAGGTGGGGACCCCGGACCCCGGGTTTGGCTCCTGGTGCAGCTGGAAGGAGCAGCTTTGCTCCCAGCCATCATCTCACCAGCATCTGAGCCCGGGTGCTGCTGTGCCCCTTCCTCTGTGCTCCCGGGGGTCTCCCTTCTCCCAGGGGTCTCTCTGCTCCCCAGGACTGGGGGCTCTTGCCCCCCATGTACAATCACCTGTGGCTTGTCCCCTCCCGAGTGCTGGCATCGTGCTGGGGCAGCTCCCCGGGCACAGGCCCCGAATGTCTCCTCTGGGGGGGCTCCTGGCCGACCCTCCCCTCTCGCAGGGCCCAGGGCAGTGGCTGTGGAGCAGCTCTGCCCTCACCCCCCTCTTCCCCCGGGCTGAGCCCCCGCCCGGGGCTGATCATGGCTTTTAAAACACCCCCCATTCATTCCCCCGGCCCCAGGGCTGGCCCCGCTCCCCCTGCCCGGCCCCAGGGAGCCTCTGCCCGGTGCCCCGGGGCCAGCGAGGCGAGGGCTGTCCCGGGGGGCTCTGAGGGGGCTCAGCCCCAGCAGCTCTGCCCCAGCCCTGCCGTCCCCGCCCGGGATGCACAAAGCAATAACCCCCCTCCGGAGAGTCAGATCGTGGGGCCCACCCTCGGCTGGGCTCTTGGCTTGGGGTTTTAATTTTTGCCCCTTTTAGGAAGTTTGAAACCAGCAGAGCTGCTGCTGGCACCGGGGGCAGCCTGGCTCAGCCCCTGCCCTAGGCTCTGCCCCTGCCCTGGGCTCAGCCCTGCTGGCTCTTCTATGCTGTGTTTTAATGCTGCTGTGCCCCCACACCCCACGCTCAGCTGGGGGGGCATGAGAGGGTGGCAGGGGTGGGATGGCAGCTCCCTGGGGTCACCAGGGGCTGGCTGGGGCGGGATTGCAGCTCCCTGGGGGTACCAAGGGCTGGTGATGGACAGACTGACCTGTTTGACTGTGAACTGGAACCGTGTGCGATGGGGGGGCCCGGGACCATCCCTGGGGGCCCCGCTGGGCCCCTGTGCAGAGCATTCCTGCTCACTCCCTGCCCGAGCAGTGCCGGGAACCCGGGAGGGAGAACGGCTTCTCTCCATTCCTCAATACAGCTTTGGGGTTTTTCTTTTGGTTTTTTTTTTGGTTTGTTTTTCTTCTCTCTCTCTCTCGTCTTCCTTGTACATGTTTGGGGTTTTGTGTGTGTGTGCGCGTGTGTTCCACAGAGACTCAAGGTGAAATAAATCCTAAACCTATCGCAGAGCTGAGCTGGCATCATCCCTGGCCGGGTAGGACGAGAGATTTGGGGGGGAGTGGGGTTGGCACGAGGCCCCAGGGTGCCGTTTTTAGGGGCAGCAGCTCTGGCTGAGGGGAAGCAGAACAAAGCTGCCACTTAGAAAGTAGGAAGGTTTATTTAAAAACAAATCAAAAGCTCAATTCATAATTTAGGAGCATAAGTTATTCATCCAGCCGACAGCACACGGGGCTGCCTGCGTCATCCCTGCCCGGCGGAGCCCTGGGAGCTGCCAGGAATAAATAGGAGCAGTGTGGGACAGGGGGGCAGAGCCGGCTCCTGAGCAGCCTTTGGCAACGGGGTTTGGGAAGTGGCTGCCACAGGAGGCCAAACCAGGCACCGAGGGGGGCTGTGGGCACCTGGGCCAGGCTGGCACAGCCCTGGGCAGGGGCGTCTCCGGCTCAGCAGGAGAAATTGGAGATGAGATTTGGTCCCCAAAACCATGCTGGGGGCAGGGAAAAGCGGGGGTGGAGGAGCCCTGGGCTGGGGAAATGAGCCACGGTGGCCTTGGAATGTGAGTGGTCCCTGTGGGAGGCTCCTGGTGCCCTCTCTGTGCCAGGGCAGGGGCAGAGGTGGGGAAGGGGGTTCTGCTGCAGTTTGGGCTCAGCAGGACTCAGAGGTCCCAGTGCTGGATGCAGCCACTGCCCAGGGCACAGAGAGGGCCCAGGAGCAGCTGCTCTCAGCCAGGGCTGGCACCACCCCTGGGCATTCCCAAAAGGGGTTCCATGCCCGGGGTGCCAAACCGGGCCCTGGCTCTGTTCTCTGTTGTGGTTCTGCTCTGTGAGATGCAAGGACCTGGGGGGATGAGGATGAGGATGGGAGAGGCTGAGGATGCTCCAGCCTTCCTGCCCTGTGCCAGAGGCAGGAGGGGGAGCTGGAACTGCTCTCCCAGGACGGTGACAGCTCTCTGGGGAGGTGGCAGGGCGGGCTCAGAGCAGCCCCCGGGCCCCGCCAGCCCTCGGCCACGGCTCAGTTCTTGCTGAAGCCCGTGGGGTTCTGCAGCTGCCACCGCCACAGGTCCTCACCTGGAACAGGGAGAAGGGAGGTGAGGGAGGACAGGGGCCCGGCAGTGCCCGGCGTGCCAGGGAGGGGATGCCCTTACACATCTTGTCCAGGCCAAAGGCAGCTTTCCAGCCCAGCTCCCGCTCGGCCAGCGCGGGGTCAGCGTAGCAGGAGGCCACGTCTCCCTCCCGCCGGGCCGTGATCTGGTACTTGATCTGCAGGGAGAGCAGCACCGTGGGCTCCGGGGGCTCCCAGAGGGGCTGAGGGAACGGTGCCAGGGCTGCTGTGGGGGCATCAGGGGGGCTGTGGGAGCAGATGTGCCCTTACCTCCCTCCCCGAGGCTTTCTCCATGGCCCGGACCATCTGCAGCACGGAGTAGCCGGTGCCTGTGCCCAGGTTGTAGATCTGGGAGGAGGATGAGGGACATGGATCAAGGGGAGAAGGGCCAGGCCCCCCTTCAGCCCCCACTGCGAGCCCCACACCCCCCCAGGGCTGGCAGCACCCCAGGGTTGGTACCTTGCAGCCACAGTTCTCCTTGAGCTTCTTCAGAGCAGCGATGTGGCCCTTGGCCAGATCCACGACATGGATGTAATCCCTGACTCCTGTGGGGACGCAGAGGGTGAGGGCAGAGCCCAGGGTGGAACCAGGGATTTGGGAATCTGAAATTCCCCCGTCCCGTGACGCACCCGTTCCATCGTCCGTCTTGTAGTCGTTCCCAAAGACACTGAGGAACTCCCGGCGTCCCACGGCCACCTGCACAGAGGGACAGCCATGGGAGCCCCGTCACCCTGCGTCCCCTCCCTGCAAAACCCCAGGGGCTGTGGGGCTGGTACCTGTGCCACGTAGGGCATGAGGTTGTTGGGGATCCCCTGAGGATCTTCTCCAATCATCCCCGACTCGTGGGCGCCGATGGGGTTGAAGTAGCGCAGGAGGACGGCGTTCCAGTCCTGGGGACACACGGAGGGGGCTGCCCGGTCACCCCCATGGGGACAGACCCAGGCTCCAGCCCCCGGGGGCGGCTCCTCACCCTCTCTGCCTTGCAGAGATCCCGGATCATCTCCTCGATGAAGAACTTGGATTTGCCGTAGGGGTTGGTGCAGCCCCCGACCGGGTGCTTCTCGTCCAGGGGGAGGTACTTGGGGTCCCCATAGACGGTGGCAGAGCTGCTGAACACGATGTTCCTCACGCCGTGGGCCTTCATGGTCTGGAGAGGGGAAGGGGCAGCACTGATCCAGGTCAGTGTCCCGTGTCAGCCCTCCCCAGGCACTGGCAGGGCCCAAGGGGAGAGCCCAAGGGAACAGCGCAGGATCGCTGCTGGCTCCTCTCACCTCCAGCAGCCGGATGGTCCCGGTGAGGTTCACTCTGTAATATTCCAGAGGCTTCTGCACAGACTCCCCCACGGCCTTCAGCCCCGCAAAGTGCATCACGGCCGAGAAACGGTGCTGCAGGGGGAATGGGCCAGGAATCAGTGCCACGGACACAGGAGAGGGGAGCTCCAGGCAGGAACCAGCCAGAACTGCCCCGGGAGCTCCGTTCAGCCAGCCCGGGGGGGCTCCACAGCCCACAGGAACGTGGGGCACGGCATTTCCTCCCTGCTCCCACGGCTCCCACCCCCAGCACGGACCCCAGGAGCCACCCAGGGCACCGCAGCTCCTGCTCTCACCTTCCTGAAGAGCTCCTGCAGCGCGGCCTCGTCCGTGATGTCGAGCTCCTGGAAGAGCACGGGCTGCTGCACGATCTCCTGCACGCGCCGGAGGCTCTCGGGGAGCTCCTCCGATCCTGGGGGATGGAGGGCAGTGAGGGATTGCTGGGGTCGGGCACAGCCCGGCCCGGGATGGGGCTCCCCGTACCTCGGATGGCGTTGTGGAAGTTGTCGATGACCACGGGCACGTACCCCGCCTGCAGCAGCTCCAGCACGCAGTGGCTACCGATGTAGCCGGCGCCGCCCGTCACCAGGATCTTCTCTGCCATGGCTCCTGCGGAGGGAAAAAGCCCCAAATCCTTCAGCTCGGGCACTGTCACGTCAGCACGGCTCCAGGTACTTCCCGGAGGGACGGGCTGGGCAGGGCCGGAGCGCTCCCGGCCAGCCTGGTCACACCTCCCGGACACGGAGCTGTCACATCCCGGACACGAGCCCTGGTTCTTCCTGTTAAACCCAGCCGAGCTCCTGGGCTCACCCATTTCTCACTATTAATTAATTAATTGGGGTGGTCTCCAGAGGGATACCAGCTCGGCCCTTCACCCATTCCCCGTTTTCCCCCCAGCCTCCCTCCCCAGTGCTGGCCCCACTCCACGCCTCCTCCCAGGAAGGTGGACTTTGGGACACTGCAAAGCGCAGTCCCCGGGAAGGACCCAAGGGATGTGGAGCCAGAACCGGGAAATTCCCCCTCGAGAGCTGCGGCTCCGGCTGGAACCCAACCTGAGCCCCCCGTCCCGGGGCTGGGGCAGGGAGCAGCACCTGCGCCAGGTGGGAGAGGGCGGGGACGGGGGAACAACGCGGGTTTCAGCGGGGGAGCGGGGACAGGGCCGGGAGGGACCGGAGGAACCGGGCCCGGGGGCAGAACGTACCCCGGGGACCGGATTTATCCCAGGGGCTGGAATTCCCCCGGGGCTGGATTTATCCCGGGGGTCCAGGGATATCCCAGGGGCTGGATTTATCCCAGGGCCTGGAATTACCCCAGGAGCCCGGGGATACCCCGGGCCCCGGGGGTTTGGGCTTTCCCTGCCAAAGGAAGCAGGGCAGGGCAGCCCGTCCGTCCCCCCGCCCGCTCCCCGGTCCTTCCCGCTTCCCTCCGCTCCCCCGCTCTCTCTCTCACCCGCCGCTGCCGCCGCTCCGCTCAGCCCCGCGCGGGGCGCGGCCCCTTTAAGGCCGGGCCTTGGCCCCGCCCCCCGGCGCCACGCGCGCGGCTCCTCCATGGAAACGTGTCAGGGCTACGGGGCGGCGGCGCGGACAAAACACCGCGGAGGGACGGCGGCCATCGCTGCGCGCAGAGAGCCCGGTGCCGCAGCGCCCCCTGGCGGCGAGGCGCTGCTGCCCCAAACCCCAAATTATTGCCCGATTTTTGCCCGATTCCGCCTCATTTCTGCGTTCATTAGCGAGCGTTTGGTAATTGTCACAGTTTATTGAAGTGATGTGGAGAGGCGGTGCACGCAGCCTCACACCCATCCTGCCCCCTGCAAGGACAAGGCTCCTGTGCTGGTCTCCAGTCTCACAAATGAACTGTGCAATAAATTATTTTTAATAAAAGAGTTGGGGGCAGTCCCCAAGGAGCTGATCACCGTGAGGAGCAGGGGTGTTTCACACTCTCTGCTCTCTGGGGGTGGAAGGAACTCCTCACTCCCACAGCCCATAATGATGCAGCATTCCTACACAGAAGAGGCACTTGGAACCAAACCAGCAGCAAAAGCTCCTTAGCTGGTTCAGCTGAATCAAATGTTTCATAGTTTAGACTATTAAATAATGTGTTTATTACTCCTGGTATTTAGAGGTATCTTACAACAGATACACAGTGCAGTACCACAATCCCTGAAGGCTGAGATGGCCCAAGGCTGAACCCTGGAGCTCTGGACTCAGCCCTAATGTTTGCAGAGGGGAGAAAAGGGAGGAAGGGCAAAGCCTGACCTGGAGAAGTGCTCTAACTGCAAAATCTGTGGCTTGTCCTTTGCTCTGCAGGCAGGAGCTGCTGGGTGCTGCTCTGGTCAGAGCTTTTCTCAGCCCCTCCACGTCCTCCCTTCTCTAAGGCAAATGGTGACGTCCTCTCAAGGTCCAATATAATACAAAGTAATAGAATATTCTTTCATTTCTTCATAATTCTGGTGGATTTTGAGTTTCCTCTCAAATGCTGAGTCGGGAAGGAGCTCGGGAGATCACAGAGGAATCCCAGCCAGTGCTGGATCCTCGGTTTCTTCCTGATCCAAGGAGAAATTCCACTCAGTATCACAGTCTGCAGGATGCCTGAGACACCTTGGAATTGGTTCTTCTGTTCAGAGCGTTGCAAATGAAGGTACCTGTGTCCATCAGCTTCTGGAGATCCACTCCCTGCACGGGAAAGGCACAGGTCACACCTTGAGGGACATCTCCCACCATCCCAGGCTGCTCCAAGCCCCGTCCAACCTGGTCGTGGACACTGCCAGGGATGGGCAACCTGTGCCAGGGCCTCCTCTTCCTCACAGGGAGTATTTTTTCCCAATATCCCATCTAACCCTGCCCCCTGTCAGTGGGAAGCCATTCCCCTTGTCCTGGCACTCCAGGCCTTTGTAAAGTCCCTCCCCCAGGCCCAGTGAGCCCCCCAGATCCCAAATGCTGCCCCGTGCTGAGGCCTGAGCAGTGCCCAGGGCAGCTGGCACTCACCGTGTGGATGCCCAGCCCGTTGAGCATGTACACCAGATCCTCTGTGGCCACGTTGCCAGAGGCTCCCTGGGCATAGGGACACCCTCCAAGGCCAGCCACGGAAGCGTCCACCACGCTCACCCCCATCTGCAAACAAACCAGCGTCAGGGGCTGCTCTGGAAGCCCAAAATCTGCAATTCCCAAGCAAGCACAAAAAACCCCCAAGGGAAGATGTTTTATTTGTGTGGCTGCCCCATCCCTGGGAGTGTCCCAGGGCAGGCTGGATGGGGCTTGGAGCAGCCTGGGATAGTGGGAAGTGTCCCTGCCCATGGCAGGGGTGGGACGAGATGGGCTTTAACATCCTTCCAACCCACCCATCCCCTGAGTGTGTGACCCGGAGCAGGAACCCCACCTGGAGGGCTAGCAGGATGTTGGCCAGAGCCTGTCCATAGGTGTCGTGGCAGTGGACAGCCAGAGCCCCCACGGGCACCTCCTTCATGACCACTGTCAGCATCTCCTTCATGCTGCCGGGGGTGCCCACGCCGATGGTGTCCCCCAGGGAGATCTCGTAGCACCCCATGGAGTACATCTTCTTGGAGACCTGTGCAACAGCCAGCACGTGCACTGAGCAGGACATCCTTCCCTCCCCAGAGCTGGATTCCTGCTGTGCAATGTTGCCCTGGACAATCTTTTAGGGATTAAAAACCTCCAGGTGCCCAAACCTCCCTCAATTCCCCTGTCCATTTCAGCTGCATTCACTCTCTGAGAACCTGGAACCTCCCCTTTGGTTAAATGGTCTGACACATCCCCCAGTGTCCCCTTCACATCCCCCAGTGCCCCCTTCACATCCCCCAGTGCCCCCTTCACATCCCCAAAAATGAGTCAAAACCCCCTCAGGAATTCTGGTTCTATTTATGACTGACTCACCTCTGCAACTTTAGCTGCAGAAATCTTCCCTTCATAGGGACATCCAAGGACACAGGAAACGTATCTGTGGTTAAAAAAACCCCACACTTTTAGCTGGAAAGGGCAGTGGGATTCTACTGGATAAATCAGTCAGGACTTGTACATTTTCCATGTCTATAGGATGGGAGAATTAATTTTATATTCCAGAAGTCCAGTGGCCAAAGGTTACAGGATTTCAACAATTTCTTCTCCCATGGGTGTGAAAAGTTTTCCAAGGGCTGGTGGGTTTGTGATCCGTGCATTTCCATGTGGGATGTTTCCCAAGAAAATCTGATCCAAACTGACTCTGGATCATTCCAGAATGATTGATTACAGGATGGGTGAATTCCAGCAGGAATCCCTTACCCCCTGACAGGAATGTTGGCTTCCCTTGCTGCCCTCATGACCTCATCAAACCTCTCCAGGCTCTCCTCGATGGAGCAGTTGATGTTTTTCTTGGTGAACATCTCGGATGCTGCCCCAAAGATCGACACCTCTTTGGCCCCTGCTGCCACCTGCAAATAAAAAATCCCAAGGTGGAATCACAGGACCACTGAGGGTGGAAAAGACCCCTGAGATCAGCGTCCAACCCTTAACCCAGCACTGCTGTTCGGTCAAATCCAGGTGATTTTTCTTGTGAGGGAAATGACAAACAGCCACAACTTCATGATTCCATGGCCAAGTGTTAATTCAAGGGTTTCATGGCACCTCTTGACACAGACGTCTCAAACCAGCCCCATAAAACACTTCCCTTTACAGAGGCTCTTCTGTTCCTAAATAAACCTGCCTTGCTTATTTAGACTTGAAGATCCTGGAGCTCTTCTCCAACCTCTATGACTCTACGATCTACAATCTCTGACTACAGTTCTCTCATTTTATAAAACTATTTTCCCCCCAAATAACCCAATCCTTCCCTCAGTTCATTCTGCAGCAAAACCACCAGGACACATCCGAGTTTGCCTTGAAAAGGGTGAAGCCACAGGTGCAGCAGCAAAGGATCAGGTGGGATTGAGAACACCACAGTGTGGATATTCAGGTTTTCCCAGCCCTTACCGCTGCCTGGAATCCCTTCAGGTTTGGAGTCAGCACAGGGTAACTGATCCCAGGTAATTTATTAATCCCCTGCATGACCTCGGTGTGATCAGCCATCTGCAAAGCAAACCAGGAAAGGTCTGTGAGGGTGACAGCTTCCACTTTTGCCAGCCAGGAAATCATCATTAAAATTCCTTTTTATAATGGGAACAGAAATATTTAGGATCAGAGCCTTTAAAAGCAAACAGCATTGCACCCTGTGAGGGGTCAGGGGTCACCCAGCCAGGCCAATGTGCACAACCAGCTGTTTGTGTGTCACCTGTCTGTCCCTTTGCTCTCTCCCAGGGGCCAAAGGGAAGCTCGGGGATATTACAGCTCCTCTGCTGGTTCTTGCCCAGTAACAGGGAATTTGGAGCAAGCAGAATCACTGGACTGTTGTACTTTTAGAATACACCACTGCAAATCCTGTCTGAACACTGACCTGAGGAACCCACTTGGGGGACACGAAGCTGGTGGCCTCTATGACCGGCAGCCCCGTCTCGGACAGCATGTTGATTAAATTGATCTTCACTGGTGTGGGCACAACATTCTAAAATGAAGAAGAAAAATTACCTAAAGCTATCCATTTCACATTACAATTTTCACTGAAAAAAATTATTTTTCAACATCAAAAAGGCAGCTTTTAAGAAAAAAAGAAGCCCCGTTGATGGGCACAGTGGGACTTTTGGGGGTTTGGTTGGAGACCCCCCCCGGGAGGCGCTGGGACCCCCCCCCCGCCGGTACCTTCTCGTTCTGGAGCCCGTCGCGGGGCCCCACCTCCACCACCTTCACTCGCTTCGGGTACCCCCCGCTGGCCGCCGCTGCGGAGCTCACCTGGCACGGAGAGAAGAGTCAGCCGAGTCCCCGGAGCCCCGGCCCCGCTCTGCTCCAGCCCACACTGCGCTTGCCCCTGTCCCGGTGCCCGCCGCTCCCTTTGCTCCCCG
>VWZT01002536.1:286174-303385 GCA_013397055.1 Pachycephala philippinensis | reverse complement strand
CCCCATTTGCCCCTCCAGTCCCGGTGCCCGCTCCCTCACGGGCCGCAGCGATCCCGCCCAGCGCGGGAGCAGCCGCCGCGCCGCCGCCATGTCCGCCGCGCTCACGTGACCGCACCCACCCCCGACACGTGACTCTGCCGGGGGCGTGGCCGCGGCGGCCACGTGACCACACTCCGCCGCGCTCCCCACGTGGCAGCGGCACCGGGCTGTCACCGGGCTGTCCCCGCGGCCCCTCCGTCCCTTCCGTGCCCTCGTCGCCGTCCGGAGCCGTCCCGTACCTGTCCCCAGGCGCCGTCCCGCGGCGCGGAGCCCGTGTCGCACCGCGGCATCTTTCCGTCCGGCGCCGGCACTGCCCGGCCGCGCGCCCGCCGCGCACTTATACCGCGGCTTTCCCGCGGGCCGGCGCGCTGAGCAAACACGGCGCTGTTTGTTTTGGGACGGGCCCCGCTCCGCGCCAGAGGTTACCGGCGTGATGCGGAGGGAGGCAAAGAGGCCATCGCTCTGTTGTCCCTTTTTGTCCCCTTTTTTTTGTTTGTTTGTAACGGCGTCATCCCCGGGGCCGGGCGGCGCTGCCGGGAGCGGGTCCCTGGCACTCGGGGCCGGTTCTCTGAAGCCGGGGCAGCTGGATGTTTGGGAGTTGAGTAACAGCCCCCACAGCACCGGCTCCGCACGTGGCACAGCCCCGGGGCCCTGCTCGTGCTCAGCTCCAAGCGTTCCGGCAGGTTTTGCTCGGACAGGAACAAAACAAAGCCTGTCTGCAAGGTTGTGGGGCTTTCACAACAACCTGTGTGCTCCTGTGAGCAGTTTCATCACTCAGACACTGTTCAACCCTTCGTAAGAAGCTCAACATCCACGCAGGAAACCTGCTCTCACTGGAACTGAAAGTTCATTAGTTCAGAAGTGCAATTCACAACGGTGGAGTCTCTTAAATTCACTAAGAACAAAACTTTTTCTTGTAGCTGTCTGCAGCAGAATATAAATAAAATTTGTTGATGGATTTGTGTTATATTTTTTACAGATTATTTCTTCCTGATCTCTTCCAGCAAGCTTCCATTAGGTTTATTCATCATGGAAGTAGCTGACCACAACTGTTCCAACGAACACCAAAGTAACACAAGGCAACAGAGACTGGAGGAGAGATTCTCTCGAGTCAAAAATAATGTATTCAATGTGAAAAATAAAAATTCTCTTGGATTCAATCAAAAAGCAAGGCAGTGGGAGATGCTGTGTCCCCCCCACAGGCATCACTTCACACCCTCGAGCTTCACCGCCCAGCCAGACTGAGGAGGGAGAGGAGATGGGAGCATGTAGGGCAGGGTTATGAGCATCCCTTTCCCTGGGGATTTTTGCCACTTCAGAGTCCCAGCATACCCCAACAGTGTCACCTGCAGAGGAAGGAAGGGGACACTCAGCTGGAGCTCACCAGGTCCCCTGTGCACAGCCCAGCATTTCCCACAGGCCAGGGCAGCCCTGCAGGTCCCCAGCCGTGGCTCACGTGGCACAAGGGGTGACCCACGGGGTGTTCTGAGGCCAAAGCAGGCTCTGCTGTGCTGTTTGGGGGGTTGTTTGGTGCTGATGCTTTGCCCCTGTTTGTTCAGAGCAAAGGGCACTCAAACATTTGCGTCACGGGGACATTTGCCACGAGCAGGGCAGTGCACCTGAGCTGAATCTGGGCTGCAGGAACACTCCTGCTCTGGGGATATTTGTTTTCCTCCCCTGTGACAACAGCACCAAAAGACTCCAGGAGAGGAGTCTCTGCCTGTTCCCTGGCAGCCATGAGCCTGTCCTGGCACCCCCTGTCCCATATTCCATGTCAAGTGAGCCAAAGCCTGGGGAACAGCCTGGGATGCTGCAAGGATCTGCAGGGAGGCCACAGCACACAACTTCCCCACTCCCCCCAGTTCCTAAATGAAGCCAGGCTGGTCCTGCCCAGCCCACAAATCCCCCAAATGGGCTCTCAGTGTGTGCTGTCTATTTTTAAGTCCCTTACCCGTGTGCCTGGGGATGGAATGGGCGAGGACAGATGCAGGTCACTGTCCCGAGGCCAGAGCAGGAAGATGGCAAACACCACGGGTCCCTTGGAGGTGTACCTGAGGGAGCAGGAGTTCAGCGGGGTGAAGGGCACCAAACACAAACCAGACAGCATGAGAACTCTGCCTTGCCTTCTGTCACCACACAGGGGTCACCTACTTGCCCCTCATTCCAAAATCTGTCCCTTTGGACCCACCATCAGCCCCTCAGCGCTGGCTGATGAAACCCAAACAAAGTCCAGGTGTGCAAATGTCATTGTCAACCTGTCCTGGCCTCAGCCAGGGTGGATACACGGCCTCATCGTGATCCCTGCTCTACATTTCTGGGCTGGAGGACATAAAAACAACTCCATTTTATAGGCATTTCTGGCCAGGACCACTACTTAAACAGTCCTGACAGCCACAGTGTGGACATTTCTTAAAGGAAGGGTTGTTTTTTTCCTACTGAAGTAAAACGGATGAAATACTAATTGCAACACTTCAGAGTGTACCAAATTTAGGAAAAGATAAGAAATAAACATCAGCTCAGCTGGTCTGAGCAGCAGAGTCCTTACCAGACTGTGTCTGTGGTGTTCTCCATCTGCACCCTCCAAGGCTGGGATTCATAAATTGCCTCCCCATTGGTGTCCAGCCACCTCCCAAGGGCCAGGAGTCTTTCTTGGAAGATGGGGGCAATCACCCCTTCTTTTGTAGGTCCCACATTGAGGAGGTAGTTGCCACCCAAACTCACAGTCTGCACCAGTTCCTGTGGCAGATAAAGCGAGATAACAAACTGCATTATCTTCAGCTCTGACAACACAGAAACTGAGGAGTTTTATCCTCATCAGCTGCTGCAGAAGCTTCTGATTCCCAGTAATCCTCCCCGAGGTTATTTTGATTTCAGCTTTCTTACCTCAATCATACTCATTTCATCCATCACCTCAGCCAGGCTCATGTTGCTGCGATAGCCCCAGGAGAGCTTGTCCAGGGAGGAGCACATCTCCCACTTGTGATCGGGCAGGGTGCCTGGCCTGTACTTGTCAGCACAGTTGTAGAAACCCCCATGATGGCAGGAGCAGCCCCGACCCCAGCGATCGTTGACAACCACGGTGTCCTGGGAGAGGAAAAACAGCTCAGGGCACAGAACTTTTTGTTCTTGGGCTGTCCAGCTGGCAGTCACCCCCCTCAGGAAGCACCTAAACATTCCCTGTGTAATGGAAATGCTTCTGAGAAGGCTGAACCCCTCTTTAGGAGAACCTCCCTCTGTTCACCCAGGTAGGAGCTGAGGCAACAAAGCTCCGGGCCTGAGCCACCCACGAGTGTCCTGCAAAGGATGGTGGAGCTGTCACAGGAGCACAGTCAAGGCTCCTTTCTTTGCAGACAATAAAACACATTTGGCAAATGTCAAGGAGGTTTCTGATTTGATCACACATCCCAGAGCTGCCTGAGCTTCCACACCCACCCAACGCCACGAGGGACAGCAGGCACTGGTACCTTGACGGGGCTGTCGTTATAGAGCCAGGCAAGGAAAGAGGTGGAATTCCAGTAGGAATCTGGAGCTTCCCAGTCTCCATCCGACCAAATCAGATCTGGTTTGTATCTAAGAGAGATGGATGTTGTTTCAAAATGGCTTGTTTGCTCCTGCCACACTGTGTTTCTTGGGTGTGGAGTCGTTTCACTTCCCCTTCCCACTGCCTGACATCTCCAGGAGGTTTTTGCTTCATTTTCTGCTTCACACAAAGCTCTAAGTGAGGTTCTTGCAGCAGCAAAGAACAAGGTGCTGATCCACAGCTCAAGAGAGGGTGCAGTTCTTCCAAAAAAAACAGAATTGGGCACCTCAAAGGCGATTATGAGGCACATTCTTGAGCTGGGACAACGACCCACAAGGCCAAGCCTTGTGTTTTTGTCAGCAAGGGGAAGCAAGACAAGGATGCAAATTCACAGTGGAATCACTCTTCTATTCTACTAAATACTGAGCAGTTTGCTCCACTTCCAGCCACCCTGCACAAAGGCAGGATTAAAGGAAATTGCTTTTGCAGGAAAAATTTGCCCCTGCCTTATTCTACAGATTAGACCTTCCACAGGGCAAAAGTGAACCCCTTTTCTAATTACCACAAATCATTATTGGTTGGCAAAGAGAATTTGCCTCGGCAAAAATTAACATTTCTCTTCTTTGCACCCACTTTGCATCTTTCTCTACAGAACTGAAACCAGGAAATGCTGGTGGTTCTGAACTGGCTGTGGCTCTTACTTTAAGACAAGGTCATAAAGTTCTGGCATCGTCTTCTTTAAAACGAAGCTCTGGGTCTTGAAGCCACTTTGTTTGTCAGCGAGGTAGAGAGGGTTAAACCACTCCATCAGGGAGTGATAGAGCCCATAACGGAGGTTGCTGAAGGACAAAACACAGAGGGAAGAAATAGGCTTCAGTGGCGATTAAGAAGCAGTGGAAATTAAATTACTGGCGTTATTATTTTTCATTATTTGCAAGCACTCCATTTTTCACATTGAACTCGGGGTTTTCTGCTGTTTGTCAAGCACAGCCAGGAGGATCACTGCTCTGACAGAAGAGCCCTCTGGCAGGGCCGTACCTCTCCCTGAGGGCTTCTCCCAGCTCTCCCACCAGGTCTCGGCGGGGCCCCGTATCCACAGAATTCCAGTTCCAGGACACCGGCGACCCCCAGTTGGTGAAGCCCTCGTGGTGCTTGGTGGTCAGGACCACGTACCTGAGGGGGAAAAAGGACTTGGTTGGGATGGCAAAAGAACAGCTGAGATATTTCCCAGCCTCACTGCAAACCCAGTCACTAAAATAGCAAGGCACTGGATAAGCATGCTGTGAAAAGCCCTCTGTCACTATCCTTAAAATTTAGATGCAAATACACGAATAATAGAGGATTTTAGTGAATTTTAATGCTGGAGAAGAATGAAGAATCAATACTTAGGAAGGAGCAAGACGTGTCATCTCATCAGCACCCTCAGGGATCTCCACCACTGCTCAGGGACCCGCAATCCCTCAGGGATCCCCAGACTTGCCCCTTCCATTCCCACAGAGACCCCTGCATCCTCTTGGGAATAGCCCCATATCCTTTCCAAGCCTTTCCATTCCCTCAGGGACCCCGTAGGCATGGCTCTCATCCCCTCAGGGACCAGGGACCCCCAGACCCCTCCCATTCCCTCAGGGACCCCCGGCCATGGCACCCATTCCCTCATGGACCAGGGACCCCCAGACCCACCACCCATCCCCTCAGGGACCCCCGGCCATGGCCCCCATTCCCTCAGGGACCCCCAGACCCCTCTGATCCCCTCAGGGACCCCCGGCCATGGCACTCATCCCCTCAGGGACTCCCCCTTCCCCTCAGGGACCCCAACTGCGGCCATCCCCGGCGCTGACCTGGCCCCGGCCCGCTGGAAGAGCTGTGCCCACTGGCGGGGCTGGAAGTCGTGCGCGGTGAACTGAGGCGCGAACTCCGCGTAAGTGGTGCCGGGCGGGAAGCGGCGGCGCACGAAGCGCTCGTAGGCGGCATCGTGCTGGCCCTGCCAGTGCCACCAGAACCACNGTACCACAAGAACCGCTCGGAGCCCCAGGCCGGCACGGAGAACACCCCCCAGTGCACGAACACCCCCACCTTGGCCCGGTCGAACCAGGCCGGCAGCGGCCGCGCGTCCAGGCTGGCCCAGTCCGGGCGGTAGCGCGGCACCGCGGCCAGCCCCGGGCCCAGCGCGGCCGCCACACAGAGCAGCGCCAGCGCCGCCATGGCCGCGCCTCAGCGCGCCGCCATCGCCCCGTGACCTCACGGCGCCGCGCCTCCCCAGGGCCGCGGGTTCGAGGCTGCGGCCCGACCGCTGCCCGCGGGGAACCGGGGAATTGGGGAATTGGGGAATATCCCGAGCGGGAAGGGATGGAGGATCATCGGCTCCAGCCCCAACAGTCCCACCCGTGCATCCTTGGAGCGTTGTCCTGGAGCTCTGGCAGCCGCGGGGCCGTGCCCATTCCCTGGGGAGCCTGGGCAGTGCCCAGCTCCCTCTTGGGGAAGAACCTTTCCCTGATATCCACCCTAAACCCCCCCGGTAGAGCTCCAGCCGTTCCTTTGGATCCTGCCCATGGTCATAGAGATTGGAGCTGCCCCTTCCCTGCCCTCTGAGGAGCTGCAGACATTGTTAAGTCTCCCCTGAGTCTCCCTTTCTCCAGCCCCTCCCGTGCAGCCAGGACAGGCCTAGGACAGGCCTAGGACAGGCCTGGGACAGGGCTCCCAAAGCCTCTCGGAGGGCTGGGTGCATCCTCTGGGGCACAGGGCAGAGTGCAAGGGCCTCGTGGCCATGTCCCAGCCAGGATCATCCCTGCTGGAGGCGTTTTGGGAGCTGGCAGGAGCCCAGCTGCTCCAGGTCACTGGTGAAGGGCCCTGTCCCACTTCACTGTCCATTCAGCTAAAAGTGCTGCTTTTGTGTAATTTGCAAAAAAAAACCCCAAACCAATCAAGTTCCTCATGCTCAAAGTATCTGCCCCACTTTGGGCTTAAACTTGTCACCTGGAGTACTTTGTACACCAAGAAAGAAAAAGGAAGAAAAACCTGGAAAATGGCTTAAATGTTTAATCACATGACATCCAACAAACACCCGTGTGGTTAGGTCAGCTCTCCTGAAATTTGCTGGAAGAAGTGTGCTGTCTGCAAAGTCCTGTCTGCCCCAGCTCTGGCTGAGTCCTTAAGCCACAGTGAGGATGTTCCTTTGAGGCTGGAAAAGGCCTCCCAGAGCATCAAATTCAAGCTGTGCCCAGTCCCCACCTTGTCCCAGCCCAGAGCACTCAGTGCCACGTCCACGCATTCCTTGGACACCTCCAGGGATGGGGACTCCAAACCTCCCTGGGCAGCCCCTGCCAAAACCTGATCACCCTTTCCATGCAGAAATTCCTGCTGATGTCCAGCCTGAAATTCCCCTGGTGGGAGGTTATAGAATCACAGAATCATGGAATATCCTGAGTTGGAAGGGACCCACAAGGATCCTCCAGTCCAACTCCTGTCCCTGCACAGGGCACCCCAACAATCCCAGCCTGTGCCTGAGAGCAGAGTCTGTGCACTTTATGTCCCAGCATCGAAGGGTGCCATCAGCAGGAGCTGTCTCCGTATCACAGCTGATCCCTAAGCTCCCATCAGAAGAGAAAAGAAAAAGAAAAGTGATCCAGGCTGTTCCTTCCAGCCTGAGTGCATGGATTTTGCACAGGTGCCTCCCTACATTACGTGCGTGTCCTCGCAGACCGTCTCTATCATGGAGGACTTGTGGGTGCTCTCTGCTTCTGGGCTCTCCTCAGAGGCCTTCAGCTGCCTCCTGAAGTGGGAGAACACCCTCCTCAGGGAGGAGAACAGCTCCTTGCTCCGCAGGGCGTAAATGATGGGGTTCACCATGGAGTTGAGCAGGCAGAGGGTGCTGCAGAAGGCGAACACCTTGCGCAGGCGCACACTCAGCCTGGCGAAGATGCTGTAGATGATGAGCACGAGCACGGGGGACCAGCAGAGCGTGAGGACAGCCAGCACCATGACGAGGGTCTTGGCCAGCATCACGTCCATCCTCATCCGGGTGTTTTGCTTCCCCACCTGTGCCTGGTGCTTCTCCATGTAGGCCACGTGCTGGCGAGCCCTCCAGAGCACGTGGGCGTAGGCGTAGACGATGCAGCCCAGCAGGACCATGATGCAGCAGATCCAGCCCGACAGGTAATTGTCATCCACAAAGGGGAACAGCTCGGAGCAGGCAGAATCCAGCACGCAGCAGTTCCAGCCCAGCAGGGGCAGGTAGGCGATGGTGGCACAGGTCACCCAGAGCACTCCCAGCGCTGTCCAGGCCCTTTTCCTGGTCATCAGGAGCTTGTACTCCGAGGGCCGGCTGATGGAGATGTAGCGGTCCAGGGCTGTGAGCAGCAGGCTGCTGAGGGAGGCGGAGAAGGACGTGTTCACCCCTCCCAGCTGCAGCAGGAACACTTCCTTGGAGAAACCAGCTTCGTTAAACACGTGGAAGTTAACGAAACTGCAGACGAAGATGATGCTGGCCAGGATGTCAGCCAGGGCCAGGCTGCCGATGAAGAGGTAGGAAGGCTTTTTCCTGATCCCAGGGGAAGAGAAAATCAGGTAGAGCACCAAGGAGTTCTCAAAAACACACGCTGTCCCAAAGAGGCCACACAGGATGCCAATGCTTATCTTCTGCGCCTGCGTGCTGAGCACCATGAAGCACTCCATGGTGTTCCCGCTGCACTTGGAGGCGTTTTCAGGTATCCTACAAGTATCCATGGTGGTTACCTGGAGCTGGGAGCTCACAGAGAGCCTTCTGCTTCCTACTGCACTTCTTCGGATGCTCTGAAAAAGGTGGAGGTGAAGAGGACTTAACAAGTAATAAATTCAACCCAGACACTTCTCTCCCTTTAGAGGGAAGCAAGCAAAATGAGATCAGCCCACAGAGACCTGCTTTCAGGTCCACAGCCCAAATGCTGGAGCCAACTTCCACGCTTTCCCACGCTTTGTCCCACTGGTGTCTGGCCCATTTACCACAGCCCAGGGGCACCCTGGCTGCACCAGATCTCCCAGGCTGGGTCCTCACCACAAGAGGGAAGCAGCAGCGCTGAGAACTGAGCCCCACATTTCACTCCTGCTGCCTGTCAGGGCTGGGACAGGGTGGCTGCAGGGAGTTCAGTGCATGTTACAGGCAGAGCAGGGCAATGCTGGTTTGGATTTCTTGGCATTCCAGGCCAGAGGAGTCCTGGATTTTGAGCTGACATATGGCTGAGTGTTGCAGCTAGCTGCTCTGCTCTTACATCAGGCTCTGGCATGGGATAACAACACAGGACTGGGAGGTTGCCCTCGGATCTCTGCGCTCTCGTTCCCTGCAGCCCTTCACAGGAACACCACACAGGCAGCAGGAATTACCAACTGCTGTTATTAAATCTGACAACATCCCTTCCTCTGGAGAGAGACGGATTTAGCAGACAGATGGACTTTTCATATAGCAGGGCTCACCAGGGACCACTGGAGCAGCAACTGCCTCGAGTCTCCAAACCTCCCCAGCATCCAAACCAAGACATCTCTTCATTAAGCAGCCTCCAGTGTCACCTTGGCATCCATTACCTGCAGCCAGCATTCCCAGGACCATCATAAATCCTCAAACCAGCAGTTGTGCAATATCCAACTAACATCCTTAGGAGCCTGGAAACCACTGAATATCAGGCAAGGGAGTGAAAGCAGCAAAATGCCATCCCTGGTGTTAGGTTGCTTGGGGAGAGAATCTGCTTATAATGTTAAAATAATTCCTGCACTGCCTGTCCTGGCCCAGTTAAGTTGAAAAAACTGTTATCTGAGTCTGCCTCAGGTTCAAAACCCTGTGCTGGGCTCCCAGCAATCAGCCAGCCCCAACCTTCCCTTCCCACATCTGTTCTGTCTCAGGCTGAATGACAAGGACAGATCTCTTTCCTCCTTCCTTCCCCTGTGTCCATGAGGGAAAGCACAGGGCTTTGCTCCAGCACAAGGTCTCTTCTGCACGAGCATGAAAACACAGGCAGTGCCAAGAGCGCCTCTCCTTGCACCGCCTGTCCCCCTTTTTTTGTTTTTTTGGCCTCAAAGCTGCTTTTTCCTACCCAGGGGACATTTTGCTCATCAGATGGGTCCCTGGATTTGTTTGTCCATGCCTGGCGTAGCTCCTGGGAAAAGTGCCAGCCCCTATCTGCTTCCTGGGGGAGAGCTGACCTGCAGCATCCTCCATGGGGCAGGTCCCACTTCCAGGGTGGAAACCCCCTTTCCAGGAGCAGCATCTCCACCTCCCTGGGAATTCCAGCCCCAGGCATGGCTGTGCATCTCCCCACAACCAGCCTGACAAGCCCAGGGAGTCCTGGCCCCACGGGCTGACAGCTCAGCTCAGCAAGAAAGAGCCAAGTGGCTTCTGGCCCTCCTTTAGATCCAGGGCCTGTGGCACAGAGGGACTGGTTCCCTGGAAGAGCAGCAGCTGAGCCGAGGTACCGTGGGCTTCTGCACAGGATTAACTCTCTGATCACAGCACAGCATCTCCTGCCAGCAGCAGGGCCCAGGGTAGGGAATATTCTGCCAAAATAACGCGTCCTTGCAATAGAGAACCCCCTCAGCAACAAGAGCAGAGTCCCAGGAAACAACACAGTGAATGAACGATGAGTGAGTTATTAGGAACAGAATCCAGGTAAGATATTTGGGAATGCAACATATTCCTGATACAGCCTCAATGACTGCAAAGTCTGCCCAGAGCAGCAGAGAAACCTCCCCTCCCATTAGATCTGCTGCGAGCCCACTCACTCCAGCCTAATAACTCCAACTGGCTTCGGGGGAAATTAAATTTACAAATGAAAAAGTCCTTTTCCTTCTCAGTGCCTCGGTGCGATTGATTCCAGCTGTCGGGCTCGCAGTGCCTCGCACGCAGCAGCACCATTCCTGCTTCCACTTGGGATGGGTTCTGCATTCACAGAGCCATCACAGCATCCTGCTGATTAAAAAGTTACATACCAGTTGCTTAGATAATGTAAAATTAAATTTTCCTCCTGCAATCAGCCGGTGCATTGTGCCTGCAGCACTCTGAAAGTGCTGCTCTTGAATATTTCATGTTCAGAATATCTCAGAGTTTTGAACTTTACAATATAAGAAAATGTCTTAAATGATCACCTACTATGAACATGTGCGGTGATTTACGCAAAAATTGTCATTAATGCTTGCAAATTTCACTTGCTGAAAAAGCAAAGTATCTTTTGCTTTACAAACATTTTAGTTTATACGTGATTTCTTGGTTTAGTTGCAGAAGTTTTTCCGTTATTTTGGAATTAGCTGTTCACCTTGGTTTGTCCTGCTGACCACGTTAAATAACATGGAACGGAATTCCCTCCCTGAGGTAAGACCTGTCTGCCTCAAATGTCACACTGACGATTATTTGATTATTTATTATCAGAGTCCAGCTCTGCCCATGTGTGGCTGCCTGAGGGGACAGTGAAACCCAGGATGGGGTGGGTGCAGAGCAGCTGCAAGTGCCACTCTGGGTACAAAGCAGGGCAAAACAGCTGCTCTCACTCCACCAAAACCATCAGAACACTGAACTCAGCATCACATCCCCCTGAGACATTTGGAAATACCTCTGACACCGAGAATCAAGGAATGCTTTGGGTTGGAAGGGACCTTAAAGCCCATCCAGTTCCATCCTTCCACTATCCCAGGTTGCTTCAAACCCCATCCAATCTGGCCTTGGACACTTCCAGGGATGGGGCAGCCACAGCTTCTCTGAGCACCCTGTGCCAGGGCCTCCCCATCCTCACAGGGAAGAATTTCTTGGAAATTCCCCCTTGTCCTGTCACTCCAGCTCCTGATGAACTGATCCAACATTAACAATTCCCCAAAGCAGCTGTAAAGAGTTAACCCGCAGCCTGCTATGAAGCACTTACCTTTCACCTTCTCCTTAAGAAAGAATTCATCCTAAAAACCAATTTCCCACCCTCTGTTACACATTGCCTCGCAGTTTATCCCGAATAGCTGATAGTTAATCCTGGGAACCTCCCCATGCAGCAGAGTCTCCCCAGCCTGCCTTGTGTGAGCACTGAGGGCTCTCAGGGATGTGTTCCAGTGTGAAAAAAGGACCCTGGGCTGCAGGGTGCTGTGGGTCAGCAAACACAAACCACTCACCTCCCCACAGATGCTCCGGGGCTTCCCATCCCTCTGGCTCTCAAGGCAGCTCGTGCAGCTGCGGACGGCGCCTGCTTCCCTCTCTTCTCACGGCACTTCTGGTTTCGTCTGGGTTTCTTGAACCATTCTGGTTTATTCCCCTGGGTTGGAAATCCATCAGTGTGAATCCTTCCTCTGCTGCCTTGCCTTGTTCTCTGTCACATTCTTTCGGAGAGTGTGTGTCGGGTTTTCTTTCCTTCCTCACTTGTCCTCTGGGTGTTGTGTTCTGCTGCCTGCTCGTGCCACATCTACAACCACCCAAACCCTCCAGCTCGCCGAAATAATCCTCCCAGTCCCTCTCATGTCTCCATGCACCTGCACTGTTGGAGGCAAGAGACATTCAGGTTCCCCTCCTGATGTCTCTGGGGACATGGAAAAAGATGGGGAGGAAAAAAGCTAGGAGGCAGATGTGGAAAGATCTGGATGTACCTGGCTGTGTGCAGGTCTAAGGGCAAGCTCAGAAATCTGCTGTCTGTGCCTGCAGCTCCATGAGCAGCACGAACCTCACCTGTGCCCCTGAATTTCTCTGTACACAGGGTCAGCTAATGCCAGAGGAACGAGGCGATTGTCTCTCTGCAAGTGGAAAGGAAATGGCTTAAGATCTTCAGTTACACAATCCCCTTGGGCAGGAAGGACCCGGGGCTGCAGAGGCTCTGTGGTCGGTGCTGTACCTATTGTCACCCACCCTTCCTCCAGTAACCACTTCCCCCCTGGGCTGGGCAGCAGCTGCCGGGGCTGGGTTGTGCTGGTGCTGCTGAAAGGAAGGGACAGCTGCCGGGTGACACCAGGGACAATATCACCGTGTCAGTGGGGAGACACAAGTTCGCCCCAAATCCCAAAGGAATTGGCCACATTGTGGTTGGATGTAGACCATACAATCTGTAGTGGGGAGCCTTGGAAGCAAAGGAAAGATGTGATCCTCAGCCCTTAGATGCACCTTAGCCCGCTCTGCCACCCACAGCCCCATCCCAGCACCAGGAACCCGATTCTCCAGCTGGGAACTCGGCTTTCCCTGCTGCTGGGATCCCGGTTCCCTCATTCGGTGGAATCACGAGCGGTTACTCCCCGTGCTCTCCAAATCCTGCTCTGCCTCCTTCCCCTTTGCCACCGTTTGCGGCTTAGGGGTTCCCCAGCAGCCGCCGGAGTTCAGCGATGCTCGGGTGCCCTCTCCAGGGAGATCCGCGGCATTCCCGGGGACAGCGGCCTGGGAAAGAGGCAGAACTGGGAACTCAGCGCTTCCTCCCGGCCCCTGGACGGGAAAAGGGGGTTCCCTAATTCTTCCATTCGGGAACTAAGAAATTTTCCTTTGCAGGAACAGTTACGAGACTGTAAAGAGCAGGTGAGAAACAGAAAGATACTTTATACTGGTCCTGAGCTCTAAAAGCAGCACCCAACCCCAAATTATGCCCTGCTCTGACACAGCTTCACCTCCAGCAGCATCCTGTGAAATATGGACCCAAGTTTCCTTTGTCTGTTGTGTCACAGGAACGTGTGTTATAGGAAAAAAAAATTATTATTATTGCAGCATAGTTAGAAGCTTTTAATTTGACTCTGATTTATAGCAAAAATTGTCTTGCCAGACTAAAGGAAAACCATTACAGCCAATTCCTGTAATGTAAAGGCTTTTTGTTCAGCTTGGATTTTTCCCCCTGGCATCAGCTGCAGCCAATCCAGTTGGGAATAACCCCGCTTTGGGAACACCTCCATACCCAGGGTCAAAGAAATGCTGTGCAGGCAGTGGGGAAATGGATTGTGAGCCTGGTGTTGCTCAGCAGTGGTGTCTCTGTCTCCAGAGCAGTGAAGAGCCCTGGGGCTGTGTTGGGACACAGAGCATGTGATGGGACACTCAGACACCAGCCCCTGCAGGAAGGGTGTCTGTTCTCTGTGGGAGGACAGGGATTTGCTTCTCTTTCTCTGACTGCTGTGTTTGCTGGGGCTGAATTTGAAACTGGGTGGTGCAGACAGGGCTGAGGGTGGGGGCACTGCTCACCTTGATAAGGTGTGACTCAGAGAGCCACGGTGAGTGACTGTCTACTGCACTCCTAGAGAAAATGCTCAGGAAACCCCCCCAGATTTACCGTCGTGTCTAGCACAGCTCCGGGGAGCAAACAGGGCTTGTCCGAGGGGTTCTCCTGTGCCCTGGCCTGCTGCAGAAACCCCTGTGCTGCTCTTGTGGGGGGAGGAGGGCTCAGGTGGAAATGTTTTCCCTGCTGATAGGACGTGAACCAGGCATATTGATTGGAACGGGCTGAGGGTTGCTGCAGGGTTCTGTGACTCAGAGCCGGTGTGGGTTTGAACAGGGAGCTGTTGAGGCAGAAAACAGGGTGTGACTCGGGAGTCGCGCCTGGATGTGTTTGTTTTCCAGAGTGGGGCTGTCAGCTGTGACAAAGCTGCTTCAGCACAAGCCCTTTAAACCCCCCAGGCCCTCGGGCTCAGGGTTTGGATAACTGGTCTGTTGGTGTCCGGGATGGTTTTACTCCTGGTGCTGTTTGCTGGGTGCTGTGCACACCCACACACACAAATGCAGTGGTGGATGTGATCTCACACTCACGAGCACTCCTTGGCTCCAGCAGTGCAGAGAAAGAAACTCATGTTCTGGAGCTGATGTAACTCAGGTACTGGTGGACACCAACGTAATTCATGTCTACAGTTAAGCAATTAAAGTGCGTAGTTTTATTGCATTGTTTGGGTTCTTGAGCCTCTTCTCTATTTACCCTGTAGAGGCTCAAATGTCTACTTAGTTCCTTAGCTCACTGCTGTGAATTTCCTGAGCTTTGTTTGATGAACACGGGTCCTCTGCCAGGCAGAATAAAGGATATTCTAAACATTACTGTATACTCAGCGGTTTAATACAGATTTTAAAGAAAACACAAACTGACACGTTTCCCTCATGAGGAAACCTAGATTAACAATCTGGTTAATGTTTGGCTCAGGAGGAAACGTCCAACGAGTTTCAAGTGTGTCATGGGGCTCTTGGAGCCACAAAAAGTAAACATCTTGGGTTTACTGAAAGTCACCCACTGCCGGAAACTCGTCACTGCAAAATGAAACTGGGGCAATGGTTCACTATTGATTTAACAAATGAGTCATCCGTGCTGCTGACTTCCTGCAGCATCCATGGTGAGCAGCTCCACTGAAACACTCGGGCAGGAGCATGTGTGTGGTGAGATCCATCTCAGCTACAGCTGGAAGCATCTTAATTTGGGGCTAATGAAGCTCTGGAGGCTTTGTTTTCACTGGGACTTGCTGGTTGTGGCAGTGCCAGCACAGATGGAGCTGCTTCCTTGGGCTGGATTAACGTTTGTTGTGAGAGGGAGTGGAGGTGCCGAGTGAAAAATAAAAGTGGCTGGGGAAAACCCTGAGGTGCTGTCACCGTGGCAGCAGAAGCATGGTGGGGAGCTGAGGAGGATTTGGGTAATGCAGCTCCCTGGAACATGAGGAAAGTCGGGATTTATTGCAGTCATCTCTGGAGTACCTGGAGGAAGTAGAATAAGCCAGACAGAGCAGACACTTGCACAATAGGAAAGCCCTGTCTGTGCTGTGTACAGGTTATGAGCGGGTGCAGTGGAGCTGAGGTCACCGAGTTTGTGTCACCACGGGGCACAGCAGGGTCGGGTTTGGAAGTGCTGTTCTGTTCCAGCAGCATTTGGGCTGCCTCTGGAACTGGCTCTGTAGCACCTGGAGGGCTGCAGCAGGTGAAGGGTGGGCACAACACGGTCCTGGAGGCAGCTAAAATATCCCAGCCTGCCCCTGAGTAACTGAGGTGATGTAGTGTCACAGGCTTAGGAGCCATAAATCTTATGTTGAGACCTTTGAAAACCAAGAAGGTTTAAAAATCATGATTTGAAGGAGTGAAGTAGCTCCTCTTGAAGGAATCTCAGATGGTGATGATAAAGGATTGAGACAGAACCTCAGGATTCAGTCTGTGCTGTGTCTTCAGGACATGGCAGGAACTCGAGTGCTTCTGTCTGTCTTGGGGTTACTTTTCTTAAACTACCAGCCCAGGCCTTTAGCAGCTGAAGGGTGAAACACTGAGAATTTGCAAGCTGGACTTTGTTGTGTATTCGTCCTTTTGATTTAAAAAATACCCCTCGTGTTCCTGCTCGGCCTCCAAATGACTCAACTTGTTTCAGTGGAACAGATCCTGCACAAATACAGGACTGGCTTATCACTAACATTTCCTGCTCCCCCAGGCTGAATGTGTCAGCCTGACCCCAAAACCAGCTCTGAAAGACAAGATTTTTTTAAATTATCTCAAAGATAGTGAGGAAAACCAGCCAGACCTTGTGTCATCCTTGGTCTGAATTGAAAAGTACACCCTGTTGTGCTCCCCAGACAGGAGAGCACATTTGCAGCCTGCAAAATGCTATTTCTTAATCCCACTGACATGTCCTGGCTTGAAAACATCCACACGCTGGGGTGAGATTGTGTTTTAGCAGAAATAAACACACTAGAGATAGAAACAAAGCAAAAATCTGCTGATGTGCGTTATAGGAGAGTTGTTTATTAATTAGTGGAATTTCAAGGCTTGCAGCAGATACTGCTGTCTTCCATCTAAAGACAAAAAGTTGCTATAAGGACCTCAGCCATAACACTGTGCCAAGAAATCCAAAGCAGAGGGAGGAAAACAAATTAATTTCAGCTTGCTTTGTGCAAACATACAATAAAGAAGAGGAACAAAGGTCTGGGCTTGAGTATGTCAACACATCTTGTGTATTAAAACATATGCTGGCTTTTTTAATAACTGCATGATGAATACAAACTTCTTTTTGGAGTCTTTACCTTGCCCTGGGATGGGTCACAGACCTGTAACACCACATCAGTAAAGAAACAGTTTTGTTTTAAATGTTTTAGGGATAAAGCAGAAATGTGTAATTTTTCCTTCCTGTAGCTAAAGTACAGGGTAACTCAATGAACCCAGGGTCTGTACCTCAAAATAAAAACTCTGAATGTTCACGTGTTGTTTTTAAGTACTGCCCTGACTTGGTGGGGTTGGAACTGAACTCGTTGTTTTCCATTTTCTTTGAAACTTCCTTTTTTTTGGCCTTTAATGTGGTGTACAGCGCTCGACTGGCCCCTCAGTACACTCTCACATACGCAAATTTCTTATATATACCTAATTTTCATTCCTCCTACACATGGTAAAGGCCAAATCTTGTGGGCTTTTTCTTCAAAACAATCCTTTGAGGCAAAATAAGAGAATGTGAATATAAACACAAACTGCAGCCACTGCCAGGGGCTGTGCATATGCCCAGTGCTGGTTTAAACCTGGGGAAGCTTTTCCCTGTATTTTGACCTGAAACATCCCTCTACGCTATTTTTAATACTTTAAATTTGAACATTAAATAGTTTAACTAAATGCAAGTGTGGGGAATGGGCTCAACAAACCGAAGACCCTCCATTTGACATCAGAACGCTGCGGGGATCTCAGGGGAGCTGGATTTTACTCTTTGTTCGCTGAATCCCCTCTCTCGACTCCCCTCGCACAGCCGGGTGTTTTG
>VWZT01002536.1:271156-285896 GCA_013397055.1 Pachycephala philippinensis | reverse complement strand
GGGAGGAGGGAGAGGGTGTTAAACGGCGCAGGACGCGGCCGCCATTTTGTGAGGGAGAGCGAGGGGCGGTGCGGAGCGGAGGGAGCTGAGGGCGGAGGTCGGACAGTGNTCCTGAAGGGCCGTGTGTGTGTCCGTGCTTGTGAGCGAGCGGAGCGGACAGAAGTCGGTAAGGGCGGAGCGGTGCGGGAAGGGCCGGGCGCGGCCGCCGCCATGTTGTGCTCCGTTGTTGGGGAAGGGGGACGGGGGGTCCCGGCTCCCCTNNNCCTCGGGTGTCGGTGAGAGAAGAAGGGAGAAAGTTCGGAGGCGAAGAAGCTCCGGTGGACGGGAGCAGATCGTAGCTGGACTGGGGCCGCTGACGTTATCTCGGCTTTTGGTTTCAGTCCAAACAAGGCGGAAGCTGGAAGTGGAGATGGGCGGCTCCTCCGGAGCTGTGGGAGGGATGGGCAGGGGGCTCCTGAGTTTAGAGACTGAGAGGAGCTGAACGGATTGGAGTGCGTCAAGGTTAAAATCTTAGAGGTCGCAGGAAAAGACGAGCCATGAGCAAAACAGGAAATTAGCGTAAGAGTTATTAAGGAGTTACTTGGTTAACGAAGGTGAAAGAAACAGCTGACAAACGGAGCTTTGCGATGGCTGGGGAAGGGGTTGGAGACTGTGGGCAGTTCCTGTATTGGACCCAGTTCCCAAAGTACTTTCCATTGTATTTTACTTTCTCCCTACTAAAACCAAAGGAATAAAATTCTTGATCGTCTATTAAAATGCTTTTTAAGACAAAGCATGAGAAAAAAGTTGGTGCTTGGGAAATGCTAAGTCTGATGGTGAACTTTATATAAGTAGAGAAAACAAATAATGCTGTGTCTTTTTGGGTGGGGTTTTGGGGTTTTGTTTGTAGCATGTTGTCATCTTTAATAAATAAAGAAACACAGCTGACTCTGAATTCTCTGAATTGTTGCCGCTTGCCTTTTTTCCCACCCCAAATTAAAACAGTTGTTTCCATAATCTGAATTCAAATTTCTTTCTTGTTTTTGCAGCAGGACTTCTCCCTTGGAGGTTCTTTGCCGAGAATCCGATGTTGGGCTCGGCTCCCTGGCTGAAGACAGCAGATCAGCCCATGAAAACTTCTATTCCCAGCCAAAGGAAGGAGTCCAGCACAAGGCAGCACCTGTTCTTTCAGGCTTGGAAGCAAGAAAGGGGGCAAGAGTTGGAGAGTGCGGAATCGGAGAAGACCACTGAGAGGTAAGTGGGGGTGAGAGGGGGAAATAGAATGCAAGAGAGTCGGCAGAAAAGTGCTGTGCTGGTGTCTGGGTGTCAGCTTTGGCAGTTGAATTACAATCTGTCCCACTTGAGGTGGTTTTCAGTTCACTTTGGGTTTATCAGAGCAATTCTCACCAGGAACTGCCTTACCAGGGGAGTGGTTTTATCAGTGCAAACTTTGCCCAATTCTTAGGTGTTAACAGGCTGAATTTAAATGTCTCTAGCACTCGGTACTGACTGATTAAATCTGGCTCTGCATTTTCTGAGCAACATTTTGTCAGTCCCATTCCTCCAGTTAGACCTTTTCTGAGGTGACAAATGGTGTGTTTAGAGCAAGTTTTGGTTAGATTGATTTTTGTCCCTTTGCTTGCAATCTAAACATTCCCTGAAATATTTTGTTTTAAAAAAAGAGTAACGAAGACTTATCTGGACTCTTCTTGTTTTTACAGGTGACATTTAAGTTGAAGATGGGTGGTGGAGAAAGATACAACATTCCCGTTCCCCAGTCTAGAAATACCACCAAGAACCATCAACAACTTAAAAACAGGCAGAAGAACAAAGACCAGAATTCTCAGATGAAAACCTACGTGAAGAAGGAAAGAGGCCACGGATGCAGCTCCTCTCCTGGTGCATGGCAGGCTATGCAGAAAGGGGGGAAGAACAACGTTCACTTCCCCAAGAATCCCAATTGGAATCCTGCTCTATCCAGTCGCAACCTGTTGTTCACCCCTCAGAGCAACCAGAACTATGCTGGGGCCAAGTTCAGTGAGCCACCCTCCCCAAGTGTTCTGCCTAAGCCACCAAGCCACTGGGTACCTGTTTCTTTTAAACCTTCTGATAAAGAAATAATGACATTTCAGCTCAAAACCTTACTGAAAGTCCAGGCCTGAGATGTAACTTGTGCGATTTTCAGAAGCGGTTTCGATTGACAGGGTTTCAGATTTGAGCGTTGCTGTTCCCAACTCCAGCTGCACAGGTGTGCAGGACCAGGTGTTCTTGCTGCATGTAGTTAGTCACTTGGAGAGGGGTGCAAGTTTACATTCCCCTCATCTTTTACCTCAAAAGTTCAGTGCTGTGTTCACCTCACTGTGAAATAGTTATTTTCTTGAAAATCAATCAAATCCTGAGCAGTCACCATTTACTGTATTTAAGAATAAATGGGACTGTGTTCCAAAATTGGAATTGTGACTTAGAATTGTTAGAAAACCAGCTCTTACCTAACTTAATGCAGCATGAACTGAAAAAAAAAAAAAAAACGCACTGAGAACTTTAGTCAGGTTATTTGCTGCTTTTCAGATTGGTGTAAGATTTGTTAAACACTCTGCAGAGCAGAAACCTCCACCTGGGCACGAGGGGAGGCACAGCTGATTCCCTCCCCTGTCCCTGTGAGCTTTAGTGGCACTCCAGCAGTGGTGGGTGAGCGTTTCAAGCCCATGACTCCCATCTGGAATGTTCTAAAAGGGTGTGGAAGAACTCCTCAGGCAGATCCATAAAGCCTCTCCAGCTGTGATTCCCGGGAACCTCCACCAGTGCCAACTAAAGACCTTGCATTGCCAGGTGACTGCCAAAAAACTCCCCAAAGTCCTTTGTATGCCCCCTGCACTGAGGAGTTCTAAACCACATTTTTGTATCAGTTTTTTAAAAAGGTGGAGTAGTTCTTTAGTCTGGTTTTAAATGGGTTCCCCCGTAACAATTAATAGTTTGGGGCAAGTGTTAGATGTTCTCACAGGGAAGACAGAGCCATGTAAATACATGTAAAACATTGTAGCATATGTAAATTTCTGCTGGGCTTTCCTGCACAGAAGTATTTTTAGTACAAAACTGCTGAATGTAAGATGACCATGTTGAGTACGTGGCCTGGTTTTAAAAAATGATATTTTGTTTAAAAAAAAAAATTTAAAAAAAGACATTTGTGGCTGTGCCCTTGCACTTCACATGCAGTGAATATGCACATTGTATTTGGTTGTAATCTCTCTTTTTTTTTTAAGTAAAATCAGTGCAAAAGAGGCTTATTTAGATTTTTTTTTTTAATAAAGAGAAAAAAAACCTAAAAAAAAAAAGCTGCTGGAGTTTCAGATCCTCCTGTTGTGAATGTGTAGGAGAGGTGTGTGTTCAGTGATGAAAAAACCTGAAATGTTCCAAATCAAGTGTTTCACAAGAAATGCAAATGCCTGGGTTTGGATGCTTGATAAAACTGAAGGATTGTAATAATTCTGTGTTTCTGAAATGCATCAATGCTCTGTAAAACAACATTTTGTCCCAATCTTTGCTAAAATCCATTGAGCAGAGGGCCAGGGCAGGTGGCTCCTGTGCTGACAGCCTCCAGCTGATCCTGCAGCAGGAACAGCTGGACTGTGAGAACAGGAGCAGCCAGGGCTCTTTGAAAATACAAGGATTACTAAAAACAAGTGCTTTAATTTGAAAAGCCCTTTTGCAGATTGTGAAATGTTCGGAGGTGTCTTTCTGTACATTCCAAATGCAGTGGCAGCTGAGCTGAATGTTTACAAAATTATTGCTCCAAATCACATGGAATTGGCAGTCTCTAAACTTGTGTTGTGACCTGGACTTCCACCAGAGTCTGAGCTGTATCCCAGTTAATTATCTATTCTCCACTTCAAATTGTCAATTACTAATGATGTTTGTACAAATTGGAAACAAAACATTTAAATAAACTTTTTTTTTTTACCCCCTAAAAGCATCTCTTTGTTTTCAGATGGAAATGGAAAAGTGGGATGACCTCATTTTGGCAGCTCCCTTCCCAAGGGAGGTTTCTTTACTGCAGCCTTCTCCTTCAGGCCTTTCCAGTGGTTTGGGAACAGAGGGCTTGAGAATTAACACTAATTAATGTTCCTGACAAAACCAAAAGCTGGTGAGGCCGGGAAGCAGCGCTTGGGGCTCCATCTCCCACAGACTATGGCTGGATTAATTAAGTCAGAAGGTGCTCTCAAGTTATAGTCAAAACTTGTACATTTTATTCCCAATTCACAGGGTTATTTGCACAGATGGAACACAAAACTCAAGAAGAAAGGATGTGGATGAATAAAACAGCAGCATCTCTGATCAAACACACTACAGGGTACAGAGTCTTCCCTTCCTACAATAGTCTCAGCAGCAATAGCATCTTTAGACAAATATTATAGCAATGGACTACAGACTTTTTTAAGCAAGTTACAAGATAAATGGAGAAAACCAGCAATTCTTAATGGGTGATTATGTCCTAAAAATGTGTCAATTTTATCCCTTTGTACTTCAAAATGTTCATCTGCACCATCCCTGCCAAGACCCAAGCAGCAGTGCTGTGCATGGCTCCACTGCCCCTCTCTGAGCACACCCCAAGCTGTCACCCCAGACTCAACAGTCAGGAAAAAAAGCTCTGTCCAAGCAGAGAGCTCAAAATAACATTGAAACCAAAAGATTCCACTTTGAATAAAACCATGATACTGTAGATTAAACATCTTGATAAGACATAGAAAGGATAACATTGAGCTTTCAGAGACCAGGCTATCAGAGTCCCTAATTAAACACCCAGCTACTTAACCACTAAATTGAAGATTTTTAATTACCAGTTGGGTGCATGGACTTTAGGTGAAAAAGAAGTTCCAATAGAGCCTTCTATGACTGCTGACACCAATCGATTCGCTGCAGATATTTTGGAGCACAGCCATTACTTTCAGCAGAATTTTTTTTTTTTTTACACACTACAATTCTACAAATTTTGCAGGAATGACAAAATCTAGTTTTACCACAGAAAAACGTAATTCCCACCATTCTTGAGACTCCAAAAGAAAGATGCCTAGACATGATCTTTTGTAGCCTGCAATGTTCTTGCATTCCAGCTGTGCATAACCTGCAGGAAGCTTGCACAAGACAGGCTCCTGCTTTTTTTAGGGCAGGACTGGGATACCTGCATCAAGGAAGGGAGATGTTATCTAGATGGGCTGTGGCTTGACTTGCATGAATGCATAAACATTCCCTGCCCTTTTGGCCACATCCTGCTAACTCGTCCCCAACTGAAAGGCCCACAGAACAGCTTCTTCACAATTTTTCCATGGGAGCAAGAACTAGGACAACATCTTTATTCATGCACTCTTGAAACATCGTGGGTTTGTGTTCGGCTTTTCTGGCTTGTTCATATACACAAGTCAAGTCAAAGTTTAGTCCTACCTCTGGGAGAGAAAGAAAGAACCATCAGAACTGGCAGACACTACATTATACTTGCAATGATCTGGCTTTTCAAAACAAAAATTAAACTGGGCTATACATAAATGCTGAGGCACACAATATAAGGACATGCTGACACAACAGTTAAGGAATAGTTACTGTTACTCTGCACTCTCAAATCAGCCCCTCTGCCTGGACACGGAGATTTCTCCTCCCTCCTCCCGCCCTTCCAGCTCCAATTCCAGCTGGACAAGTCACCATTAACCACAGCAATCCCTGCAGGTCCCTGACACAATCACAGCCACGCTCTCCCCACCACTCAGTCACCAGGACCCCTTTCAAGCAGGATTTAGTCATGAAGACTATATCTATACATATATATATATATATATATATAAAAAGCTGAAAATGGTGGGGGTTTCTGCTGTTAGAAGCAGAAATAATCACAGCTCAACCCATAAAGGGTGACAGTGGGTTTATCACAGCAATTCAGTGCTTTACAGAGGATTTTTGTCTTTCAGGGCAGAACCTCCAGCTGGGCACACACCAGTGCCAGGAGGCAGCTCCATCCCTGTTGCCACCTCCCACAGGACCACTGCTGGCACCAGTTTTGATATGGCAATTATGAATTGATATGGTGATACTGTAAATTTGATTTTGTATGAACTTTCAGTTGTTGCTTTTAGGTAGTTTCATAATCTGGTTAATAATATCTGAATTAAAACCTATAGGGCAAGTCCATCCAGCAATAACAAAAGTTAATGGCAAAGAAAATTAAATATATTAGACTACAACTTATGCTTAGCATTCTCAGTTTGTCTTGTACCCCTTCAAAAATGTGAAGTGACATTTATTCAGACACTAAATGAAAAATTCCTGCCTTTACTGAAATACCATAGTAGGATTTTACTCCATAAGGGATGCATAGCTCTACTCCTAACCATGCTCTGGAGTCAAATTCTAAAGCTACAATAATTCCAGTGGATCAGTATTTCCTTCATTTTTTTATTACAGCATGTTTGCTAAATTTACAGCAAGCAGAAAATAAGCTGGGTCTTTAGTTATTTTGATCAAAACATCGATGTTTTAAAGGTAGTACACAATATTTGTTAAAAAGAACATATAAAAATACCTTTTTAGAAGCCTCTATAAGAAAGGAAATACAAAGTTTAATCCCACAACTTTCCTCTGCTAGAGCTGCACGCTACTGCTACAGTTTTAAATAGACTTTTTGCTGTTTTTAAACTATACATCCAGGAAAGTCTACAAAATTAAAGGAACGTGCATATAAATGATTGCATAGCAGAACATGAACATTAACTGCAAACAGTAAAGAAAAAGTTAGAAATACTATCAAATGTACAAAGGTTCTAGGATCAACCCCTAAGCACGTTCCACTGACGATATCCCAAAGCCATCTGCGCTTCTTTAAAGGCCCTGCTGAAACACTAAACCCAAACCCTAAAACATTTCTCTAAAAAGGAACTTTTGGAAATCAATGTCTTTATATGCTACAGACATCAGACAGCGAGGAACACTTAAGTGTGTGATGGTGGCTTTTGAAGGAAAAAAAAACAACGCCAAAAGCCATTTTCATAACAAAGGATCTTGCCTTCTAGAGAAATACTGGTAAGATTACACACTGGGTTTGTTATTTTTCACATTCAATTTTCTAAATATACTGTATTAGTGATAAACTACGTAACTAGAGATGCAGCTCTTGTTCATATCCAACTTCAAACATTTGTCCTGAAGGAAAATGGTAACCAAACCACTATCCATTCTGAGGAAGGAGTGATTCAGACTTGCTTGACCAACTGCTTTTTTGCTGTGTAAAAAGCAAGCCTGGTAACCCAGGGAGATGGCTACGGTTTGATACCTATGAATACACCAACTAACCACAGGAGTCATTGGCATAAAAGTTTAGTGCTTATATACTGTACACACACAACTCGAAACAATCTACTTGTATCTAACAGCAGGAAAACTAAGCAACTTCATGGTTAACTGCTCACTAAAATTTAGAATAGATACAAAAAACTGCATAAAATGTACACACAACCTAATATTTAGTTGCTCTGCCGTTTGCTGAAATCTGAATTTAGATTTTCCATTTCAAGGTGGGTTTTTCCCTCACACCTTCAGCACTAGCAGCCAGGGCAGAGGCAGTGAAGCCTCTATCCTGACGGGTCACGACACTGCACAGTCTCTGAGTGAGCTTCAAGACCAACTCTCTCCCCATGTTGTACATGCAAGGTCAGTACCAGCTCTCCAGAGAGCAGGGTAAAGAGAAATCTCCCAAATCTCTCTCCACAGAGCTCCATCTGCCAACCTGCTGGTGCTGGTGGGCACGGAGAACACTGAAACCTGCCCTGGAGCCATGGAAACAAACTGCCAGTCTGATTTCCCAGCAGCCAGTGTTGCACTACAGCTGTCCAGTTTTCCTTTTTCTCACAAAGTTTAGCATTGAAGAACCAGTTAAACAGCTGGTTTAACTGTCCAGCACAAACTGGTATCAATTTCTCTATGGGTGTGACATTTGTAAAAGGACAATGTTGCAAGTTACGATCAATCAAGTCATCACCAAATATCTAAGCATTAAAAATGCAAATCTTTACAAAAATATACATAGAGACACCACAACCAAATCAGTAGCTGCCCATGACATTTAACCAAGTGGACAATCTCTCTCCCTCTCTCTCTCTCTGTGGCTTCTCAACACTGTTTTAATTTTAACCATTTTCGGCTACAGGGAAAACTGACAAAGAAAATATTTTTTAGCACTGTTGCAACATCATATTCCTGATAATTTAAGTAAACTGAACTGTGTGTAAATGAATCTTACATGCCTAAACCAACATGGATACACTGTTAGTGGCCACTGGACTTGGGACTAGTCCAAGACCTCGATCTGGATTTTGACCTAGATCTAGAATGTGATCTTGACTGTGATTTGGATCTAGCTGGTTCTTTTTTTCTCGACTCCTTCTCATATCTTGAGCTGGACTTATAGTGTGTTTTAGAATCTGTTTTAGAGGTGCCTCTAGATTTGGTGTGAGATGCAGACCTAGACCGTGATTTAGCCTTCATTTCTTTCTTGGGCTGTGACTTGGATCGTGATCTTGAATTGGACTTAGATCTTGAAAAAGATCGATTGCGGTGTTTGAACCTATCAGAATAAAGGGGAGAGAGGAGATTTGAATGTAAAAACACTATTCTTAGACATCTAGTACATTAAAAATTGTTTACCGTTTTTGCAGGAGAAACTTTTTTTTTTTAAACCTATAGTTAAAGGAATAAATTCAGTGATCTAGTTTGCAATTTAAAGGGTGTAAAAAGTGTTTTACCTATCATTGTCCGAATGGCTTCTGCTACGACGAGGTCTTCCAGTAGGTCTACTGCTAGAAAGGTACATCAGAAAGAGTAAACGGTGACAAATCCCTATGTAAATGTACAAATACTTAATACATTATCTTTTCAAGCTGTGCATTTGCTTTTAGTTATTCTCCAATGCAGCAAAGAATCGTTTCATTCACTATTCCTGATCAGATGCAGCATGCAAGGTATGCAACTCCCAGTGGTTACTCCCACGATAGAAAAAAAGATTATTCAAAATTGTAACAATTAAATAGTCAGCGTGGTGTCTCTGTGCTGTGCAGCTGAGGCCAACCCCACACACTACACTTACTTTCTGGGACTATAGGATCTTCTATAGCTGTAATCAAAGGAGCGACTCCTCGACCGTCTCCGCTCGTAACTGCGACTCCGAGACCGCCTGTATCTGTCATAGTCATCGTAACGAGAAGAACTGTACAGGTTTCTCCCTTCCTTGGCTTTCATTTGGTTTGGTGCTGTAAAAATAGCAATATTTGCAGGTGAAAAAGATGCCCTACTTTTTCCCCTCAAGGTCTAAGCCATGTATTTGGTGTTGAGCAGAAAGGCTCATTCATGATTTGATGTTTATGAAGGGACAGGTGAGAGGCTGCTCTGTGCCACTTGTTTTGTGCAGCTTTAGCCACTGGACACAAATTAATGCAGCCTTGAGGGCATTATACATCTAGAGAGCAAAACAAACAAAAAAATCCCCTCAAAACCAGTCAGAAAGGACTAATGCTCCATAAAACCAGAACACAGAGCTGGCCAAGGTGATTTCAGGCCAGCTGGAAACTGGTACGGCAGGTCAGACCCATGACTGACACATTCTGACATTCCTGAATTAACCCAAGGAGTGAAAGCTAATTAAACACTTTTTCCTGACTGCACAGCACCATCATCACACCTGCTCCATAGCTGTCTTTAATGATTAAAGGCCCATCTTAGACAGAGGCTTCAGTGGATGCCACACAAAGAGAAGTCTGATTCCAAAAGGAACCCCCCAGTAAAACAATTCACTTTCACTCTGCAGCTTAGTTATTAAAGTAATTAAGAATGAATGAACCTGTTAGTCTTCCACTGTATTTCCTCTATCCTTTCTTTGTATCAAATTCAAACCCAAATAATGTGCTCTTAAGTATTTTAAACAGACCATGCTGTAACAAACACCCTCTGTACTAAATGGCTTCAATTTTTATGTTTTAAGTGCTGCTTGCAACACACTAAGGTGGATTTAGTTAATTTTGTTCAGAAACTTCTTAGAAATCCCAATGTTTATACACAGGGCAGAAACTTGTCCTTCGGCGTGTAGAATTTCCATTGACTCCATTAAAGTTAGTTGTGAATACTTGAGGGAAAACTGGACAGTCAGGTTGTTTCTCTGAGGGCTGTAACTAAAGACCTTTAAGGTACTTTTATTCCCAGGCATCACATGAGTATTACAGTCCTGGTTTAGGACAACAGGTTTGTGCCAGGTTTACAAATCTGTGTCTCCCTGCAAATCAAGACTATGCACACAAATAACAGATTTAAAAGACTTAAGTTCTCCTTACAATTATCTGTTCAGAAAATATGAATTCTGCTCCACCTTGAATTGAGATACCTTGAAATTGACTTTTATCCTGAAGCCAAATGAAAATGAAGACATTACCTCAATCCTGAAATCACATAGAGCTGCACAGAAAGCTCCAAAGAATGACTGTGGTGACTGTTGTACTTAGTTATCCATTTATAATTAAAACGAGTCATTAACAGCTACTGGATAAAAGGCAGAATATCCACATGCTATTTATATAAAATAAGAACATATCACAACAATTAGCACCACGTGCAGCATTGTGTGGTGCTGAAATTCAGGCTAAATTTAGGCTGTGATAAAAATCCAGGCACTTACTCTTGCGATCCCCCTGCGCAAACTGGATTTCTATTTGCCGACCACAAATCCACTTCCGATCCAAATTATGGAGAGCATCTTCTGCATCACGGACATCTTCAAATGTGGGGAGTGTTAAGGTACTTGGGAATTTGAGCAGTTTAACAGATTTGGTATTTAAAATAAAAATGAAAATTTTCAAGTTATTTTCTCATTTTACAGCCATGTTTTCCTTTAAGTTCTTTTCTCATGCTACTCTACACACTATGGAATTTTTTTTTAATTAACCACCAGCTATCTGAGAACTCCTGTAATAAAATTAAAATCTTGTAATATGACCATGAATTTATCCATCAGCAAGCAGTTGCTATGTGATACTCTTATTTCTTCTCCCACTTGTACTTATGCAAAGAAAACAAAGGTATCCTTTCAAAATACACTTATTAATGGTCATTTAGTTCTCTCCACTACATTGAGTTTATTAAAATTAAGCCCTAGTTCTCAATTATGTTGGACATACCAACAGTAAATATTAACTATTAACTTTAGAATTGGAACAAAGCTTTCCTTTTTTTTTTAAACAACTGATTTTAAGTTTAACTTATGCCATGTCACAGCCCTGTGTGCAGAGCTTCCCCAGTGAGAGAAGGGCAGACACTGCGAGCCCTGCACTGGCACTCAGGGCCAAGGTACAGTGACATTTTAATGTGATTCATTTTAATGCTGGAATTTACACCCCTACTTCCAGCTTCTGGGACCCAAAAAAAGAGCTGCCTTTCCCCAGACCACCACTCATTTCTCAGNACTGCGAGCCCTGCACTGGCACTCAGGGCCAAGGTACAGTGACATTTTAATGTGATTCATTTTAATGCTGGAATTTACACCCCTACTTCCAGCTTCTGGGACCCAAAAGAGCTGCCTTTCCCCTCCAGACCACTCATTTCTCAGCAGCATCATCTCTGCAGGAGAGAAACTTTCATGTTGCAGCATCTCCCTTGATAACCCCAGACCGAATGTGATTTCATTCCGACCACAGTTACAGTAGCACTCACAAGAGAAATATTACAGGTTTTGTCAATGGACTAAACCAGAATAATTCATCAAATTACTGCTTACATGACAGACAGAAGAAAAACTGTTATTCTGTAGGATACATCAGGTATGACTCCTTTAATCTTGGCCACCATTCAACTTCATCTTGACCTTTAACTCTTTAAGTGCTTGTCAGAAGGACTTGTCATGAGATGCTTGGCCAAAAATGACAGATGGCTTTATCTTTTACTTTGAAAAACAACCTTTTCCCCCTTTTGTAGATAAAGCGAAGCTTTGTCTCCCATTATGGCTTGTCCTTCTTCCAGCTTTTCTTTATTTTTTCTTTTCCCAAACTCTCCCTTCTCTTCAAGCCTGATCCTTAAGAGGTCTTTGGCTTGTCTACTTGCCTTAATTGTTGAACTCTACTCTAAAGGTTCTTTCATGCTTTCTCTTTGGGGTCGCCATTACTGTACAGCTTTACATTCTGAGGCAACAACAGAGGACAGCAAATTAGGGGACAATATTAAAGAAAGAAGTTCACCTCATTTTTTACACAATCTGATTTTGATCAAGTGATTCCAGTTTCCATTTGTTAAATTAACAATGAATAGCAGCCACATTTTGCTAAGCACAACTTTACTTACACACCAGCAATAATAAAAACGTGCTAGACAATTTTGATAAATTTTCAGTGATAAATTTTCATTTAAATCATATAGTATTAATTTCAGTGACATAAGCAAGCTTTTATATTACTGGACTTAAGTTTTGCAAAAAAGGCAAAGAACAATTGAGAGAAGTTAATCTTCAAAAATAACGAAACACCACGACATAAGTAAGACACTTATTAGATACAACACAAAAGTAAACTGCTTTTTCATTTAGATTGGTTACCTCTTACACAAACTTGAATTTCAAACTTCAACACCCCTCACTAATGAGCCATCTGAAGAAAGGATATTGAACATAGGCAAATCCTCTGGGACGACGAGTGTAGAAGTCAAGTGGAACGTAAACATCAACTATAGGCCCATAACGACCAAACTCACGGCGCAAGTCTTCAGACCTGGAACACCACAAACACCTGATATGGCTTTTTCACTGGTTAACATGTTACAAAACACCCACCAAAATAAAATAAAATAAACCAAAACAAAATCAAATTACAATTAATATGACAACCTGTGTTTTTTTGGAAGCATTTGGTATAGGATGAAAATAGCAAAACATTTTTGGGGGAAGAAAGTGTTTGGGCAGTTCACTGTTGGCAGCACATGGAGCTTTTCTGAAACACTCAAGACTCAGGATGCTCAAGATACACCCTGGCAGTTTGAAACAAGCCTTCAGCACAACTCTAGAACAAAAATGTAAACTGAGAAGTGATGCACATCAGTTCATTCAATGCAGCCAAGGTTGGCAGAAAGTGAAAGGATTGTTAAGAATTATTATTGTTATTATTATTCAAGTACCTCATGTAACTCGACAGTGATTTTGCAACACGAAAACATCAATTATGACATCCAAATACATATTATGAGAACAAACCAGTCACCCAAACTCATTTCCATAGAATAATCAATACTTACAACCACATCAAATAGAACAGACCTCGAGTGAGCAGCCACTCATGCCCTCAGGATAGTTTTTCCAAAGAGTTGGCTTTAGAGAGCTGAGACAAAAGTGTTCAGCTGCAACTACCCCTGGAACAACACCCTCTCCTCAACAGAGGTTTCTTAATCACACCAGCTCCTCACATTTATTTTTGTGACATTTGAGGACAAAAACCTGCATGAAAAGATTGATGCAATACTGTATTTAGGTGGTATGGAAGAGTTACTGCTATTTTTTAGTATTTTTACATTTCTCTCACATCAGTTGGGAAACAAATCTCCACACAGTCAAGTGCTGGCAGAAGGGAACTACAACCAGCATGGAGATCTCACAATGAAACCACCTCCAAGAACTCTGTGTTTAAGGTGAAGTTTCAACAGGATCCACATTATTGTAAAGAATTTGGAAGTAATCGTCCTCAGCTGTTCTTAGATTAAAAATTGGAAAGATGAAAAAATCCATGGAAAAAATAGAAGTTATTTATCACGATGTTCTTAATCCATTCCATTGTGCCCACACTACTGCTGGTTGCTGAACAACTTTGGTCCAAGTCGCCCAGGCAGAGTTGGAAAACTTACATTTAACAGGACTAGACCTTACAGGGATCTCCGTACAAATTCTACACAAAAATAACAACACAGGAGTGCTCTGACAAATGCATCCTATGCCAGCAACGCTCAGTAATGTTCCACGGCTGATAACAAACCAAAGGTGTTTGTTATCACTAAAGGTGTTTGTCACTAAACTGCCAAAGTGAAATGTGGAAAACCAGCAGCTCACTAAAAACATATAAGGAATAAATAAGAACCTGTGCAATGCTCAGTTTTTGTTCTTTTAATTCCCTACGAGAAGTTCTCTCAGCGCACACGTTCAGTCCTTACGGGCTCTCGGTACAACACGATTATAACGGAGAACAAGGATTGCTTCCCCCGACTCCGTACGGAAAGTCCTGAGAGGCCCCGGTACAGAACCATTACCGCAGGAACATTCCACCTGAACTGGCAGCAGCTCCCACACCAACGGGACCAGCTACGCCAGGAATTTTGGGCACGAATGCTCTATTTTCTCCCGTAAGCAGCAATACTGCATTTCCAAAGGAGCATTCCAAACTCCAGCGGCTGATCCAGCATCGCCCCGGCGGCACATCCCGCCTGGATTTCCAGCTGGACACGCTCAAAGGCGGCTGCGGGGAGTTTCACTTTGTTGCGGCCCAGCTTTGTTCTTTCTGGACGCTGTTTGGAAACGGATCCGCGTGGAGAGGCGGGGAACGAGCAGCATCGCGAGGAGCGGAGGAAAATGAAAGGCAGGGCAGGGATAAGGGCGAGCGGAGGGAGGGAGAAGGCAAAGCGGAGGAAGGGAGCGGGCCGGGCTCGCCCCCTTTCCTCCCTCGGCTGCGGGGGGACCCCCGCGCCCGCGGCCTAGCGAGCCCGCCAAAGCCTG
>VWZT01002536.1:227759-271128 GCA_013397055.1 Pachycephala philippinensis | reverse complement strand
TCCGCCCCCACTCACCGGGTGTCGTCGGCCACGTTCCGCACGAAGAGCGAGGTGTTGGGGGGCCGCAGGTAGCGGGACATGTCGGCGGCGCTGNAACGCGGCGCCAAAATCCTGCCCCGGTTGGGCAGCGCGCATGCGCCCCGGCTCCGCGCGGCGGCCCCCGAGCCCTCCGGCGCGCGCCGCGCACGCGCGCTGCTCCCCGCTCGCGGCCGCGGGGCCTCGCTTTTCCCGCCGAAACAGAGGGGAGGGGAGCGCGCGCGGGGCAAGATGGCGGCCGCTACCCCGCCGTGAGGGGACAGGGCGCTTCTGCTTCGTGCAGCCGCCTCAGGGCGCCATGGCTCATTCCTGAACCTTCCTGCCCGGCCAACTGACACGGCCTCGGGCTATAACGCTCTTCCTGAGGCTCAAGGGATCGCTGTCCTGTGGCCTTGTTGCAAAATGTGGAGTATGTAAAAATTTTATTAAGGAACGATGTTCTTTGATGTTTGACGTTTTCCTGCTGTCAAGCCTAATTACCAGGAAGGGAGATGTAACCCGTGAAACAGCAGCCAACAAGATCAAGGTGATACCCTGTGTTAGAAAAACAAGTTGTTGGTAGAATTGCCTTATTAAGGTTTAGGGCTGGACATGCTTCCATGATCTCAGACCTAGGGGGAGGTTAACAAAGCTTGAGGGAAAAGGATGCCCGCTGATAAAGGACACAAAGAATGCAGAATTTATGGGCCATCTGGCAAGAACTCCCAAGATAAGGAAGAAACTCAACTCAGCAACTGTGCTGAAATGATCTTCAACTGGGTAACAAGTAATTTTACATTTTACATCTGCAGGGGCAGGTCATGACCACCAACCCACAGACCACTGACCCAAAAGGAGAGAAAGACTGAGAATGGGACTAATTAGCATGGGAAACAACAGAATAATTAACCAAGAGAAGATAGAATACTAATTCAGAACTATGTGACTTGTAGCCAAGGAACACTAATTCCTTTGTTTGCTAAAATGTGTAAATAGTAATGAACTTTGATAGTTGGTGTGCTCGATTTGTGAAATCCCACAGGGCCCCCAGCTGTGCAACTCTGAAGTAAATGCCCAGTGTCTCTCTGGAGTGTGTAACTATTGTTTCACATGGAGTAATTAATCCAAGTTTTGTGGAGAACACCGTTACCCACAGCCCTGTCGAGCACCAGGAGTTTTCATCACACTATTTGCACAGGACCAGCCCTGTTCATTAAACCTGTTTGTGTGATGAAAACAATACAGTTGGTGGGTGGAGAGATTATTTCTTACCACACTCATGTGTGACTCACATAAAAGTGGATAAGAGGCAGATCTGTGACCCAACAGTCACAGGGTTTGGTGAAGAGTTCAATGAAAAGTGTCTGCATTTTCATGTGAGGGATTTTCAGCAGACTCCTGCAGGGACAGAAAGACTTTGAGCTGATGCAGCCCTGGTGTCTGCCACCAGTGTATTTTCATCTTTATTTTTAATATTCATGAATGAAAACTGGTGGGAGGACATTGCTGTTCATATCTTGGCAATCTCACACCAAGAATTGCCTGATTTTTGCAGGTTTTGAATGACAGATGATTCAAGTTTGAATGGCAGATGAAGTTCAGTCACTAACCCAGGAGATGTGCAGCCATATACACTTCTAAAAAAAAGGAATTTCTGTGGTTGTATGTTCAGTGGTCTGTGTGCAGGACTCAGCAGAGAAGGGATTAGGGTCTCTGACCATATTTTTTGAATATAATATTTACAGTTAACATTTTTCTGTATGCATGCAGGAGGTTGAGTTGTTACCTTGTGCAATATAAACACAGATCTGCTTAGGCAAATCATTAAAAGAACATAAAAATCAAGCCAAGAAAGCACATTAGAGACTGGAGTTGTGGTGGGAGTGCTTGGCACAAAGCAAAAAAGGAAAAAAACGCTGTTTTGTGGACATTCTGAAAACAATGGATTTACCAAAGAGTGGACTTTGGTGATGGATAGAAATCCACGCTGCCGGGATTTCAGAGCTTGTCAAATTGGGAATCAAAACTTTGAACAAGATCCAAATATTCCAGTGGAGTCCTTCACAGAAAAATTCACTTGTTTTTGTGGAATAGTGGATCCAGAGCTATCATCCCAGCCTGTTATGCCATCCAGGAACGCTAATTCCTTTGGGCCATGGGACACTGATCAAAATCCTTCAGGTTTTGACTGCTTCATGTAAGGAACTGCACTGAATATTTCACCTGAATCTGGGATGCCCTGTGGCAGAAGGAGATTGCCAGAAGGATGGGAAAGATTGGCGCCATTCTTGGAAATACAGAATCACTGCAATTGTGAAGAAAGCCAGGTGAGGTGTTCTTTTAAGAATTTTTAGAATTTTAGCCATTAGAAAGGCTTAGCATGAGTTTAAGTTCTAAATAAGAATCGTGTGCTTTTAGTGTGTAGTATCTACACCAATAATTTTGTAACAGGCTTTAAATGAGTAGTGAATGATCTCTGCCTTGGTTTAGAAATAAACCTGAACTGTTTTGCATGTTCCATCATCCAATTTGCAGGTACAGCATTTGATCATTGAGGACCTGCAGCATTCTGTGAGTTTCCTGCTGGAACACCACATCATGTGTTTGGTTTCAGGGTGTATTTGCAGCAGTTACCCAGCAACTCCCAGAGAGAAGGGTGGTGAGTTCTTGGATGGCTTTTTGCAGCACCAGTGCTTTAAAGCAGCCTCCTCCTCCTCCTCCCTGAGTTTTACCAGCCCTGATTTCTGTGCTGTTGATCTTATTTCTGTGTAACTCACATGGAATTTGATTCTGGCTGCAGGAGTGTGCTTGGCATTAGAGCTGCCTGGGAAGCAAAATGAACACAATGATCCTTTATGCCAGTGAAACTCCCCCTGAGAACAGCCTTATCCCAGAATAAGAATATGCTTCCCAAATTGCTTGTATCACATTGTGAGTGTTATTAGCTAAAACACAACCTCCCCCCAACAAACTGCTCTTCTAGCATGGGGAGATGTAAACTCAGCACTCTTCACTGGGATAAAACCTCTCCATGAGGATTTTAAATGGCGTAATCAGTCCAGCAACTTTGCTCATAGAGGTCTTACACCCCAAACCAATTCTAACAAATCTGCAGTGACTTAAATAAGCATGAAATGGGGCTGCTGATATAATAGTAGGATCTAATCAGCAGAGAAATGGTTCTAGGCACAGCTCCTGTGTGTTTATACTTCAATAGAGACACACAGTCTGAACAGCCTGGTTTACTTGAGCTTCACAAACTTGGGCCATGATAAAATACTGGGAGTTAATTGCAAATTGGAAGAACGTTTAATTCCCTTTGCTCTTGTGGTGCCTCTTAATTGTACTTGTGTGTAATTCAGTTTAAGGACAGCCATCCCTATTGTTAATGACTGGTAAGTACTTCATAGCTTTTAAAATATTGCTGTTTCTATTCCTGGGACATGTGGTACAGATCAGCTCAACAAATGCCTGATTGTTCTCTGCTGGCCAGGTCATAGAGAACGGGGTTTGGTTAAAGACTAAACTTTATTAGACACAGGAACTAAAGCTGAGTGTGTTCAGTCTGTGTGTAAGAAACCAAGAAGCATTTCTGTAGCTTTTGGCTGCTCCCAAGGATTACTGTGGTGAACTGGAACAATGTGATTTATGTCCAGGTTGGGTTGTCTGGGAGGCAAATTTCTGTCACGGAGGACAGAAGGGAAAACACAGTCCTGTAATAAGGGGAAGTGCTGTGTGAAAGGAGAGCAGAAATAATCATTTTTTCCTGTACTGTTTGTTCAGATAAAACAAAGATCACACCTTGTGGAAAGTGCACTTTATTTTAGGTATGTAAAGGTGTCACAAAGAAGGGGATCTGTCCTTAGACTTTCTTGCCTCTTCTGACAAGTGTTACTCCACCATATGTTATAGTCTGTGGAAGACAAATACACATTTAAACTTTGAGAAATCCATAGCTAAGTGGCAGAAGTGTCTGTAATTCATGTATAAATCCATCCTAGTCCACAAGAAAATACATTCACAGTACCTGCCTGTAAATATATGCACAACATTTGCATGAAGGAAAACTTGGAGTTGGTTGTGCTCCTTGGAGCAGTCTTTATCCACAGGGACACTTTGTAGACACTAAGAGCTAATCAACATTTTTTCCTTCAGCATTTTTCTGCAAGTGCCCTTATTTTCTAGCACTTACCTCCACCATTTCGTTTCCTTTAACTTCCTGCTCATGAGAGAATTTGTCTGATTTGCACACCAGCTTCCCACCGACCAAGTTCACAGTGCACTGTTGGAACATTTAAAATATATTTTTAAAAATTTAGATTTTGGGATTCAACTTGAGTAAGTAGAGGACTTATAAATAGGAAATAAGTGACACTGATGTTTCATAATGACAGCTGCTAATTTAAACTAGAGAGCCCGGCATTTGAACAGGGGTTTTAGAAACATTTCTGTTTGTTGAAGTGATAGAAATGTTTGCAAATGGAAATGGTACAAACAAGTTCCACTCATGCACAAACTGAGATTTAGGGATAAATAAAGAGATGTCCCATTCTTGGAATGCTTTACCTTTAGCTTCCTGCCATCCATGGTGGTGATGTCAGCCTCTTTGCCAAGTGTAAACGAGTTAGTTACAGATTTGTTGGGTGTTTTGGATGTCACAACAAAGTCATTGCCTTTTTGTTGTATTTCAACAACAGGCTTAATATCTTTGGCCATTTTGATAGTGTCATCTGGCAACCCTGTAAAAACAGGCAAAACAAGACTTTTTCTGTTATGGAAATAGCAAATTCCTTTCTCCAACAAAGGCACAAAAGATCCAAACAAATACTGGAAGGTGATGTCCAAGTTAAAAGACAAATCTTGTTTTGGATTCCTCACTTCTCTATGGGCTTTTTGCTCCATTCCTTCTGGTCTGGTTAAGGTTTGATATTATATTTGGTGATGTGTCAGATTATGCACTGTTTCTTTCCTAAGGGCTGGCCATGGGATGGCCATTTTCAACTGGAACTGAATTTTATTCTGAATATCTCTTATATAATATACTCTTAAAAACCCCAACAGGAATGTTTTGTTGGCAAAGGCGAGTGCATATTTATTGATGTAGCACCTCCTGATCCTCACAGATTACACCTGATAATCACTCAGAGGTTACTGACCTCTTATCACACCTGATAATCACTGACAGATTACTGAGCAGCTATCACACGTGTTAATCATTCACAGAGTGCTGAGAGCACTGGTGCTGCAGAAAGGGCCTCTGTACCAATAATTGGGAAGCTGAGTGCATCACTGACAGCTTGTTTCTAGTTAAATATGGTTATAAAATTACAAGTCAGTCAACACAACTTCATTTCTGGTATGGCTCTTCATTCTCGAGGAGCTCATCCAACATTAAAACAGGGGTTTGGGGGTTATCTATAACCTTTCTACATCCATTTATACAATTTTCAGCTTCTTTTCACATCCAAATTAGATCAAACAGATTGAAACCAAGCAGGGGGAGTTTGTCATAGAAACAAAAGGAAAAAACCCGTGGAAATACAGCAGGCAAAGCTGTGGTGCCAATGATTGAGGAGAAAGCAGCCACTTACCCAGAGCCTTGAGAAAGGCCTCAAGGTTCTCCTGAGCGTAGATCTGCCAGGTGCCAGCGAATGCCATTGTGAGACAGAGCGAGGGCTCTCCCTGCTCATTGGGATGCTATTTATGGAAAGGGAAAGGCCAGCCCAAAACTGTCAGATGGCTAATTATTAATTGGGAAGGAGAAATTATTAATCAGTTATTTGTTTTTAATGATCACGACCTCTCGTACATGCTGCTCTTACCTTGACAGTTGGGATATTGCGTTTGTTGTGGGTTACTGACCTCTGATAATTGCCCATCGTTGTTGGAAAGTGCTGCAGTGCGGCTTCATTTGTTTGCTTTTTATTCACAACTTCTGTGTTTAGCACGTTTTCTGTGTCTTGAATAGAATTCTTCAGATAAAGTTGCATAATTTACAATAGATCGAGATAATTAGTATTGTACAGCAGGAACTTCCTAATTTTCACAATATTCTCTACTGGGCCACTGGAACCTTAAATGGTGGATAAAGAATGAATAAAATCCACAGCTATTTTGTCCAAAATTGTGGGCCTCCAATTGCTTGAGGACAGGGAAAATCATGTTGGAGTGGGACATCAGTGATGACTTTATCCAGCAGATGTCAGTGATGGGAACCTAAATCTGAATTAAATTCAGTTTCTTATTACTTTTTTTTAAAATAGAAGATAAAAGATAAAACATGGAACATTGCTTGGAGAGTGAATGCAGGAAGTAACTAGAATATGTTATTTTTCCTTCTCACCAACTGCACCAGGAATTCCTCACTCATTCCAGCCCTTGAGTGATGTTCCTTGCTGTCTGTGCAGGCATGAATGTTGATTTTGGAAGACATTCATTAGATTATGTGTCTTGCAATTAGATTGCTTAATTCAAACAGAGCCTGTATCCCAGGGGTGGGTGACCTTTCTAAGTTAACTTTTCATTCTATTTAAATAGAAGCCCAGGGCTCAGATTTTTCTTACCAATTCACAACCCTTTTTTAAGTAGGTAATTTTAAAGAAGATTCACACACAAAGAGCCAGATCTGTAATTACATTTACCTGTGAGAATTCCTGATTTGCAGGGCCATTTTTATGTGTGGAGTGTGTCCTGGCTTCCCATACACCCACAGATGGAGCGATTTCATCATGGATATACTCAAGATGGTGCTGAGATGTCACCAAGGGTTTGAGTTTAATAACACACACACAGGCTACAAGATAATCTGTTACATGTAGTGATTTAATACAAAAAACTTCCTCTGAAAGCCTCCTGTGTGAATCCTCTGGTATTTCCCACACAGGTTTACCAGGGCAGAGTCTCTCTGGAAGGTGAACATGCAGGGTACACACTTGTGAGCACACACACACACGAGAATTGTTCTCTAACAACTGCCAAAATACTGCAATATTACTAAAATAAACATAGAGACACGAGCCTGAATTTTAGGGCAGAGACACTGAAAGGCATCTGAAGGAGTTAAATGCCTTTTAAATTCAAGGAGACAATTAATTCATTTAGGCTTTTTTGTGGTAATCCCACTTGGGACTTCCTGCTCTGTTGCTATTGGGATCTCCCCGTGTTTATAGACACTGATAGTGACCTGCCCTGTTTCAGACCCGTATTTATTCTTGACATAGATGCTGTATTTTCCTGTGTCTTCATTGCAGACTTTCTCTATGGTGATTGTGACCATTGACCCCTTCACATCCATCTTGTATCTGTCCTTAAACACGATGACCTTCTCGTTTTTGAACCAGGTGATCTCTGGGTAGGGATCTCCAGACACACAACAAGTTAGGCAGAGGGTCTGTCATGAAACAGAGAACAGAAATGGATTATGGAGTTATAAATGAGCAAGGAAATACAGTTCATAGAATCACAGTATCATTTAGGTTGGAAAAAACCTTTAAAATTGAATCCAGCTCTTAACCCAGCCCTGCCAAGGGGTTAAGATCCATACATCTTTTAAATTAAGAACAGTAAAAATCAGTCCTCACGTTTTCATGAGGTGACATTCCAACACTGCTACCCCTTTTCCTGATATCCTCCAGAACAACCAGGATTAACCTGCCTGAATTCACTGGGCCTGACTCATATTTGTGCTACTGTCTTTTTATAGCTTCTTATGCTGTAAAGTGGCACATGGTGAGTTTGCAGGTACTTTGCAGCGTTTTTATGCAGCCTGTGTAAAGGGGAATGTGAATCAGAAATGTAAGCAGGGAGCTGGTCTGATGGGAAAATCAGGCCCAGCACCTAAAGGCCTTAAAAGTCCAATCCTGTGAAATGGGAAGACAACAGAAAGGATCTGGCTGTGCAGATGACCTGGGAGGGCACCACTTCCCACCTCTGGCAACTGCAGCAGCTCAGAAAAGCTGCTGGCAATGTACAGGAGGGGAAAACAAGGATTTTTCCTCCCCATCGGTGATCCTTCTGTATCTATACAAGGACCAATTAACAGAGTTACTCAATATTACCTTGTCCTCCATGATGGTGGCAACATCTGGCAGACCTTGAACGACTCTGGCACGACCTGGGAATGAACAAATACAACCTTTTAGTTTTTCTTATCAGCAAACTTGGCTTTGTTTCACTGAAGGGAAGAGATTCATTTACTTACGCTTCTCTGCTATTGCTGCTTCCCTGAAAGAGAGAGAAAATGATTGTGGTTTTATTTATTAGCCATTATATTAACAATTTAGAGTATGAGACTCAAAATAGATTTAGCTGTGAAAATATTTAGGCAGGAACTTACTTTAGCCTCTTGTGCTCAGCCAGGGCGTCTTCAAAGACTGCAAGAAGGAAAGGTTTTAGGGAAAGTTGCCTTTTGTTTCGTTTGACTCACTAGATTTAACATTATGTTGTTGTTATCAGTGCTGGGATTACGTGGATAAATGTAATTATCCTCCAGATGGTATCTGTCCCTGCCTTAAGGGAACACAGCTCTGTTTGTGTACTGCTGAAATATGTGGGACTGAGTTCTCTCTTTCCAAAGAGAACTTCAGAGGAGGAAAAAAACTCCAATAGTTTGGAAAAGCCTTTGTAAACCTGAAAGTTACCTTTTCCAAGATGCCTCCTGTAAGCTCTGTTGTCCAGTGGAGGAACTGGACACATCCCAGGAGCAGCTGCCCCCTGCTCATCCTTTCCCCAGCCATGCCAAGGCTCCCTAAAGGCTTCAATCCTTTTTCCTGCCCACTCCCCCTCTCCTCGTGCTTCTGTGGGCCCTGCACTGTCCTCCTTCCCCCGATTCCATGTGGAAATCAGCTCCAGCTCCAGTGAGGGAGAGAGGAATCCCTGCCCAGGATTTGAAGGGCTCCTGGAAAGCAGCTCACAGATGCCATGGTGTGACTCAGCTCACCTTGCCCAGACAGGTCTGTTGACAGTTTGTGGGAGCTGTTCCCATCGAATAACTCCAGGGTGTATTTGCCCTTATCAGCCTCCGTGGGGTCCAGGATGTGGAGCCAGATCTGATTCATGGTGCTCCCAGTTCTCATCCTGTCACGGCTTTCCAGTTTTTTCTCCCTGAGCAAACAAGTGATGTCATTTCAATAATATTTAGGAGAGCTGGAGAAATCAGAGCCTTCACTTTTTCTAGACCTGTAGTGGTTGGAAGTGTGGGAGTCAGGATTCATTTCATGGAGAGAGGAAATCCCATGGGGCTGTGCTTTTAGGCAGTTTGCCAAAGCTTTGCAAACTCTACAAAAGACCTCTTAGTTCTTATTTAAGGGATAAAATACCATTTACATGTTGGATATTTGTAAGTATTTAGCCCTTGAATGTTATTAAAAATTTGCCCCCTTATATACATGTGTAGGTGGTATCTAATAAAGCACCAGTTCTCTATTTATGAAGACATTATGAGGCTGAATTAGTCAGTGTTTGGGAAGAATTTTGTAATTTTGGGAATATTTTTTATTCAGAGTGGGGGAAGAGAGTGGTTTAGGGAAATGTGAAGTAGTAAAAATAAAGTGTTTGAAAAAAACTTGTCTGTAACCAAGGAGGCTGTAACTGAGAAGTATCATAAAGGCAGCATCATTATTATTGTAGTAAAGATGATCACTTATAAATATTTCTGCAGTGCTAAGATAAAAATAACATGACTTCTCATTCTGGAATCTCCAGACATGTTCCAGGATGAGGGTGAATTGAGGTTTTCAGCCTTTACTCAGACAAATCTACAGTTGCCTTAAAAATTTATGGGCTCAGGCCCAAATGTTTAATTTTGGATAAACAGTTACAAGCAACAGGGCTCCAGAAGCTTTGCAGGTATTTTGGGGGGACTTACTTGTGATACCAGGTCGTTTTCATGTAGTCTGTGTAGTACTTGACCTCTGTGTAGATTTTGATGCCTTCCTCAGTAGGCTGGATTTTCAGAGGTGTAGCAGAAAGAGCTGGTGGTGTAATGGAAAGACTGGAATTGAGGAGGAATGCCCAGATTTACCTGTTCCATAACAAAATCCCACTAAAGGAGTGGTGAGGGGATGGTGCTGTGGTTGTTGCACACCCAGGGACAGCTCTGGAGCAGTTTCCACCTTTCCCCCCTGCTGTAACTGCTGAGCGCTGACATACCACTGATCCTGCACAGCTCCTTCAGAAGCTCTTCAAAGGCTGAAAGACAAAGATTTAAGTGTTTATAAATACCACACCTAAATCACATCCAATCTACCAATTAATTTCACTATAGTTGGGATGTTTTATACCCACGAGTTATCTGCTGTCTTTTTCTGTGGCAGAGCTCACTGGGAATGGAGTTTTTGCCTCTGATTCATTTGTTTTCAGATGCTGGGCATTTCTTACTAAATTTAGATGCTCCTATCTCCCTTCACACTCACCATGTGCAACCGACTGCCTCCCAGACAGGAGATTTATGTTCCAGCTTTAAATGATGGATTCCAGATGTCGGGGCAGGATTTAATCTTGGGCAGTAGAATCTTCTGATTGATTCTGGGTTGGAGTGACTGAAACATTCCTGAGCTTTTATCTGTGGGGCTTGACAAATTTATAATGCAGTCCTGGCATGAGAAATGACTGCAGGTGGAAATGACATTAGGATGTGGAGCAGGAAACTCTTTAAATTTGACCAGTAACTTTTTAATGCAGGTTTTTACTCCTATAAAAGCATGTAGGACGTGTAGGTTTCATAGAAAGTGAGGATACTTGGTTTTAAATCCCAAATGAACCCGGGGCAGGGGTGTGAGCGTGTCTTACTGTGTGATCCAAGGTTCTCTTACCTCCTTTTGTGAGGTCCAGCTGGGTGGAGTCCTCTCCTCGGTTATCTGAAACAACTGCTTTGTACAGGCCCTCATCTGCTTTGGTTACCTACCAAATACATGTGTGCATGTGTAAGATTGATTAAAAAACCCAAACAAGCCCCAAAACAAACAACACCCCTCCCAAAGAAATTTCCCATATCCTTGAAACAGGGCAGGATTTGGAAAAGGGGAAAAAGCTGAGATTTTCTTCTTCCTTCCCAGTGAATTTGGTTGAACTGAGCAGAAAGGGGGAAAAAAGGGTCAATTTGCCCCAAAACCTCCTTTGAAAGGTATGGGGGCCCTGTTTCAGAAACTGTTGGTTTTGGGGTGTCAGTGGCTCAGCTTTTGCCCTCAGTCCCTGTGTGAAGCCTGAAAAGCCCTCAGGTTCTTTTCAGCCTCTCAGGATGTGTTAAACTTTTAACAGCCACCCACTGTTATTAAAAACATCTTATTTCTTTTAGGATCTGGTTTGGTTTGGAAGGGACCTTAAAGATTATTTAGTTCCAACCCCCTGCCATGAATTCCACTAGAATTCAGATTCAGAATCTGACTGTAACATTAAAAGTTTCTTCTCTTCTGCCTTTCTCAGTATTTCTTTCACTCAGTGGGCACTACCCAAAACACATGTGGAATATTAATAAGATCAACCCATATTTTTTGCCATTTTCCTGTGAACCTCTGAGCTGTTTGATATTTCACCTTAGTGATCTGCAGAGTTCCCATCCCAGTCTGTGGATCAAATCTTCCACCAGCTCGTGCCTTGTGATTGAAGAACCACTGGAAGTTGGTGTCCTTCCTCAGGTTTGTTGCCTGTTTGAAGCCAACATTTAGAAGTCAAAATACATTTGATTTCTCAATTCTTGGATGTCCTGATATGAAGCATCACTTACATTACTCCAGAATTTTAGAAACTCCGTTCTTTGTTAAAATTTCTGCCCAAAATAACCCATCCCCTTACTGTCACTGGCCTGCAGCAAAGCATTGGCACAAGCACTGCTCACATCCTCTGAAAATTACACCTAAAATGGAATGCTGAAGGAATTCAGCCCGGGCTCTGGGTACCTTGCAGGTGAGGAGCACTTCACAGTTCTCCAAAACTTTCCATTTCAAGTCCTCTATGAAATGTGGACCTGGAAAAGAAAAGAAATGGCTGTGGTGGTACCTTTGCTGTGTTTCTTGCGGGAATGCCTCCATCTAGTGCTGAATTCCCGCAGTGCAGCTGGGAATTCCCGAGTTTTGCAGGGAATAGGGAGGGAAACTGTGAAATAAATTACTTTGGATACACTTTCATCCTATGCTGAGCAACTCTGAAGCTGCGAAGGAGACTGGACCCATAGTGGGATGTCACAGTCAATTGTAAGTGAATATTTTTATCCTCACTAGCAGGGACTCACCTTTCCAGTTGTAGTATTTTTCCTCTGAATTTGTTTTACAAACGTCTTTATTCATCAACGTAAGATAGGAGGTGAAAGTGGAATGCATGGATCTTTATAAACTTAGCTAGAAATCCTGTTTTCTACAAGGAAAGGCAGTGGATCTTAATTACAGAATATATATTCAGGTTGGACAATTTTCAGAGTTTGAAAGTGTTCAGTGTCACAGCACTGATGCAGATCTCTATTGATAAATCTGGCTAGCTTGGCTAAAACTGTTTCATTATTTTGATTTTTAAGGGCAGGGCAAAGTATCTGAAAACAAGGAATTATCCTAGTGTCTTAATCAGCCTAAATGATGTATTTGAAAAGATGATAAAGTGAAATAACTTTGCTTGGGTTTTGCCATCCTGGGATAATTCTGACAAGTCCTTAACCTTTGGCTGATCTTACCCTGCTTTTTCTTCCATTGTCTCCGTTTTGCTTCAGCTTCTTCTGCCACTTTAGCAAAGGCTGTGGAACAGCAAATGACAAAGTCAACAACCCCCCATTATTGGATATTTCTGCCCCAAAAGGTGTTATCATTAGAGCTGTGCTATTTGTTTATGCTGAGAACCTAACAGTTATTTTCATAAAACAAAAGCACCATTGAAAACCTGACCATGAAGCATTTAGCAAATCAAATACAAGATTTGACCCTATAAAAGGTAGGCCAGAAACCCTGAAATTAAAATATTTAAAAAGCAAGAAACACCGAAGAAGGCAGAGAGCACAACCACATCTAACTTTAGTATCTGCCTTTACACTGTCAGTAAAGAGTAATGGGCACTTTTAGAGCACAGCTCATCAGATTTATTTTCTATCCTGAACCCAGCAAGTGCTGAATCACTCTGGGAAAGTGCCTGTGTCTCTCCAGGGAGTCAGGGAGATTTGACATTTTATAGACATTTTCCATTCAAAAACTTAGGAAGCTTTAGAAGGTCACTTGAAAGCAAAATGCAGAGAACTGAAACCAGAGACAGGCACACGATGGGGAAGGATTTGAATGAGAATCTCGTTACTTTCTATTTTAATTAATTTTAGGAGGCTCTCTGTACTGTGTGTCCAGGGAGCTGCGTGTTCCGTGTTGAGCTTGTGTGCCTTGTCCTGGAGTGCAGTTGACACTGTTTCTTTATTGCTTTCCATGCAGTGCAATGAACCAGCTGCTAAATACATTGAATTTCCACCCTGATCCTGCCCTGATAAACGACTACACACACTCCACTCTGCTGCCAAGGCACAGTTTACCATTGCAAGCTAATATGTGAAACATTTGAAAGAAAGAACTAAGCATTCCACTTCAGCAGACTGCTTTTATCATCAAGCACCTATTTATAAGACCAAAAGCTTTAATTTATGGTAAAGAGAGATTCAGATCATTTCTTAAATGATTCCTGGACTTTAAATGCGGGCTAAAATTTGCTCTCCCCATTCCCAGTGTGCCATTAGAACTGTTGGAAATACTTGGGGGCCTTAAGTGCCTCACAAACTTTCCATTTAGCATGGCAGTCTATATTTGATCCTGAATTTCCACTTACATTCATCCGTGAGAACAAGGGTGAATTGATTTTTGGCTTTCCCATCTTTGAGCTGGGCTGTGTACACCCCTTTGTCATCAGCACAGAAATCCTGGATTATCAGTTCCACAAGGCCCTTCTCTTTGACAAAGTTGATTTTGTGTGTCTGTGTAAAATGAAGAAAATGGGATAAACTGAAGAGTTTTTCCACAGTAGAACTGTTCCAAGGTCAGATCCTTGCACAGCATTTTCTATAGCAGATATTCCAGTCATTTGGTATCTGTATCCTTATAAACTGCCCTCATCTTACAGGATAATGGAGGCAGTGCACTGTGCTGTGCCATGCTGTGGCATTTATCTATTATTTATATGTGTAGGAATGGCAGAATTGCTTCCAGCAGAGAGAAAGTTGCTGTAAAACCACCCAACACAATGCATTCTTCCTTGTTGGATATTGCAGAGCTGAAAGCAGAATCTCTGTGAGTTTTAGTGTCGTGGAAGTTGCACTTGGTTACAGTCTGTGACATGGAATTGCATATTTGGACAGGGTGGGGAATATTTCCCCCTCTTGCCGTGGTGCAGGTACCACTGAGCCTCCTGCACCCTGAAACTGCCAGGTGCTTAAACACAGCTATCATCACCCTGCCTCACTGCCCCGTTTGCTCTGAGCAAATATTGTCCTTCAGTGAGCCTGACAAATGCTTTTCATTGTGCAGATCCGTGTCAGTTCTCCAGTGGAGAGGAGACAGATTTTAGGAGAGATAAAGCCTTGGATAAACTTGTTACATGTTGATTTAGCTCCAAACTGCTCTGGCCTGGTCCCCTCCTTTGTTCTGGGGGTCCTGGTTGTTATCCTGGCGTTGCTGCTCTGCACTGAGCTGACAGCCCATGATTTATATTTGTGCTTCATTCTCAACTGTTCTCCCCTCTGGCCCTCTCATTCCAAGTATTTCTTAAATGTTCTAATATTAATTTGATATGGGAGGACAAGGAGGAGGCCTGAACATTTTTGTGGATGTATGAGGAGGTTGGAGGGTGCTGTAACACACAAGGCAGGGTTATTTCCAGTGCTTTGGACTGAGAAATAAATCACTTCCATCTGCTCTTAGAATTCATGAGATTTGCCTGTATTCAGTTCAAAATCCCCATCAAAATATCTGATGGGAATTTAGAAAACTGGGAATGTGCCCATTTGCTCAACATCCCTGTTCAGCAGTGGGAGAGTAAATGAGGATTAAATGCAGAATAAAACCTACTGGGGTACTGGTGAGCTCCTTGTCATTGAAGATCAGGTGCAGCTCAGCGTTTGGGGACAGCTTCTCCACCTCCAGCCACAGCCTCACTTCCCCTTTCTCCAGAACATCAATGTTCCAGCCAGAAATCAGCTTGATCACTGGCAAACAGAGAGAACCACAGGGGAATCACAGGCACACCACAGGATTTGGCTCAGCCAGGGCTCTGCTGGGGTTCCCCTTTCCCAGGCTGGCCCTGTGCTTGTGGCTTTTTGCTGCTTCAACTTACGTGGGTTCCTGATTTCGTGGCTGCGTTTCAATAATTTGTCCAGATCTGAAATGCAGAGAATAAAAAGTCAACACTAGGCAAAAACAAATTAATTGTATCGATTTTGTTTAATTTGTTGATAAATTTTATTTATATCAAGATAAAACATTCGATAATGGGGAGGACTAGAAAAGGTGAACATAATTGTTGGTTATATCTGAATAAAATGTTGGTTGTTTCAATTCAGGGAGCATGCTAAAGAAGTTTAAATCACTGTGCCAGTATAGCCAAGTGTGAAATCTGAACTGCAATGGAAAAATGACTTTGCAGGAGCATGGAATCTTTCCTTAGGGGACTGTAAAAGAAACTGCCCTCGAGCCTTCAAGGAATGGGAAACATGTTTTTAGTGATACCATTAAGTGACATTAGTCACTCACTATTCTTCTGCAAGAAACTTTCCTCTAAACATCTAATATTAGAAATATAGGGCACATCAGTTTTTTGTTGTTGGCAATTATCAGTTTTTACCTTCTTTTGTTAAAGTGCAGCTGGCAGAGATATCATCATCTACATCTGTAACCTCCACTGAATACACACCCAGGTCCTTTTCTGAGGGCTCTTTCAGTATCAGTTTTGATCTAGAAGTAAAAATAATAATAGTAAAAATTATATTTTCCTCAGAAATGATGCCTCCTGTAACAGAATTGGATATACCCAGAACAGGAAATACAGAACTCATTGGAATTTATAAATGACACAAGGAGCAAGGTAAAAATACTGGGAATATGATGGCAGATGCTCCCCAGATTGCACTGAACAGCCCATTTCAGGGCTAGGAATCAGGGAAAGGAAAGGGAAACATTTGGCTTCCCATTTTTCTTGGTGTTTAATGTGTTCTTTATTTGGCAGTCCATGATCATTTTCTCAGGGTGCATTAGATACTCACCTATTGCCTTTCTCTTCAATCTGGACTCTGTCAGCATCTGGAGGTCCCTCATAGTCCTTTGACCAGATAAATTCAGAGGAGTCGTTCTTTTCAGGAGCTTCAAAAGCCATGTAAATGAAACCCTCTTCATCCACCCCGAGTTCAATTTCATTTGTGCCTGTATGAGTGAAAAACCCATGAAACATTCCTTACCAAAGCAGATCAGGGCTGAGCTTCTGCACATCTAACTCAAAAAACAACCCCAAAACCAAACCACACAGTGCACAGTTAAAGCTAATTAATTTGGGCAGTTTGATTTGTTAATCTTTGTTTTACTGAAGGTGTTTCTTGCTGTGAAGCAAGTAGCTGATGCGTCATAAAGCAGTTTTTCACCCGAATCATCAGTTTATTTACAGACTGGCCCAGTCTCATCGCTTTTAGTTTCATACCAGGTTTGGTTTTAGCCACCACAGGATCTGAGGGGAGTGAAGGGGGTCCAACTCCAGCCTTGTTCAGTGCTCTTACTCGGAAAATGTAGCATTTCCCTGTCTCCAGGTCTGAAACCTGCAGGAAACACGGCCAGGAATTAATGTCAGACTAAGAGAAGCAGCACTTGACACTCAGAGCAGGTACAGACCTTCATGTGGGTGGTGGCTATGGGCTGCTTGTTTATTTGTTTCCATTCCTCTGAGCCTTCTTCACACAGGTCTATGAAATACCCCGTGACTGGCCCTGCTCCCACGTACAAGGGAGCTTCCCAGTGCAGCTGCAGGGAGGAGTCCCTCACTTCAGTGCACCTCACGTCGTAAGGAGGGCCTGGCACACAAGGGAACAGGGAAAACTGCAGTTGGGTTGGGATCAGAGAGCAGAGTTTAAAGTAACAGTTGAATGTGGGTCTGTAGGGGATGCTTTCTATGGTAATTAGGGGTAGGTTTATAAAATAGCGTAACCAGCTGCTTTAATGGTATTTGCTGTGGTGTAAAGACAAAACCATTTAGAGTTTAGATCCAGGTTCTTCATTCTATGGAGACATTATTAAAAATACTTGGGTGGTGTTTCTGTATAATGCAGGAGTAATACCCTGCATGGGAACATCCCTGGAAGTGTTTGTGTGCTTTTCTGTTCTGGGAGCAACCAGATCTGTGGTAGAAATCCCTTGGAAGAGTGAGGAGATAACAAATACACCTGGTGGTATTTCCCTGGATGGTTTTACACAAATAATTAATGGAATTATTCAGGGATACCTGGCTCTGGCATTGTCCATTCCTCACATCTGAAGAAGTCACTGGGCTCGGACACTTCCCCAACTCCAGCCCTGTTCATGGCACGGGCACGGAACTGGTACAGGTGTCCCTCCTGCAGGCTGCTGACCTTGGGGTGCAGAAGGGCAGACATGGTTAATGCAGCCCTGCGTGGGCTGGGGAGGGCAGCAGGGCACTTCTGGACTAGAAGAAGTAGAGAAAACCCAGCTCAACCCTTGGTCCAGCTGTTCCCAGCTGTGCTCCACATGGATACCGTGCAGACTCGCTGAGGAATTGGCTGAGTGTTGACTTCGTGCCAGTCGGGCTCAGAGTGGTCGTGCTGGTCCAGGAAATATCCCAGGATCTTCGTTCCTCCTTTGCGCCTTGGGGCTTTCCAGCCGATGGTCATCTCAGCCTTGCCACAGTGCAGCAGCACAAAGCCGTGGGGGGCCGAGGGACAGGCTGGGCACAGAGGGGCACACCAAACAGAGCTGGTCAATGCAATGTCCAGGTTCTCATTTGGAAGTCACAGCAAAAGCCTTGGATGTGTCTCAGGAGGTCCCTTGCCTGGTGCTTTGTGGTTTGTGTGACAGAAAAGATGGGAGCAGTGGGTCAATAAAATGGGTAGCATGGAGGGTTAGATCCTGGATAGTGTGGCTGTAGGATTTTCTGATTTCCCTGAGAAATTCCCAATGCTGATTTCATGGCATGGCATAATTGAGCTCTTAAAACGGTCCAGCTTGTACCTGAGCCAAATTAACACCACAAATGTAACACACTGCTAGGTCAAAATGCTAATTAACTAACTCTGCCCACGGTTGGCAAGTGTAATTGATGGCAGAAGCTGCAGGGTCACAAAAATGAGTTCCCTTTTGTTTTGTTTCTCAGAGACTGTCACCATAGCAGGCACTGGGAGCTGTGCCTGACAGATGGGGGTTTAATTTTGGTCACTACTCACCGATCGCTGGCCTGACAACGATGGGATCTGTTTCTGGTGAGCTCTCACTCAGTCCTGCCTCGCTGACAGATTTCACACAAAACACATATTCTTTTCCAGGCTGCAGCCCAGGAACAGTAAATCTGGGAGAGAAATAAATATGTTTGTGTTTGCCTGTGCAAAGTACAGGTAAACAGTGCTTAAACAGACATCAACACACTTTAATAAGGCTTTGTTCTTGCAAAATCATTATTTGTCACTGCAAATTAATGTGTCACATGAAATGGCTCCAAATAAATCACAGTGGGTATGGATCAGATGGAGAGGAATCACCATTGGCAGGGAGATAAACAGGACTTTTTAATGGACTTTTTCTGCTTGACGTGACCCCCACAGTTGGAGAGGGACTGTACATCCTGCATGTGATTGACACCGACCTACTCTACTGGAAAACAGGCAAAACCATGGAATGTGGTTCTGCTGGTGCCCCAGGCTCTGTGTGGCTGTTCAGCCCCAGCCTGTGGAGAGCACACAGCCTTTGCTGCCAGCTCTGGGTGTAAAAGTGAGGCTTGGAGCAGTCCTGACCCCTCCAAGAGGCTGTGGTGTTGGTGTGCGTGCCGGCCTGTGCGTGGGGACTGAAGGAAGTTCTTTTTTTATCTGAAATGTGACTCCAGCCAGGAGCAGAAGAATCAGGGTTGGGCCCCTGTCATCATCCCTCAGTGGAGCAGAGGAGCTGAACTCACTCATTGCATGTCACTGGCTTGTTATTGACTGTTTGCCATTCCTCCGTGCCCATCTCCCGGCAGTAGATGTAATAGCCCAGGGGCTCCAGGCCATCCTTTGGCTTGTCCCACTGCAGAACAACAGATGTCTTGGTGTCTCTGAAAGCCAAAACCTGAGATGGTGGAGGCAGAGGAGCTAAAAAAGGAAAGAAACAAAAAAAAGACACAGACAAAAATAGTGAGGGTTAAAATCAATAATTTAAAAAAGCCCAAAATGTTTTAAGTGAGTTAGTCTGTTTGGTTTATTCACCTTTTCCAGAGCACAGTTTTCAAATTGTTGCCCTGAGAAGCTGTGGCTGCCCCATCCCAGGAAGTGCCCAAGGCCAGGTTGGAGGGGGCTGGAGCAACCTGGGATAGTGGAAGGTCCCTGCCCATGGAGGAGCTTTAAGTCCTTTCCAACCCAAACTATTCTGGGATTCTGTGGAATCAGAGCAAAATGCCACAGACAGGGGCCCACTCTACAAGATCTATCTTTGTGCTTGGGTTTGCCACATCTCCTCTTCCTCTCCCACTGATCTCTGCAGTTACCCCACACAACCTCCTCTGAATTAGAGGAGGAACAAAGCCCATCTACTGATTGTCCTTGGCTCCACCCTGCACTGGGACCTGCTCCACTCTGCAGTGAAAGCCATGAATGAACACTGGAGCAGCTTCAGTGTGGGGCAATATACAAACAAAGAGTGAGTGCTCATCTCTCTGCATAAGAGAAATACCAACATGAGCCTTTGCCCCTCTTACTCTCAGCTCAGTCCAGGGAGAAAACAGCCCAGAGCAGCCCTGCAGAGGCTGCTGTCCTGACTGAGGCCCCCAAACCAGGCTGCTGCAGCCCCCTGTCATTCCTTCCACTCTGTCACCTCCCTCACACCATGCTGGAAGCATCCTTGGATTAAACACAGGCTTCAACTGTTCCTATTTTATTAAATGTAATTACCCGCTCCCTGCTTGCTTAGATTTACACTGCCCTGACCAACTGCAAACCAATTAAAGAAGGATTTAAGGCTTTAAGAGATTTCCCTATATCAAAGTGACTGCTGTGTAACCATAGACCAGGAAGTTTAGAGGAGAAGGTGGGCAGGGGATCCCCCTCGTTCCTTCCTCAATCTCCTTCTCCACATGGTTAGTGCAGAGCAGAGGAATGCAGTAATTACCCAGTTTTGCCCCAGCAGTGATGGGTGGGCTGGGCAGGGAGGGCTCGCTGATCCCGTACTTGTTCACGGATCGCACGCGGAACCGGAACGATTTTCCCTTCGCCAGATCAAAGAGTGCAAATCTTGGGGAATTTGCTGGCATATCCAGGTTCACCATTTGCCAGGAATTGCTGCCTACGAGCGACTGTAATGGGAAAGGTGATGATTTACAACTCCTATTGTAAGCACAAAACCCTCCTGACCAATAACAAAGCTGCTCTTTGTAGGAAAGGAGTTTCAAAAAACTCCAAACAGAACACAGACCAAAGCCATAAATTACGTATTTCTTGTTGATGTACCCAAACTCTTGTCCCTTGGCAACAGAGGGCCCCTTTGCTACAGGAGGTGAGAAATGAGGATGTATGAAAGGAGATTGGTAGAAGATACTAATTAACCAACAGAGTGATTAGTGGGGAACAGGACAGTGAGGTATTGTGCTGTTCTTTACAGCTTTTCCACCCTTCAGGGCGGTAGGGCAGGAACAGTTAGTTCTTCCTGTTAGAATTCTGCCACTGTTCCATGGTGTAAAAGTTATTTGTTTATTCCCTGTTAATCATTAGTCCTTGAGCTGGTGTCAGAGTCAGGATCATGGCTCAGGGCACCTGTGAGGCTGGAGGAGGCTGAACCAGCCAGGTTTGAGGCTGGATCTCCCCAGTTCCTGACTGGGAATGGCCTCACCTGTGCCATGGCCCACCTGAGAAAGAAATGGTTCTGCTCTGCAGCTCCCCTCCTGTGTGATACTCTTTTCTTACCTTTTCCACATAATAATTCAGGGGCTCTCTGCCTCTTGGATCCGGTTCATCCCAGGCCAAAGCCACATAATCTTCTCTGACCTCACTTGCATGAACATTGGTGGGTGGCAAGGGAATTTTAATGTCTCCTATGGGAAGGCAGGAAAGGCTTTACTTCAGTGGTAACATGGCAGGAAAACCAAGTTCTTTTACAATGGATTCTGTTCTCCCACTGTAAATTAAGATTCTTCAATATACTAAGGAGACAAACACTCTGGGGAAATTTGAACTCACCTTCCAGGTCATCCTTGGATATTTCTATCGTCCTGCCCTCATCGTATGGAATCACTGTAATGGCAAACAGGGCAGTGTTATCCACCCACAGGAGGTGCTTGGGGAGAAAAACAGAACCCAGGACTGGGTCATTTGTTCTGTGCACAATTACAGACATTTTATGTCACAAACAATGGTATTTTGAGCTTTTTCTGCTCAAAGTGATCCCAGGATGGGCTCAGCAAAGGCATTTGTGGGAATGGGGAGAATATGAACAATCTGCACTCAGTTATTCCTGCAGCCTCCCGTGGTCCTGAGGGAGCAGATTGTCCTGGGTTTGGTACCAACCTGTCACTCTCTTGTCCTTGCTGGCGTCGTGCGTTGTGACGGGGTCACTGGCCTTGGAAGGGCGGCTGGTGCCAGCCTTGTTGAGAGCCCTGACCCGGAACTGGTACGTGTGTCCCTCAGCCAGGCCCAGCACCGGGCACCTGCAGCCCTTCACAGGCTGGGCATTGCACTGCAGCCACTCCTCCGAGCCAGCCACACACCTGCAAGGAAACACAGCCCACGGGGCTCCTTCGGGCTATCTCCACAGCAGAATGAGGGATCTAGCTCAAAGGTGATTAACTGACAGACCTTTCAATGAGGTATCCCAGGATTGGGCTTCCTCCATCATCGCTGGGTGCTACCCAAGAAAGGACCAAGCAGTCTTTGTTCACATCGTGGCATTTCACGTTGAGGGGGGATCCTGGGGCACCAGCTGTTAGTGCTGCAGCGTCTGTACCAACACCAAGTGAGGGTGCTTAGGTTTTGTTCTTTTCTCTTCCAAATTTTTCATTGAATAGCTTAATTTTAAGTGTCTAAGGGCCTATCCCAGTAATACAAATCCTATTTTCTAATACTGAAATCACCATTGAAAATAAGATTTGGTCATTGTGATAATTGTATCCATGCTCAAAACTGGGAGTGTGTGAGGGTGGGAATTCCTTTGTGCCAAAGCATTAGGAAAGGAGGTCTGTAGGTTCTGGAGATACCTCTAACAAACACGTAAGTGGTCTGCTCCTTGTATCCATCCAGCGAGGGCACACGGATGGTGTAGAACCCCTCATCCTCTTTGTGAGCACAGGGCACTGTCAGAGAGGCCTCACGGTCCTGGTACCTCAGCTCCTGACGTTCCGAGTCCTGCAGCAGCTCCCCTGGGGAGCAGGAAAAGGGAGAAAGGAATTTCACCTGGATTTGCCTGGTTAGGAGGGCTGGATTTCCAAATGCAGCAAAAACCACAGAGCGAGATGAGGGGTCTCTAAGACATTCCTGACACTATTGTTGTGCCTTCAAATTACAGCCATGGACAGAAAGATTGCCAAGATGGAAACCTTTGATTGCCAGCAGAACAGCACAGAGTATCCAAAAGTTTTTCTCACTGGATAAGCACAGACTTTTAAAGCACTTGGTGCTTTCTCTGGATAGACTTAAGCTCTTAAAATATTCTTAAACATCCCAGAACACTTCAGTGCTATTATCCTTTACAAATTGGGAAAAGACAGACATTAAATAGTAACATCTGTAGCTTGAGCAGAGCTGAGAGCAGCTCAGGAATCCTGAATTTTAATTATTTTCTTTGTTTTTTTCTGGGAACATTGAATCACAGCTACGAATTCCAGTGGGATATTCCCAGAGATAAATGCACATAAACTCAGCTGTTGCCTACAAACCATCTCTGAACCAGGTGATGCCTCGTTGGTGGTCCAGTAAATCAGAGGAGAAGTAACAGGAGAGGGTGAAAGGCTCCTTTTCTCTTGCAAATAATGGTTTCAATGGAAAAGCAAAATCTGCCTCTCTGGCCAAAAGGGATCCTATGGAATAAGGGTAAAAGTCAGTATGATAAAGACACTTCCAGAGCCTTCCTCCTGTAGTATTTTTATTGTCATATATTTAGAGTGAGCCTTGCACCTCGCATGTGCAGTCAGGCTGATAGAAAAGCTCTCAGGGAAAAAATAATCAAATTGCATCAGGCTATAAAAATAATTAATAACAACATCAACGATTTACTCACTTTTGTATATTTCTGAATCAAATCCTGACTCCTTTCCGTAATATTCTATAAGACAAGAAGAAAATACGTTTAGCAAATCTCATGGAGTGTTTATCTTCTTAAAAACACCCAGTGATGCTCAGCAAACTGTTTTCCCCTCAAGTCAGGCCTTAATTTGAACCTTTAAAGTGTCACTGTGGGGTAAAACTTTAATTCATTTGACAGCTGATGCCCTTCACAAGCCACTGGGGCTGTGTCTGCAGAGGAAATTGTTCCCATGACTGTTCCAGTGTAAGCAATCCTGCTCTAAATGCTCACGTTCACTCAGTTATTCAGAGCTAAGGAGGGGTTTGTCACTTTGGCTTCTGCCTTTTCAAGCTGCACTAGGCAAGTTAAAACCAAATAAAATAAAGATTTGAACAAAAGCAACCCTCTGGGTTTTAACAGCATTCCCAGAGGATGATGTGGGACTCTTGAAAACTACCAGTGACTGGGACTCCAAGAGTTAACCAAAAGAAAGGATGTTTGTGCTGAGACACCGAGGTAATTCCTGGAGCTCAGGGAAGGAGGTCCCCAAATCAGCTCTTTCTGGATTCTCTGGAGGCACCACAGGTGGATGCTGGCCCACCCCACCTGCTCTGGCCTCTTGGCATCACAGCACAATGTGAAATCATGTCGAGCTGAAATCCAAGAACTGATGCACCGAAGATGAAACTGAGACACTTTTCTCCCTCAAGTTGCAAGAAATGCCCATAAAATAAAGCCGGTGCTTACAGTGGCTGAAGTTTGGCAGCAGCAGACCAAAAGATGGGGAGTGAGTGTTACCACTGAGGAGGAGGGAATTATAAAGCACTGGAGGTAAACCAGCCTCATCCCAGGTCCCGTGAGGCCCTCAGTGGTGTCTTTAGGGAACGGGAGCTGTGGATGCCAGGGACCCTCCCCTGGCATCGAGGCCTTTCCGGACAGCGAGGGGCCAGGGGAGGAGATGCCATGGCCTGCCTGGGGCATGAGGAATGTTTCCAGTGGAGGCAGGATTAAGGCCTTGGTGTAATCTCTATTTTCAGAGCAGTAAATGCAGATAGCAGAAGGAAGACTCGGGTTACGGGGATGGGTTTGGGAGGAGGAGCAGCGGGGGCCCCTCACCACGATGTCTGCAGGGGTTTGCAGAGCCCAGCCCTGATGAGGGGCACGTTAACCAGGCACTTAGAGGTGCAGAGAGCTGTCCCAGCCAGGGCTTTCTGTGCTACACCACAAACCCTGTTCCATCCTCATGCCTGCTCTGAGCCTAAAGATTCCAGAGGGAATTGAGAGGACTAGGTGATTATTGGCCTGGAATTTTTCTTTCAGGCTGCTGCTGCTCTGTGGCAAAGGCCAGTTCCTGTTGTGACCACACTGTGAGAGCCTCCTGGTAACTTCTCCTGTCTTTCTGCATTAGGGTAGGGGGAATTTAGGGCTCTGGGAAGGCTGCAAATGAAGGTTTTCTGGGCTGTTATACCTGTCCCCTTAGAATTGGTAAATGCCTGCTGCCTGGTTCCAGATATGCTGAATTTTGACCCTGTTTAATTAAAGGACCTGAAAGATGTGATAATACACTTCTTTTACAATCCTGGAGTTACATTCTTCTGCAGGGATCTGTATCCCAGACAGGATTCAGATCAAAATACAGCATGTGAAAAACAAGTGTGATAATAACACAACCCATGGCACAGGGCTCTGTCAGTCCCACTGAAGGGTTTAATTGTCTACACTCCTGTAGGTCTATTCTGTCCAGGCTTTTTATTACAAAATTGTTATTTAGATATAAATATATCAAATATGAACAGCCAGACTGTGATCCTGTGAGACTGCTCTGCATATTTCCTAAAGCTCGAGTTAATTTCCCTTTTTCAGTGCTGGTGGTTTATTTACTTCCTTCCCCACGTCTGGATTTGGCTGTGCACAATGTGTGTCTATGGCGTCTATGCCAGTTATTTTAAGAACAGCACAGATCAAAGGAGAAAATCTTGCACTTGCCCTTGGTAGTTATTAATTTCAGGGGAAAATGTGGAATTCTCTGCAATAATGCACTGAGAGGTCCCTCTGAAAGCCACAGTTCCTGGGAACCCATTTCTTGCTTATCTTTAGCAGGCTCTCTGTAAGCCTGTTGTGTGTTTAACTGTGGGGCTGTTTCATAGCAGTCCAGAAGGAATAAGCACCTAAATTTAGTACAATTTTATCCCAGTGAAAGGACAGCTGTGTTCATATGGAATCTGAAAGGAAAAGCTTTGGCTGGGCCCAGAAGTGACTAAGGAAGAGAAGCTGTTCTATCAGCTCTTATCCTTTCCCAGAGTGCTTTTGTGTGCCTATCAAATAATGAGAATATTTTGAAGACTCTGCAGTATTTGAAAGTTTAAACCCAAAGGAATATTTGTACTTACTCCTGACAAGCACTGTAGCAAATGAATAAGCTTCACCATACTGATTCTTTAATTCCACACTGTATTCAGCAGAATCTTCCATGGAGCATCTGAAAAAAAAATATTTCCCCTCCTTTTAAACTTTCCTATTTCACATGACAAATTCAAAGGGGTTCCCCTTTAATCCCAGAGGTGTTTGCTTTTCATCCAGAAGCTGCTTTTCCTTTCAATTACAAGGATTTCTGACACTTTGGGGTCGTTTTTTTCACTTGAGACCCAGAAGCAAAGCATTTCAAGTACTGAACAAGCAAAAGGCCTGTGGAACACGATTCCACTGAAGATTTGTGTTTGTCTATCACTGTATAATTCATAGATCAGAACTAATGTTGTTCTGATTACACTGATCCATCCTAAATCACATTTTTGTGTCTGCTCATGAAGTTCTTAATGCGCATTCCTTACCCTGAAGGAAAAAATGTTGCTGATGCATAAAAAAAGGAGCAGAAGTAAATTAAGCCATTAAATTTTGTTCGATTTTGTTTTATTTTTTCTAAGATTTTTTAAACCCTGTGAACTGCTGTGGAGATTGGCAAAGGTTTAGCTCAAACACAACACCCTAAAGGCAGGCAAGGTCAGATTCCAGAAGAATTACCTGTTTTGTGTATCGTACACAACTGGGAGTTTTGGGAGAGCAGGTCTTACTCAGCTGAAAAAGCAGCTCAGCCAAGGGCACAGCCATTACCTGCTGATGTGCAGGGTCAGCATCCCAAATTTGTTTTTCATCTTGTATTTTCCTGCTGGGGCTCGGCGGGGATCGATGGGGATTCCATTTTTATACCTGGTGGAAAAGAAGGAAATGTGCTGTTAGGAAAGGACCCACATCAATCACCACAGGAAAGAGGAGCAGACACAATTCCCTCTTTTACAGATCTCCCTCTTCAATCCAAAACAGTCTGGCAGCTAAACCCAGATCCCCTCCATGGTCCTGTGGGGCTGCTCAGCCTTGGCTTTGCATTCCCTGCCCTGCAGCCCCTGTGAGGGAGTTCACAGATGGCTCTTCCCTGTGTTCACCAGGGATGTGTGGGAGGTTCAGCTTCTCTTTGCTCTCTGAATAATTCAGAGAGGTCGTTCTGGAAGGACACAGGACACAAGAGCTCCCACAGTGGCAGAGCTGGCTGCCTACGAGTCATTAGTAATGCAAATGTTTGCACACTTAAACCTTCCAGGGGAGGAATGGTCAATCACTTCAAACTGATCAAAGTACACTTTGCAAATTGGTGTTTTTGAGGCAATCTTTCATTTGTTTCTGGTGTTTATGGTGTGTGCTGCACTCAGGCCCAGTCCATAACACTCCTCCCCTGGGGCTGGTTAATATGCAAAGGGAGTAAATGACAGTTGTGTTGTGTTTTACAAATTGTACAAGCAGCAGCAGTTCAGTGCTGAAACTCTCGCGGTGTCCAAGGCAGCCAGGCCTTGTTGGGGTGTGTTTGTGGTGTTGTAGTGCTGAAAGGAGATTCTGTTTTTTGAGACTTAAATCCCGAGTTTGCTTGCGGGAAAACCAAGGGAAATGGGGAAACCTCCATGAACATCAGCCCTGTCCCAGCAGGAGCCTTGTAGGAATGTCCAGGAAACAGGGGAACCTCCATGAACATCAGCCCTGTCCCAGCAGGATCCCACAGGACTGTCACTGCTTCCAGGCCCCGTGTCCCTGCTGGTCCTGGCACTGGCACTGGACACTGAGGTGTTTTCTGTGAGCTCTGCAGCTCTCCCTCGCTCCCTCGCTGCCATTCCCCGTGCCCGTGCCCCACGGGGCCGTGCTGGCACTGCCCTACCAGGTGGCCTGTGGCACTGGGGAGCCCAGGGCGGTGCATGCCAGGGTCACGTCCATGCCCTCCCAGACGGCGTGTGCCCGCAGCGGGATCCAGAACATGGGCGCCCGCCCTGAGCGCAGCTCCAGGAATTCCTTCTCCAGGCAGGCCTTTTCCACAGCCTGTGACAGGGAGACACGCAGTAAAGGCAATGCAGAGGGATGGTGGTGTTACACAAATTCTCTGACACGAGAACATTTCAGTGGCAGGGGTGCAAGGCCTCTAGCTGGAGGGATTTTGGGGTTGTCCTAACACCTGCTGAGGTGTAGGATCCTCTGCAGAGCACAGTTTTAACCCTGTTGGCATCCCTGCTGCCAGCAGAGCGTCTGCCCTGACCTTCCTGCGCAGCTCCTTCCGGTCAGCCCTCACACGGAGCAGCCTGCAGGTCCTGATGACCTCCTGTTCCATCTTCTCCATGTCATTCCCAAAACGAATCCTCTTCTGCCCCCTCTGTTCCAGCTCCAGGATGTCAGCTTCCCTTCTCAGATTGTAGTGCCTGGAACTACATGATGATAAAAGCTGACAGAAGTCAAGATAAAACTTTTTTTCCTTTTTGGGGGGTCTTTGTTGTTGTTGGTAGCATTTTATTTGGTTAAATCAGGACTCTTAAGGACAGGAACATCAGCTGATGGAGTGTGGGTAGGAATGTCAGGGAATTATCCCTCACAAGAACCAACAGCAGTCCCAGAAGAAATCAAACTTCCATGGGGACCCACTGTTTGACCAGTTTTAATCCTGGGGAAGGAACTGGGAAAAAGATCAAATTCTAGGAAAGAGGGCGAGTCGCATCTGTTACATTCATTTATTAATTCGTCAGTATTTTCCATTTATTCCTATAAAACCTGGTTCCTCTCACGCCCTTGCATGTGAGCAGGGCAATGTTCCTCATTATCACGTGGCACCATCATTTAATTTCCTGCATTCTAGCATTCTAGTTGAGGCCTGGTGTTTTTGAAGGAGGAACCTCTGGATTGAACCTGCTCTTTTTGCTTCCAGCAGAATAAGTTGGAAGCTGTGACCCTGGTACAGAGCTGTGATTTTGCCTACAAGGTTATATTGGAGTTATGATAATTCCTGACTTACTTCGATGTTTCGGAGGTCAAGGCAAGGGCAGCTGCTATCGATAGGTCTGAAAGGCTGAAAGTCTCCTCTTCCTCACTTCCAGGGGCAGATTCATGGAAAAGAACCCAGATAATGTTCCATCATTTCATAAACTCACAATTCAGCGAATCTGTGAATGGGTAGAAAGCCGTTTCTGGACCCAATTGACTCGACCTGTCCCTGACTCTGGGACTTACCTGGTTTTAAACCTTTTTTTCCTGGTTGTGGAGGTCATTTCTAAGCTCTGTTTCCTCTCCTCCTTCTGCTCCTCCTCTCTGTGGTGGAAGAAGGCTCGGGTTCCCATGGTGGGATGTCAAAGCCAAACTTTCTTGCTGGAATAGATTAAAGCATTCAAATCAGACACTGTAACAGAATCTTTTATAAGTCCTTGCTTTGCTTGGGCATTCAGGGGCTGTGAGTGAAGGTTAATATAAAAGTATTTTCTGCCATTCACACTATGAGAGGGGTTTGCTCCATGGTTCTTCTGTGGAAAGGGGGATCAGGGGAAGAAATGAAGTCTCCCAAGGCAGATGGAGCTGTCCCAGAACAGGCAGTAGGCAGCCCTTTATGGGTAGATTTGTTTCTCTAGGACTGATCTTATTGGGAATCCTGGAATGGTTTGGGTTGGAAGGGACCTTAAAATCCATCTCATGGCCAGGGACACCTCCCACCAAACCAGGCTGCTCCACCAGTTCCAGCTGCTGAAACAGAGCTCTCCTTCATGTTCCCATCTATAAATCTCTAATTCCCCATTCCCAGGCTCACACAGGAGCACTTACAGCTCAGGACTCTGAGAGGATAATGCTTTATCCAGTCCTTTCTCCTGAGCTCTTAGGGAAGCGTTGAAAAATCATGGAGAAAACAGCATCCTTCCAAACGTCAGGCTGAGAGGAGCAGCTCAGCAAACAGCATGATTGTCCCGAAGAGTGACCAGGGAAGCTTCCCAGAGAAATCCCACCCAGCAGGTGAAACACAGGAGCCAACACTGGCACTCCTGGCTCCCATCCACACCCGGCTGTTCCCAGCCTCTGCTCGCTGCTTTTAGGCTCTGACTAATGGGTGGGCATTAAACTAAAGTCAGTTTTTAAAGTGGATCCTTGCTCATCTCCCTCTCCTACAGTTAAATCCAAACCACCCGGCACGATCCTTTCACTGGGCACATTTACAGCTTCTAAAAGCTCGGGTTACTTTGTAAAAGCAGCTTTGCAAATGTAATTGTTGCTGGATAGAATTTGCTCAAACATACTTGTAAATCTTTCCCTAGCTCGTGTTCCATGACTGAAATTTTCCCTTGGCAAATCTTCCACCTGGATTTGAGCTTTGCTGCTTTCTAATCTGAACTTGATAAAAATACAAACCCTCAGCTTTTCCTGGTACAATTTTCTCACACAATTTTTTCCCGTGTACAGTTTTCTGTTGATGTAAATAAATTTCTTGTAAACAGTCCATGGAAAAGCAGAGTTGTTGTGGTAAATTCAAAATATGCCAACATGCAAATGAAAATACAGAATTATCTTGATAATATTTCCCTAGAGGGCATTAACTTTGGAAGAAACAACAAATGCTGATAAGTAAAAGAAGAAGAAAATAAAACAGGCTTTTATGGAAAAACAAAATCATTGTAATTTCATAGCTTCTGCTCTCTTCAGAAGTGGTTCAGCTGCAGAATGAGTCCTGCAATCCTGGGCATCAGAGCCTTGTTTCCATGCTCATGAACAGTTACTGATACAGACTCATTTTTACTATATAATGGTTTTTATTTTTCCATGGACAAATTTCATTGTTTTATAATGAGAGTTCTGATCTGCTAAAGCCTACACTTCTCAATTCAAATGCATATTATTTTCTAAACATGCCAGTAAAACAGCAGATTGTGGTGAGCAAACAGGGGTTTTCGTCAGAACAACACTGGAAAAACAATCATTAAAGCAGATACAATCACAAAGCACAATCTATTTCTGCAGTTCAAGTCAAATAAAGCTGTCACACAAAACAACTGATGCTGCTATGAAGATCCTACAAAATCTTACAACAAACAGCAGTTTATTTACAGATAAACCAAACTCACCCGGTGAAGGCTGCAGGGAGAGCCCCTGTTCCCAGGCAAGGCAAGGGACAAAGGAGCTCTTCCTTCTCCCTGGTGATGACACTGAGAATGACTCTCCCCAAAAGAATGTTCCCCATGTTGGAGTGCCCATCCTGCAGTCAAATATAGCCCCTGCCAGCCCTCCCCGGACAATGGGGATGGCCCAGCTGGGGCTGCTCGCTGCAGTGCCACCCAAACTCCCTCCCAGCCCTGCCACATCACTGCCTGTGCCAAAGGATGGCAGGAGGGACGGGTGCCTCCAAAACCCACAGCACTGGGTTATGCTCTGCTCTTTTAGGATAGAAGCTCACAAAGCACCTAAACTGAATTATGAATATTTTAACCCTGCCCAGGAATGTCCCTTGGGGTAACCTTGCCATTGCTGTGTAACGGAGTGACATCATTTGCTTTGACATCTCTTTAGTGAATGTCAACTCCAGGCAAATCCTGGCAGTGTCTGATTACACCAGGAGCTGCAGCAGCTCTCAGGTTTTGGTGGGCTGTGACTGTTTTATTTCCTTTTTCCAGCAAACAAAGGCTTGGTGCCTCAAGAGCAGGTGAGCTTTGTGTATCCAGCAGCCCACAGTGGTGTCTGAGAGTTTAGGGCAGGGTCACAGAACAGAGATTGCTCATTTTCCATTTATTTGAGGTAGTCGTGCAGTTCCAGCATTTGGGGAAAACCCTTCCCAGCAATGTGAGAAGCAGGTGACGTTTCTTGTGGTGTCAGAATCCCTTGTGGGAATGAATTCCACCATCAACTTTGGCACAGTACAAGCAGGAGCCATTTCTAGGAACCTTGTTTGCTTCACCATCCAAACAAAGAAGAAACCGAGCAGGATCAGCACCAGAACTCCCAGGACTTCCAGGTGTAAAGTTCATTTAGTGGCTGAGACATTCCTAGCAGAGCAATAAACAGGAAGCACTGGGCTGGCATGTCTGAAACACTTTGGTGTGAGCTGAGCTGTCCAAGGGAAGGAACACTTCCCTTACGTTGGTTTTGAATCCATGGCCACTCGAGTGCTTCCCTGAATTTTATATGATGAGAAGTAATGTGTAATTATCATCCATTCTACTTAAAATTAATAATTTTGTTCATTTTGTCTCATCAACCTTCTGTTATAAAATTTATTTTCTATAGAGGGGCAGGCACTGATCTCTGGTCTCTGTGAGCAGGGACAGGACCCAGGGAATGCCTGGAGCTGTGTCAGGGGAGGTTTTGGCTGGGTATCAGGGAAAGGTTCTTTCCCCAGAGGGTGCTGGGCACTGCCCAGGCTCCCCAGGGAATGGGCACGGCCCCGAGGCTGCCAGAGCGCCAGGAGTATTTGGACACCACTCCCAGGGATGCCCAGGGTGGGATTGTTGAGGTATCTTTGCAGCACCAGGAGTTGAACTTGATCCCTGTGGTCCTTTCCAGCTCAGGATATTCTGTGATTCTATGAGCTCTCCTTCATTCTCCAGAATTTGGAGCTTTCCATTTGTCCCTCGTAAGATTTTCCTCACAGAACTTGTTGAAAAACTCCCCAGTGATTTTTCATGGTGTTCAGACACCCTCCAGTGTCAAAATAAAGGAACAAACAGGGGGGAGAGGGGGATCCTTGGCTTGCAGAGTGTTCACCCCTGGGCAAGGATCCCTGCTGAGCTTCCAGCGGGGCTGCTGCTCGGGGAGTGAGCAAGTGCCAGCTCCCAGATTTAGCTGAGAAGACAAAGAGCAATGCTTTGCTCTAGGGTTACAGCTGCCACCTGCTCCTCTGGTGTCCTTGTGACAACTGAACTGCGGCGCTCACCTGTCATCGGCGGGACATCTGCTGGGGACACAAGCTCCTTGTGGCAATGCACCTCCAGCTTTTATTGTCCAGAGCCATCAGAACTGTTACCTGGAGCAGGGATCACTGAGGAGCAGTGTCGTTAGGCACAGATGGCTTGCTTGGGAGACCTTTGGAACAATGTTGAAATCCTGCAGTTTATCTGGAAATGTTCTTACACAGGAGATGGAGATAAGGAGGTCCTGGAGCAGCTGTTTGACACAAGTGGATTGGTTTGGCTCTGAACAGTGAGGTCAGCAAGGATGACGCGTTCTTGAATAAAATTCAGCAGCATCCACCTCTCTTTCCAAGCTTTTCCAAAGAGAAACAGCTTGAGAATGGATGATCTACGTGTTAAATTTAGAAGGTGACTCATGAGACGAGAACCAATCTCCCTCTGCTCAGAAGATCCAGGCCTCAAAGATCAATATTGACTAAGCCATGACGAGAGCAGGAAATTGAGGATATTGCAGTCAGTCCCTCCGAAGGACAGGGCTCTCCTGCCTGTGATCCCTGGGCATTACAGCTGCAGGGAGGGTGGAACAGGCAGGAAGGGGTCACTCCTGCCCTTTGTTCAGTCGGGGTATTGCAGCCCTGAAGGTATTTAAGGGCCTGAAGGAGACATGGATGTCCCAGCTGGGGACACTTCACGTCTTTAGGCACCAACATGCATTCTAAAAATCCATTCCTAGACTTTCCTCAGTTCCTATCTGTCCTCCAGCAGGATGACACATTTACTACAGTCTGGGCACGATCTGACCCTGTGGCAGGGGGTCAGCAGAGGGATTTGGAAAGGCTTTTAAAATAGAAAATAATGTAATTTTAGCAGCACATTCAAATGCTCTCGCAAGGCCCCCATACAACTCTGCCCATACTCATCCTGTGCTGGGGGTTATGTTTCATAACACAATCCAAAATGTTGAGATTGTGGCATTTGATTATTCCTTGAGTAGCATCACTGGGAATGTTGTTGACACAAGATATGCAGCCCACAGGCAACTCTGAATAAGGTAATTGGCATCATTGGCTTTAAATGCCTCTCCGGGGAGGTTTAGTGGAAAAAAATGTCACCCCTGGGGTCTCACAGTCCTTGGGAATGACTCCAGGAGCTGCAGCATTTCTCTGTGTGTTGTTTTTTCGGGCACAGAGTGCAGGAAACACATGAAAGGACATTCCACACACCCTCTAGCCGTGAGTGGTATGGGGTGAGCTCCCTAGAAATGTCCTGCTGGTCGCTGCCCAAGCCGTGCACATATTTCAATCTTTGATACCCTGTGCTCTGACACTTCTTCACCACACTTGGAATTTTGACCTTTTGGCCTCACAGGGCTGTGGTTTTCATCAGTTGTTGGTGCTGGAGCTCAGAGCTGGACCTTGGCCTGTAAAGTTTCTAAGACTGTTCTTTTAATCCTGGGTTGAATCATCAAAAATCTTCCCTTCATGAGCCTGTGCCTTATTTGGAAAACCACCCCAAAGCAAGTGGAATTTAGCCTTTAGCTTCAGCTTCCCTGGGCTGAGAAAGCCCCCAAGTGCACTTGGAGTGGGAACAGCTGAATTTTACCTCTGGTCAGCCTTAACTTCTTCGAGTGGATACTTCCCCATACCAGTCAGACCTTGTTTATTCCTGTAAATGCTTTCCTTTCTCTAAAACCGATGTCCTCAGACACATTTTTTCACCACAGCAGTGGAAATGAACAGGCTGAACTGTGCTTCCCTCTGAATGAAAAATAATCGCCTCCTTTGGCCCCTGAATTTAGAATTTAGCTTGCTTTTGGTGGAGATGCAAGTGCTCCAAGGATTTTGGCTCCCAAAAAAATGGTCATGGCAGCTCTGGAGGATGTGCCAGGAGCATGGAGCAGGTTCCTCATGGGCAGTGTCAGTGAGGGGTGGGAGGAAGAGCTCAGGACCTCCCGGGTCTCCTTTGTGGATTACTGAGTGTGTGGATTGGGGTTGGGATAAACTGAGACTGAGGGTTGGACTGGGGGTGCTGTAAATCCTCACGTCCCTGCCTGCCTGGAATGTGATCCCAGGGGCTTCATCCCTGGGGATCTCAAGGCAAGAAGAGAATGTGTGACTATTGCAGAGAAAGAAAGGAGCAGCAGCTGAGAAATCTCAGAACTGGGCCAAGGCTGCATTAATCTGTTGCAGAGATGAAAAAGGCTTTATCTTTATACAGGTATTAAAAACCACAGGGGACAGGGACATATTTCACAGAACTGCTGCAGCAGGAGCTGTTATCCAGTTTCAAGGACTCCTTTAAAGGCAAAGTCCATTCCAGGGAAGTAGAATACTGTTTTCCAAGTCATTTATCCAAGGGTAGAACACCAATAACTATTTAGTTCTTTTACTGTACCATGGTACATTAAATTCTTTTAGGTTTGCATACCTGAATTTCTTCAAAGGGTGGATACATCTTAGCCCTGGATCTTTGGTGTTGGTAAAGAGCAAAGGCACTTTTCTGTTGTGAATTTTGCTACATTTTCAGTAAACTGAATCTTGGATTGGAAATTGAATCTTAACTCATCTGTTAAAGTAATCCAATTCATAATAAATTTGAGAATGTGCAAGAAAGAAAGACCTGTTGTTTAAGTGCAAAGGTACAGTATTGCAGTGTAACAAGGAGTAATTCTGTCACTGAAGGCACCAAACCCCACAATGGAACAGTCTGACAGCCCTGAGCATGTTCATACAGCCAGGATTAGCTGTGCTTTTGCATTGCTTCTGTTTCATGCAAGAAAACATCACCTGGATTTTAATACCATCAAGTCATCCTAATAAAATTCTGTGTTATCATCCTCATCCCACTGCACTTTTAAGTCCAAATCTTTGAAGAGCATGGTGAGAGGAGTGCCCCTGTCCTGGCCTGAGCTGCTGTCTGGGGACACGCTCAGTTCTGTGCAGCTCAGCTCCTTTGCTGCTGGGAACATTTCCATGCCTGCAGTCTCTGGGAGCTGCACTTTGTTTGCAGGATGTGGGAATGGCTCTGGCAGCACCCACTGCTCCGGGTGGTTCTCTCCAGGAAAATCATTCCCAGTCCGGACTGAGAGAAGGAGGGTTGCTGTCAGAGGTGCCAGCAGTGCATCCTCTGGAACCTCTGGAACATAGTCTGGGGCAGCTGTCCCTGCAGACAGCAGCAGGGGTAGCTCTGCCTGTTGTCTGTAGCATCCTCCCTGTTCCAGCAAAGACAGGGACAGCTGGGACACACACTCTGGCTTTTCCAGCCCATCACTCTGCAGCAGCAGCTGGGTCTGCCCAGGGCTCCCCTGGAACAGAACCGACTCCAGCCTGTCCCTGCTCTTCCACAGTGCCACCTTTGGCTGCTGCTCTTTGTAATCCCAGTGGCTGCAGTTCTTTCCCAGCCCCTGGGTTTGGAGCTTTGCATCCACAGAAGGATCTGGAGGAACTTCCTTCAGCCTTTGTTCTGGCTGTGAGCTGCTGTCGGCGTGGTCTGTGCCCTCCACACACACCCCGTAGGTCAGGGGCACGCTGGTGCTGCATGTGGCAGCAGGAGTGCTCTGCTCAGCTGTTTGAGGAGCGTAGTCAGTCGGAGCTGGGATTTCCACCTGGGGTGGCCGAGGGGGCAGCTGGAATGTTGGAACATCTGCCTGCTGCTGGTAGGGACAGAAAGGCCGTGCTGGCTCCGGGGCCCAGTCCAAATGTTGGCTCATCTGTGCCAGCTGCACTTCAGGGATGAAAAGGGAAGGTTTGGATAGACTGAGGGGCTTTATGATGTGCTCCACTGTCAGCATGAGAGGCTGGAATGACGGAATCCCTCTGAAGTCCTGGTGGAGCAGATAAACAAGCACGGGTTATTAACAAGAAGCTGTGATCTTGAAGGTTTGCTTTAGTTACTTTAACATTTTCTCTGGAGAAGTGTCAGTAAAAGGCAGTAACAACCACCAGAGATCTGCTCTGCTGACAAAAGAACTCTGGGTTTTTTTCCCTGGGGAATGACCCTTCACAGGAATACAGACATTTCTCATCGTGTATCAATTGAGCAATCTTGAAATATGAGGAAGAAAAACTCCTTCTTTCGCTTTGTAAAATTTGGCCTAAGCCCTGCAGCATGGAAATAGCGTGAAAATCCTTGAGCTCATTAGCATGAAAACCCAGTTCTTGCTGTGGGAGATGAGGATAGGTGAGAATCCCAGGGTTTCAAGGGGAACTAGGGATTTAGGATGCCTCAGTTTAGCTGCCTAACCTGAGAGGCTCAGTTTGGGAAAGGCTCTGAGCACGTGTCTGTAAAGTACCAGTAATCTGCACTGATTGCCCAGACAAAGCTCATTAACCCTTTAAATGAAGGAGAGTGGGTTTAGATTGGATATTGGGGAGAAAATCTTTACTCAGAGAGTGGTGAGGCCCTGGCACAGAGCAGCTGTGGCTGCCCCATCCCTGGCAGTGTCCAAGGCCAGGCTGGGACAGTGGAAGGTGTGGACCCCATAGCAGGGCATGGATTAAGTGATCTCTCAGGTCCCTTCCAGCCCCAGGAAGTGGTGATTCTGTGGTTTCCAAGCTGGGCTGCAGTGGCTGAGGGGCACTCACCAGGGCCCTGGGCTGGGCACTGCGCTGTTTGATGTATTTGTAGATCACATAAGCACTGGCAGCAAAGACCAGCCCTGCACAGAACGCCAGGGCCGCCAGGCAGTAGAGGACCCACGTCTTGTCTGGGAAGAGAACAAGGGGAAAGAGAGCTCTATTAGAAAAATGTCACTATTAGCTGGGTGATGTCACAGGTTTAGTCTCATCAGAATGAATTTTTCAATTATTAAAACGTTCCGTGCTGAAAATCAATGTATTTTGTGTATCCAATATCCCAGCTGGACGTTTCAACTTTCAGCAGAGTTAACAGCCTCACCTGCCAGGGTTTTGACCCAAAACACTTGAGGTTTGCTCCTTCTCTGGAGCAGACCGATATAAACTGTCCCGTTGTATTCAGTGTCTGGGTCCAGGTTGGAAACTTCAAATTCTTTGTTGTGCTCATTCTTTGTCCACTGTTGAAAAGAAAGGTAAAATCTGTATTTTAGGAAGATTAAATTTTCTTCAGTTCAGATTGCAAAATTCAGCATAAAATATTATTTACTCATGAGGTCTTACAGGGCTGTAATTATTCTGTATGTATGGAATTCTGAATATATAATTTTGTTTTCTACTATTTCTGCATTTAACTTTGCATTTCAGTTTCTTAAGACTTGAACTAATTAAGTAATTTTTTAGTCACCAATGGTTTTACTTTTTGCTAATTATACAGTACTCTTGGAAAGTCCTTTTTTCCCCAGAATTTAAGAAGAACGCTTAAAGTTCCTGTTGTCCTGAGAGTCAGAGACTCCAAGACTTTCCCTTGTACATCAGAAATCTCCTCCATCCTGTGTAAACTCTGAGATCCTTCTCCAGCTTATCTGAAGTGGGATTTACAGAATCCCACTGCCTGAGGTGGTGCTTTACCTGCTGGTGTGTCCTCTGGTTGAATATTGTCAGGTGATAATCCACAGCCCCAAATTTGCTGTAAATGTCCTCCACGGTGAGCTGCTGCTCATCCTCACCCCGCAGGGGGGTGACGGGGGGCCGGATAAGGAACTTTATGGAGCGGACATAGGGAATGTATTCCACTTGTGGTGCCCCTATAGTGGCTGGGAAAGGCAGAACAGGCAGTGTCAGCTGTTTTCATGTAATCTGGTATCTTAAACACACCCCAGAGTCACTGAAATCGTTATTTCTGTTTATACAAAAAGGTGTCTGAGCTGTATGAGCACGGCAGAAGTCAGGCCACTGGAAGCAGAGGTGGTTTTGGGGTTCTGTACCTTATAGTGTTTGTCCCCAGGAATTCTCACCCCAGGCTTTTCATAGTTCCTGGGACTCGCTATCCTCAGGTTTCCCACCATGTCTCACTCATTTCTCTCTGTCAGCTCTCCCTTCCATCACAGCTGGCTTTTCCTTTTCTCCTCTGATCTCACTTTAGGGTCAGAACTCAGGTGAGCCCGTTGCTCATTTCCCTCCTTGCCCAATACAACCCTCCGGGCCTTCACTCCCTCCCCACCAAGCACAGAGCCTCGCAAGGCTGAAAGGAGAGGAAATGCTGCCCTGAAGGTCCCGGGAAGGAGGATTTGGGGGCCTGCAGTGGTACCTACTCTCTTTGCGGGGCTCGAACCTCTCGGAGCGCACCCAGCTCGGGGAGCAGCCCCTGGCCCTCACCCGGCCGTAGAAATGCTCCCTGAAGTTCTCTGTCTCCCGGGTGAGGTTGCAGAAGAGCTGGGTGATGCTCTGGCACTCACGCTTGGTGAGCCAGGATTTCTCCCCATACCTGAGGACAAAACAAGGGTTTGGGTTTATTTGGTTGAACAGAACTGAAGGAAAAGGGAATAGAGAGAAGGAAGTTGCTGAGGGCAAGAGTAGCTCAGTAATGGAGCAGAGCGACCCAAGATGTAAAATGTTTGCTTAAATGGGCATCATCTCCCACTTTGAATAATCCTGTCCTTCACTGAGCTCTCCTCCAAGCAGAACCATAATACAGGCAGGAGAAACAGCAAAATCAACTTTTCTCTCTTGGCCCTTCTCTCTCTGAGAGCCCTAAGAACAGCCCCAAAGAAGCAAACGTCACCTACTGTTTGTATTGGACATCAAATACAGTGCCAGGGGGTATATCTGCCTCTGTTTCCCAGGTCAGGATGTTCTCAAAGTTTGTGGAAGAAAATGCTGCACGTTTCAGACATGATGGTCTCTCTGTAGTCACAATGCCTGAAGGAGCAGAGAAACTGGTATTAAAAAGCATTTTCTGACATCTCAGCCCTCAGATGAACATCGACCCTGTGGTATTTTGCTAAAGCTGGGCTGAAAAGCAGAAGCTTGAGCAGAACAAGACTTCAAACTGTGTTCACATCACACCTTGCAGACAACTGACTCATCCCAAAGAAATGTAAGTCAGGAATTTATACAGAAAAGCCTCAAAAACTCAAGTCAGAAAGAGAATCCTTGAATGTCTCATCTGGTTTCTTCAAGAGCACTTAAATGGCTGGTAAAATAAGAGTAATAACCTGTTTTCAAGCCCAGAATCATGTCTGTGAATGTCTCTGCTTTCTGCCCTGCTAAAGGAAGTGACATGCCGACCTCCGTGTCACCTCCCTGAAGATGTGGCTGCCATCTCCTCTCCTATTCCATGTTTTATTGGATGGAAACTGCCCGTACGGAGCGACACCTGATGTCTGGACTCTGATCTGGGTGTGCCGGGGTGAGAGCAAACAGCTCAGGCAGCTCCCTGCTTTCTGAGCCCTGCTCCTCTTCCCTGGGGAGAATGATCTGCTTTGGGGGCAGGAGTGTCACCTGTCCCTGCAAACATATCCCTGGGCAGCAGGATCCCACCATGGCCCTCCTGCAGCAAACTGGCTCTGAGCTGCTGCAGAAAAGTCCTCGAGGCTTTTATCTCTGGCTTATCACGAGAAAACACAGTGCAAAATTTTCCCAAGGCTGATCCACAAGAGCTCTCAGCTTCAGGATTTATAAACTCTGTGAATTCAGATTGCAGACCCTCAAAGGCAGATCATTTACGCGTTACTCAGCTCTTGGTTTGTGGCACTGATAAACACCTGGAGCACGTGAGGGTTCAGCCTGTGGTGAACAATGAGATTCCTTGTGAAAAAGTGGGGTGAGCAAATGAAAATAGCACAGATGGGCAAACTGAGCACTGGGATGGGGGTGACTTGGATGAGCTCACATTAAGCAGAGACTAAATCCCACCTGGATCCTTGCTCCAAGCTTCCCCCCACGGAGCAGAACCGAGTGCCACCAATTCAAACTCGCTGGCTGAGTGGGAGGAGGGTTAGGCAGAAAGGCACAGATCCCTTCTCAGTGCTGTGTGTGGTGTTTGGGCAGGGAAGTGGTGCAGACATGGGCTGCTGGCTACTCCAGAGTTTGTCCTGAATTCATCTGCAGCTCCACGTTTGCCTCTGCTCATTCCAGGCTCAGCAGCAGGCACCAATGTGGATATGAAGGGGGTGGGATTCCCTGTCTGAGCACCCTGAAAACTGAGTCACAAATACCCATATCTTATCAGGAGTAGGAAATCTCTGTCTTCCCACATTTATCCATGCTAAAACACTGTTATGCAAAGCAGCATAACACAAGCACAGTCAGGTGTGGGCAGGGGAAAACCAGGATATTTCACAGTGTGACAGTCCCTGCAGCACAGGAGTTGCACAGTGTGAGATCCCAGCCACGAGTAGATTAACGACAAGGCTGGATGCTGAAAAGCTGGTGTTTGGAAAGAGCAAGTTTATCCTTCATTCACCCTGGAGTGAGCTTGTCACATCTGGAGTAGGATTAAATGGCTTTTAGAGGGTAGATCTCGAGTAGATTAAGGGAGAAATTGTTCCCTGGGAGGGTGGGCAGGCCCTGGCACAGGGTGCTCAGGGAAGCTGTGGCTGCCCCTGGATCCCTGGAAGTGTCCAAGGCCAGGTTGGACAGGGCTTGTAGCAGCCTGGGACAGTGGAAGATGTCCCTGCCATGGCAGGGGTTGGATGAGATGAGCTTTAAGTCCCGTCCAACCCAAACCACTCTGTGATGAATCTCTCATTTTAAGATTACATTATTTATTTGTAACTCTTAAAATCAGGGCTGTTCTGGTATTCATTTGTGCCTTTGCTGATCCAAAGCCCCCTGAAATCACTGAATATCCTTCACTCCTGGGTTGTACCACAGTGACAAACCCTTTGAAATGAAGGAACCTTTTCCTCGCCCTACCAATCCTTCAAGTGCTGAGCACACCAAGCACACATGGGAGTCACTGCAAGGAGAGATCGACATAGAAGAGAACTCAGACAACAGCTCATTCTCTAGGTGATAATTCAGGAAAGAGGATTGAAGTCCCGACTCCAGGATCAAACAGAAACACCACAATCAGCGAGAGAGAGGAGAGCTCAGGACTTACCGATCACTGAAACTCCAGCCAGGACGATCAGAAATCGCTTCATGAATAGCTCTGCAGGCTGGGCTGGGAGAGCAGGCAGTTGCTGCTGTGTGCAGGTGAATCACCTTTTATGAGAGCTGAATTCTTCCTTGCCAGCCCAGGTTGGATTTGTTGCTCAGTAACAGAGCAGAGCTCCGGTCCTGCCTTCCCTGGGATCTGAGCTCACGGCTGCTCGCAGCCCTGCGCATGTGTGAGACGGGAGAGTGACAGCAGGAGCACCTCTCCCCTCCAGTGCACACCTGACTGTACAAAGGTGCACGAGCCAGAGGCTGAGAAAATCCCCAGCTCCTGAAAAAGAGCCAAATACCTTTTTGCTGAGAGCTTCCTGCCTGAAAGCCCTCCCTGAGGTTCCTGGGGTTTGATGTTTGCTTTTCTGGTCGAGTAACTTGAGCTTGTTACAACTCTAGACATTAAACCTTAGTGCTGGGCACCTGGTTGGTTTAATACCTGCTGCAAACAATGCACCTATTTCCTTAAAAAGTATTTCTGAATACTTTCTTAAAATGAAAGTCAGAGCATTGGGTTTTATGCTCTTCTGTTGTTCTGACTGACCTTGGATGGGAACCAAAGGATCAGCACATGCCCTGCTGCAGCCTGGGCAGAGCAGGAGCTCCTCAGCTCTGCCCCAACTCTGCACCACCAGGTTCTCTCACCTGATGTGGGAAAGAGGTAGAAAAGTGGTGGCCTTTCCACAGGAGGAGCACCTGCTGTCCCACAGCTTTTTGCAGGGGCCATTGTAGACCTACAGTGTTTATTTTTGTGGCTGTTTACAGTGTAAAGGTCTGTTCTGGACATCCTGAATCCACGTGGTAACAACTGGGAGTTTGTATGGACAATAAGAAAGGGATGCAGTCCCTTTTCCACAATGTGTTCAGTTTTTAGGACGTTGTTATGTTTTCAAAATACAAACCCTGTGTGCTTCTGAAGCTGAATGCACACTGACTGCACTGCTCTATCCTTGTGGCCAAACACATGATAGAATTTACAAACCCCTTCTGCTTCCCTCCTCATCCGTGGATTTCCTGTTCCTGATGCTGTTTCTGTTCCCTACACTGCCTGGGCATTATCAGGGCTCTGTGCTTCCAGCCCTGCCACGGTGCATCCCTGGCATTTTGTCATTCTCAGCTCACCTGGACAGAGGCAGAGGCCTCAGAGTTTATTGAACAAGACACACCTATGCACCAGCGTCTAATTAAGTACAACTGTTAGTATGGGTGTTTCCTGAACAGCCTGCTAAAAGTATTTCCGTTTTTCCCTCCCCTCACGTCACTGCCTCACGCTCCTGCTGTGTGATGGGGCAGAGCTGAAGGACCTTGGAGTGCACCTGAGACTTCAGTTCTGAGAATAGAACATCAGACTTCATCTCTGCCCTTATTTCTAGCGAGGTGTCACCTTCTGAATAACCCAGGAAGCACCTCCCTGAATCTTTGGGGACCTGAAGATCTCCAAAACTCGACTTTCAAGTTTAAAATTAGAGTTTCAACTTCCAAACTCCCTCAAACTTTTGATTTCCTCACAGTGTGTGGGGACTGCAGCAAAGCTGGTGAGTGCTGGGAATGAACCCTCCACGTGTGGATGTGGCACCTGGGGACAGGGTGGGTTCACAGTGGGACTCGATGATCTCCAGAGTCTTTTCCAAAGGAAGGGATTCCCTGGTGCTGTGATAAGACCTGGACCAGGTGTTCTGGGAGAGGGAGCACAGTGCTCTGGCCATGACTGATCCTTCTGCAGAGGAAAACAAGTTTCAAGCCCTGGTGAAAGAAATGTGGAGAAGTT
>VWZT01002536.1:192089-227654 GCA_013397055.1 Pachycephala philippinensis | reverse complement strand
GACATGTCAAAATAATTTGGTAGAGGTTACACAACTTGGGCACTTCCTGTAAGTCACAGCCTGGGGGGTTTTCCTTGATTGCACAAGAAAGTGGGTGGTGATTGTATTTGGATGTCTGTGTCTTTCCATATGAACTGGAGGGAAAATAATGCAGGATGTACCTAGGGACACAGTGCAGAGGACAAAGGAATATTCGAGCTGGTGAATCCTTTCCCCCACCTCCCCTTTTGGGTTTAATTCAGGACCTTAATGAGTACATCTTGCTGCAAAGCAGTTCCCAATCCCTCCTATCACCCCTTACTTCTTTTTTCCTGATTCTCGAAAGACTTCAGATTTCATACCCTCCATCAACATCCTCCCCTCACCTGAGCCCTCTCCCTGAATGCAGAGAATGGCTGGGGAGAGTTTCCCTCTTTCTTTCAACGCTTTTCTTTCCTGTGAGTTCTTTACACAAAGGCTCCTTTTTGTACTCGGGTATAAAAAGCCTTTACAAGGGCGTGAAGTGATGGGACAAAGGTGGTGGCTGTAACTGCCAGAGGGGAGATCTAGGTTAGATATTGGATGGAAATTCTTCCCTGTGAGGGTGGGGAGGCCCTGGCACAGGGTGCCCAGAGAAGCTGTGGCTGCCCCTGGATCCCTGGAAGTGTCCAAGGCCAGGTTGGAACAACCTGGGACAGTGGAAAGTGTCCCTGCCCTGGCAGGGATGGAATGGGATGAACTTCAGCATCCCTTCCAACCCAAACCGTCCTGTGATTCTTTGTCCAGAGAGAGTCACAGTCCTGGTTTTCCAGTGACCAGAGTGACCTGGCTGGGAATTCTCAGAATTCCACTCCAGCCCAGGATGGGGTCCTGTTATAAGGTAATGTTTTTTCAGGAAGAGCTGCAGTCCCCCTTTGTAGCTCTGGGAAACAAAACCACATACACATGGAGTTCTATATAAAAATATTATTGTTCTCAGACATTCTGCACAGCAGGAAGAATTTCAGCTTCAAAAAGTATAAAATAAAAAATAAATAAACAAACATGCTGCACACTAATGACTTTGGCTTCAGTTGGAACACGGAAGGTGATCTCTGCAGGATGAGGTGGAGAACCTCTCATCCCACAGAAACCAGATCGTGCTGATGTCTCTGTAAGGAACTTCAGTCAAGTTCTGCACTTAAAGGGAAGCAAAGGTGACATGAAGCTGTTCAAAATCTGCTCCAAATCCATGTGCAGGCACAACACTGTGTTTTCAGGACCCAGGTGATGGTTCCACCCAGGGCTGGGTTGTGCATTTGCCTTTTGTAGCTGATATGCAGCCGTTCCCTTGCTCTGAATCTCAGCTACCCCGAGGCAGTGCCTGTCTGCTGGGTGATGTCCCTGCCTCCCTCAGCCCTGGCTGGCTCGGGCTGTGCCAGAGGGATGGTGACAGTACACAGGTGACCTAGCAATAAAATGCACCTTTTGTGTCCCTAAAGCCACTGCCTTGATAGGCCAGACATCAGTTTTTTGTTCTTGTTCAAGGATCCTTGCCTGGATATCTGGAGCTCTCCAGCATTTTCCAGGCACTCCCCAGACCTGCTGTGTACTTTAGATCCTTCCCAAGTAATGTGAGTGCTCGTAGCCTGGGAATTGAAACTTTGGATTGTATTTTCCCTCCGTATCTGAAGTCTCAAAAGCGTCAATGAGCACCGTGGCTTCGGGCAGTGTCCCTTCTGTAGAACTGTCACTGCCACAGTCACTGGCAATGCCTTCATCCTCCGCCACCCTCAGTGTCCATAATGGGATGAGCAGCTGGGTGCTGAGATCTTCTCCGGGCTGGGATCCTGAGTCCTTCTGGAGCTGCAGATCAGTGATGGATTTCTGGTAATCCCTGGAGAAACGAGGAGCCTTCCTGTGTGGGTGATGCTCGTCGGGTTCAGCACAAATCCCCCCCAGCAGGGGGTGAAGGGGGGTCATTCCCAGCCTTCCATCCCTGTTCCCATCACCCTGTCCGTGCTCACTGGCACCTGGGAATCTCACCTCAGTGAGGGATATTGTTCCCAAAGAGGAGCAGTGATAAAGGGATGTCTCCTCGTTTGCCTGGGATCCCGAGGTGTCCACCTCACCCTTCCTCTCTGCAAGGAGAGTGAAACCTGGGGCACTGAAGTCAAGCACAGATTCACTGTCCACGGAGAGAGCTCCAGATCCTGAATCCAAGCTGGTTTCCCCCTGAGCTGCTGGGGGTGGCTGACAGCTGCGAAGTCTCTTTGGGTACCGAGGCATTGCATTGTACAGGATGAAAGCGCTGCTGTCTTCTTCCTCCTCATCCTCCGATGATGACGATGACGACGATGATGATGATGGGAAAGAAGCCATCCATGGCAGGTGGTGTCCTCCTAAAGCTCTGTTTGTCCTCCTCTGTGGCACTGGCTTCTCCGTGCTGTTCAGATCATCCCTGCAGAATTCCTTTTCACTGAACTCCAAGTGGAAGGTTGGTCGTGCAGCTTTAAATTGAGAGAAGTCCTACCAGGGAGAGGGAATGAGACCGTGAGCCTGAGATGCTTTTAAAAGAAAAGTTTGGATGTAAGAAAGATTACTTCAAATGGGAATTAAGAATGTAAAAGAGGTGCAGAACCCCCCACCCCTCCCCAGTCACCCTCTGAAAACCAGCAAGACTCTGAGTCAGGAGGGGAGCTCAGAATTTGGGCCGTACCAAAACCTGAGGCATCTTCCTTTGCTTGGCCTCGTGTTTCACCAGGCAGCAGATGAAGGGACTGGCCACAGAGATGGGGAGGACGGACAGAAAGATCACGACCAGAAGTGAGAGCTTCCACTCCACTGCTGAAAAAGACAGAAGTAATCTCTTGTGAGTGGTATTTTATAGGAATTATGGGCTCTACACTGACATACAATATTTAAGGTTTTCAGAAAACATTTCAGGGCTGGCTTTTTAAAATGAAAATATTTCTACAGAAAGCAGGAACTGTTCACTAGAAAATCCAACCAGTCCCTTTAACAGGAAGCCTTTTTTTGTTGTTGTTGAAAAGCTGCTTTTGGTGGAAATCTTTGCATTGCCCTTATCCCATCGAGTGTCTCCCCACATCCTTTCCTGGGAAGGGCCATACCTTTGTGGTTTAATAGCACACACACGGGCTGGGAGAATTCACTGTGCTTCAAGTTGATGCTTTCATAGAGAGCCCTGGCACTCAAGCAGTAATTGCCTCTGAGAGCAGTGGTGTTGATGGTCACTGTGTCCTTCCTGAAGTGACCTTCATATTTCTTCTGTTGCAAGGCAAAGCAGAGGGTTGGAAAGATGCTTATTTCATTACTGGGGTGGTGTTTCTGTACCACTTTAGCCCACGGATCCCTTGGTTATGTTGTGTGGTGTCTTGGGGTGACAGCCTCAGGGCTGTGCTCTGCTCTGCTCTGCAGGAAATGCTGCCACTGCCACCTGGATTAGTTGTTCTAAACCTCAGATCTTGAGGCTGACTGTAGTGTAACCTCCACTTCCTGATAAAAATAGGAACTACCAAAAAAATAAGGATGCGCACACACACTTCTACTTTTTGTCTCTGGCTTTGGTTTAACTCTGGTTTGGCTGGTTCATTTCCTCCAGGACCTGGACCCAGTCCCTCCCTCCCTCCTCAGAAATTTGAAGCTCTTTCAGTTCCTCCATTTCATCTAAAAGAGCCACTTTTACTGACCTTGTCTTCAGATCCTGCTTCCCAGAGGTTCAAGTCGTACTTCCAAGTGAGGTTCTCCACACAGGTGGGCAGAGGGAAGGAGGCACTCACATGGATGAAATTCTCCTCCACATTCAGGTTCAGCACGGGGGGAGCCAGTTCCACTGCAATGGAGTGAGCAGACTGAGAATGGGGCTTGCTTGGCTCTCACCTTCCCAGCACTGACACTTCCCATGGCTGATCCCCACTTCCACCTCTTATCTTGTGATAAGAGGGAGGCAAAGGACGCCTCTCTTATCTAAAATACCCCAGAGAACTTGAAGTCAGTTTGTTCAGCTGGGGCACAGGTGAACAAATTCTGACACTTGCTACAAAATTCATTCCTAAATGGTCTCAGCTCGTTACTGTTTGTGCTCACTCAAATCTCTGCCACCCATAAAGCTCCTGGAGAGCTGTGGGGTGTGGTCTGTCCATTTGTGGGAATGTCCTTCCATCCAGGCACTCACCATCGGAGTAGTAACCCTTGAACTGGGATTTCACCCACGGTGACTGGGATCGTCCCCAAACCGCTTTCACCCGAGCCCGGACTTTAACGTAGAAGTTTGAAAGTGCACAAGTCAGATTGCAGAAGGTTCTGGGAATGTTTTTGCAATGAGAAACCTTCTTCCATTTGTCCAGGCGATCCTGGCTGAAATGAACAACCAAAATATTACCAAAATATTAAACATGTTCTGCTGAAATTTATAGAGCAAGAGAAGGGAGGGTCTTGGAGGGTGGGGAGCAAATGGTGCTCAGAGTTTGGAACACTTCCCAGATGGATCATGTTTAGTTTTGGTGGAAGGTTGCTGATCATTAGGACAGTCGTTAATCAGCAGAGATGCCCAGTTGTTGGCCCTGTGCCACCCCTGCAGTCAGACATGGTTTGGGAGCTCTTACCTTTCATACCTCACTGTGTAGGTCGCGTCTGGGGGAGAGCCTTCCCCTGGAGCCCAGGTCAAAATCATGGCAAAATCTTTTGACAGCAGTGTCACATTTTGAGGAGGGAGAAGTTGAACATGACCTGGTCAAAAGGGAAAATGGTGTGAATTACTTAAACAATACTTTGTGGATAGAAAATACCACTTGATTCTGACTAAGGTGTGCCAAAATTTGAGGCAGAGCCATTCATTAAAGACTGGAGATTGGCTCTGGAAGCAGGTGTGATGTAATGTTTTCCTCATGTCTCATAAAATATCTTCACCTCAACAGCTTTTAGAATTAGGACCCACATTTGTGTGAACAATCTATTTTATAATTTTGAGTGGCTTTCCCCGTGGTCTCACTGCATTTCACTGATCTACACACCACAAACTCCACCTGACTCTCTTGAGCTCTCCCTAGGACAGGGCAGACACGGCTGTCCCACCCTTCTCATTCAATCCCAATCCTCCAAAGGCAGATCCTGCCAGGAATTCAGAGGTGCAGGTTTGCCATGTGTGTTTTCCTGCCCCTATTTTTCTAATAGATAACTATGTCCATCACTGGCTTTCAACAAGACACCTTCCATAGACAGATTTTAAACTGTCGCTTCTTTACCATGGAATATTTCACTTTACGTGAATCATTCCCATTTAAATTGATAAAAATTTATCTCTGCTCCTACCAGCAAAGCCACATAGTGAAAGGAAAAGTAACACTCGGGTGTGCACATACCTTGAGCCTGCTGCAGAAGGCACAGAGCCATCAGGGCTCCCACCCTCCAGCCACACACAGCAAAGAACTTTCCAGTCATCGTAAATGTCTTTCCTTGATCCATTCTCATTTCCTCTGAGAAGCTGTGTGAATTCCAGAGGACTGAGGAGTTCAGGACCTGCACACATGCGCCCTGCCTCGCTTCCTGGTACAGCCCTGCACGTGTGACTGGGAGAGGAGCAGGTGTGAGAGGGTTTTGGGGCAAAGGAAAGGTAAAGGTTGCAATACTGCGCCCTCCAGTGCAGCACAGCTGAGCCCTGGCACAGGGGAAGGGCTGCCTCATCTTGTGAGACACCTCGGTAAAACTCTGACCTTTGGTACTCACCTGGGTGGCTGTGAAATATTAATGGAACTTAAATAAGGTTTCAGTGCAGGAGAGAGCTATTAATAACCTAGCAACAATAGAAACAGCGGGATGGGAGGCTCTGGAGTCTGGTGTTTACAGGAGATCAAAGACTTTGAGTTTACGTTACATGATGTTTTTCAGGAGTTAGGGAATTAATTACTGCACTTTACAGCTGGGGGAGTAAAGTGCAGAGATAGGGCAGGAGCTGCCCCGTCCCACTGTGGGCACATGAAAGGACCTGACTCTCTCTGCCACGCTGCCAAGCGCCCAGGTGTGTGCTTGGAATGGCTGTGCCACTGCAAGAGAAGGGGGAAAATCCCTGGATCAGTCACTGATTGGCACTCAGCTCTCCTCCCTTCCCATCACAGGCACCCTCAGGCCGGTGCCATCAGCAATGGGAATGAATCAATGAAGTTACCACGCAGGAGATTTACATCAGCTTAGACTAAAGGGGTTTTCCTGGGTCTTCCCCAGATGGAAAACTCTCCCAGCCCAGGAGACAGCCCCTTGCTGAAGCTGGGAGTGTCAGGTTCCGGGTACAAAGTCACAATTTCCTCCAAAAATCTCCATTTCTTCTTACCACAGGTTTCTGTTTCTGTGACTGTTTTGCTACCTCTGTTTAATTAATTTAATTTTTATGGAGTTTCTCGTGCAAAAAAGAACTATAATCCTTTATAAGGAAAGAAACAAAATGAAGGGTCTGGAGGGTCTGTTCCCCTTCAGCATCCAAACTGCAGAGCTACAACCAGCACACGGCTCTGGTGCTCCTGGAGCAGCCTGGACAGGATCGGGAGCAGCTCCAGGGCCGCTCATTCCGGCCTGGCTAAGAGCCCTCGGGCAGCTTCTCTCAGAGATGACTGTGATTTTCAGTAAGCGTTTGCAAGAGGTGAATCTTATCATCATTATCATCATCATCACCGTCATCGGCATCATCATCATCATCACCACTGTCACCACCGTCATCGCTTCCTGCGGAACACCCGCGCTGAGCTCGGGGCTCCAGCGGCGTCCGTGGCGGAGCTGCCCCGCTCCGCGCTGCCGGAGGAGCTGTACCGGAGGGGCCGATGCCACGAGGTGTCGCTGCCCGTCAAACAAAACCCGCTTTTCTCCGAGCCACGCCGGCTGGAGCCTCGGCGAACCGCTAAACTCCTGCTGTGCGGAGTGTCCCGGAGCATCCTCTCCCGGCACAGGGGCACAGCACACCCGAAGCGCTGCTCTCCTGCCCCTCCAGCCTTTGCTTCTGGCTGCGGGTGCCCAGGAAGGGACCGGCTCAGGTGCTGGCAGGAGCAGGACTGTCACCTGTGTGTGACAGGAGGACACACAGTTGTACCTGCTGTGGGCTCTTGTGATGCCTTTCGGCTACAGGCAGGGATGGTGCTGCTGAGGGCTGATAACAGCCTTCGTCCCTGGGCAAATCCTGCAGCTATGCCCGTGTTCTCCCACTGCTTTACTCCTGTGGAGCATAAATATTCAAATATTCTTATCCAAGAACTGCCTGGACACAACCCTGTGCAAGGTGCTGTAGCATGACCCTGCCTGACCCCACTGTGGTCCTTTCCATCCTGAATCATTCTGTGATGCTGTGGAGTGCTTTGGGATGGGGCTGTCATTCCTGTACAATGCCTCATCCTCCCCTCACTCCGTGACACTGAGGATCCCCAGAGGACTCCCCCCTTTTTCCACCTCTTCCCTCTCTGCGTGCAGCAGATGATTCAGCACAGGAGGGCAAACCCTGCAACCTTTCCTGAGTCACACTCACGGGTATCTGCCCTCCTTGAGGAAGGGCACTGCAGGAAATCCAGAGTGAGGAAGGCACAGCTGGAGCTGTTCTTGGATTTTGTGAAACCTTTGGAAGCCACAGGCAGCACCAAGAGTTGTCATCCCAGCTCCTTCCCTTTGCTCTCAGCCCACCCAGGAGCTGTTTGGGCAGAGCTGTGTGTGCTGCAGGCTGGGAGCTGGGGAGGGAGACTGAGCCCAGGGAGGAAAAACCAGATTAAAAACTGTAACAGGGCATTCCTGGTATGGATGGCACCATGGGAAACCAAACCCTTGATCCGTAAGTGCAGCAGGTGAATGAGCATGAGAAAACATTCCTTAACCTCCAAACCAAACAAGAGGACATACTGTGAAACTGAAAGTGAGACCTCACTCAGTTCCAAAGTTTCCTCTTGTAATTTTTGGGGAGAACATACTGATCTTCAAGGACGTTTAGGGGAAGAGCAGAAAGTTTTCAAACAACTCAAAAGCCACTGGTTTTGGAAAATTTCTCTTCTGTCTCAAGTTTCTTGCACAGAGAGGACAACTTTGGCAGTTGCTGTGCCCAGCTCTCCCTTCCTCCCCCTGGCTCCTGTGGGTCTGTGGGACGAGCTGTGCAGCAAAGGCATCCGAGCCATCCAGGAACTGGGAGTGTGGAAACAGCCCCCGCCCCGTGGCGCTGGCAGCAGGAGACAGAGCCCAGGGACAGCCTGACGCTGCCACCTCCAGCAGCTCCAGCAGCCCCATCCTGGCTTCAGGGAACCTGAACCTCCTTCTCTCCCCCTGGGAAATCTTCTTTGTAGGCTTAGTTCTGACTTTGAATCTGGCACTTGATCTTCTGTGGCTCAGCAGGGGAATTTTTTCCTCTTCCTGCTCAGGACCAGCCCTGACACACAGGCTGCTGATGGTTGGATTTGAGGGGAATTATTCTGGAAGGTTCACAAAGCAAATATGGGGGAATGATGGGATTAGCAAAGGACAAAGTGCTACTGAGAATTAAGAGGTTAAAAAATCTGCAGAGCTGGGTGATGCCAGATGCTAAAACAAAATATAGCAGTGTCCCCTTGACCCAGACAGGCATCTGGGCAACCTGTCACCAGGAGGAAGGGAAGAGAATGGGCTTGATTTGTTTTTAAACTGACTCTGAAAAGACTTAAAATGAAAAGCAAAAGGAAAAACAAACCCATAAATTCTTTCCCCGTACAAGTGCTATGAATCATTTCATCTCCTTTATTTTTTTGTTCTGGGGGAGGGTTTACAGGAACTCGGGGCTTTGCCTGTGTACAGGAACTGGAGCTGGCCATGATTTAAAGAGTGTGTACATTGAACAGTCTGCTTCTAAAGGTGAGGAGAACACAGGGAGTCCTGGAAGGACACCTGGACCCCGTAGGTCAGAATTGATGGGACAGTATTTAGGCCACATTTATGGGATGCTGGGAGGGCCCTGCTCCCCTGGGCAGCAGCAGTTCCTGGTGCAGTTTACCTTGGCCAGGACCTGCAGCTTTTTCGGTGCAATCTGTGGTGTGCAAACACGGAATCTGGAACCCTGCAGGTGTCTGTGTAACATTAAAGGCACAACTCTTGAGCAAAGGCAGCACTTCTGGAAGCTCAGCTGATTCCCAGATCCCACAGGGACTGTGGGAAGGGGGCAAAGGGGGCTCCTGGGTGAGCTCTGCCAATGAGCAGAATCCTTTTCTACCACTGATCAATTAAACACAGCTGTTAAATAGGTCTCACTCAAGGTTCAAACTACAACAAAGGAGACAAGTTTGGATCCTGGCTTGATCACAGACAGATTTTTCCCTGGGATGTCTGGGTGAGCCAGGGGGCTGCAGCTGATCACCTGTTTTACGCTGCTTCTCTCTCTTTCCCTGAAACCTGTCCCTTCCCTTCCCTTTCCCTGCCAGTGCCTTCCCATTGGGGCTGGGAGCAGGCAGGGAGCCTGCCTGGACACGCAGCCCCGGCGAAACTCCCGAGCACAGCCAGGGGAACACGTGCTTGGCCACAAGGAGCAGACCCAGCCCCACGGGAACGGCCCGGGGGCACCGAGCCTCCCGAAACCCCCACTCCCCCCAGCAGCGTGGGAAAACTGCTGGGGACCCTGCATGTTCCGACAGAGAGAGGCCTCATTCCAGCCTGCTGCACTCCCTGAGCCAAGCCGTGCTCCTGGGGGTCATCCCACAGCACCCTGAGCTTTGGGAGCATCCCCTCGCTGTGGGATCTGACGTCACCTCGCTGTCAGGGGTTTCTCTGCTGGTTTAGGACAGTGGGGTGCTGGAATGCTGGCCCTGACTGTGAAACCCTGCCCTGCGTGGCAGGATGGAGCAGGGAGCAGCCCTCACAAGCAGGAGATAAACTTTGTCTTGCATGGATTTTACCAAAGTGAGTGCACACGCTGGAAAGGGGGAGTGTGGCACGGAGCTGGAGTGTCCTGAGAAGGGAACGGAGCTGGGAAGGGTCTGGAGCACCAGGAGAGGCTGAGGGAGCTGGGGGGGCTCAGCCTGGAGAAAAAGAGGCTCAGGGGGGACCTTCTCACTCTCCTCAGCTCCCTGATATGAGTTCTGGTTTCAGTCTCTTTTCCAAGGGAACAAGTGACAGCACAAGAGGAAATGGCTTCAAGCTGCACCAGGGGAGTTTTAGTTTGGATATTAAGGAAAACTTCTTCGCTGAGAGGGTTGTAAAGCATTGGAACAAGCTGCCCAGGGAAGAGGTGCAGTCACCATCTCTGGAAGTGTTCAGAAAACGTGTGGATGTGGCACTTGGGGACATGGCCTAGTGGGGAACATGGTGGCAGTGCTGGGTCAATGCCATCTTAAAGGTCTTTTCCACCCTTCAGGATTCCATGATTCCATAACATGGGGATGCCACAAATGTTCTGTGTCTTTAACCTGAACATCAGCAGGAGCAGGTGAGTTACCTGCAGAGGAGGATGTGCAGGGAGCCCAGGGAGGATTTCCAGGCCAAGCCTGGGAGATGCTTTTCCCCCGCAACCACCAGCAGCAGCAGCTTCCTGGTGGGGTGGGAAGTCTTTGAATGTTTGCAATGTTTTGCATTGCAGTATTTGGATGCCAAAGCTATGCAGTGCTGTAAAAGTTAATTAGCCAGATAACTAATTAAAGACTTCTCCCTTTTATTGTTGCCAACTTGCAATTCAGAAAGGGGCTTGTGTCAAAGTGAATCCAGCCACACACCCCAGTGAAAGAAGTGATAAACCATTCACAATCCCATTAACTATTCTGGGACGGGAGAGGGAAAATCCCATCAGTGGCTGGGGGGAAGGAAGGTCCTGATCCCATAAAGCACCACCACAACTGACCCAGCCTTGAATGCCTCTCCAGAGGATCTTGCTGTGGAGGGAACAGGACAGGATTTATTGGTGCCAGGAGAGGTTATGGTGCTGGAAGAGTCCCCATGAGCGTGACACGTCCTTGGGGACCTGGTTTGACCTTCCTGGTAAAGGTCTGGGATGGGGTTTATGGGACCCTGAGCTGAGAGGATGCACAGGAGGCTGTGAGGACACAAGTGTGGCACTGTCTGGTGGCTCTGCAGTTCTGCCCCAGAGAGGGGCCCTGAGTGTTGGGGGTTCCACTGGAACGGGGAGAGATCTCACTGGACAACCAGCCACGGATAATCACCGATAATCTCCCATAATCTCACTTTTCTGGGTGTCATGAGGCATCATCACTGCACAGGAGATTCATAACATTTTTAACAAGGAGCACCACGTTGCCATCCCTGCACACCAGCCTCGCCAGCGGTGTGGGAACGCGCGAGCAGTGTCCTGACCTGGCACTGCTGGGGTCACTCTGCCCTGGGGAACAGCAATTACAGGGTGGAGGGCAGAGGAGCTGAGCTGAGCTGGGCTGAGCCAGGCTGCTCTGCCTGGCCCCTAGCCAGCAGACAGACGTGCTGTAACCAAGTGGCACCGGGCCCAGAATTTCCAGGAGGGGTGAGCTCCCATCCCGGATCCGAAGGGGCCCAGATTTCCAGCGGCGCTTCGCACGTGCTGGGTGCACCCGGGGTCTGGGCTCTTGTGAAATCCCAGCCCAGCTGAGGGTGGCTGAGTGCTTGAAATTCCTCCCAGCTGCCCGGCCCTCCTTCCCCACTGAAAAAAGAGGGGAATTGAGCAATTCCAGCGAGTGTTCCGAGCCCGGGGAGCTCACGTAGTCCCCAGGGCAGCCACACAGGGCATGAGGCTGCTGCCAGCACCAAGCTGCTGCCTGGCACCTCTGAGAGCTCCGAGTTTTGATGACAGGACTGCTGAGATCAGTCCGTGGCACATTTACACCACACGAGGATCTGGCCAGAATCCTGATACTGGGAGAATACTCTTCCCACCCCCGCTGCTATCAGGCCCAGCCCTCAGATGACAAGAATTTAATTTAAAGGCTCAATCTCTTGTCTGAACAGCTCCCTCCCTCCCCCACTCTGATGAGAGGAAAATCTTCGGAGAGGCATCCAGGCGAGTGGGAAAGCTCTGGAGAGAGCTGTCTCTTGCCCTTTAGCCATCCAGAGAGGAAGAGCTCATCTGAATGAAATGAGGATCAATCAGAGAGAGGCATGGGAAAAGCTGGGAAAAGGAGCCTCCAGTGATGTATATTCATGGGGGGGAAAACCTCCCCCAGACATGCAGGAGCTTTGATGAAAACCCTCCCAGCTGTGCTGGGCCTTTGAAGTGACACAGCAGAAGCGCATTCACGATTAGCCAAGAGATAGAAGCAGATGAGTTCTCAATCAGCTGAATCCTCCTCTTTAGGACAGACTTTCAAGCTCACTTTTTATAACTCCTTCCAAAATTAATGAGAATCATCTGCACGGCACCCCAGCCTTCTTCTCCCCTGCTTCCTCCCCCACCCCAGATAACCTACAAAGCCAGAATCCCATTCCCAGAGGGCAGGGGATGAGGTGCCCGTGGTGTTTTGTGCTGCAGAGGGTAACTGGGAGAAGTCTTGAACCATTATCAGGAAATAAAACGCTGATGCAAATGGGTTACTCTTCTATTTTAACCAAAAATTTGGTTTCTGAGACACGGGGGTTGAGTTGAAGTGTCAGCATTCCATCAGCAGTATGTCTCCAACTCCCATCTGCTACCCTAATCTGAATCTTTCAAAGCTGAGTCTAAAATGTGTGCTCTGGCCGTGTTAGAGCTGGTCTCAGCTGGGGGAGCCTTTGCAGGGATGGGAGGGATGAACCCCCAGCACTGCAGTGGAATTCTGGATCACCCACACGGACCTGCTGCCCAGGGAGTTGAACCCCATCCACGGCGTTTTCATGAGCTCCCAAAGAGGATTTTTACTGCTGGAAGGTTCCTCTGTTCACAGCCTCAGAGCAAAGGTCTGTTCTTTCCAAAATGCAGCAATGCACTTTCACCTGAGCCGGGTGACCTGCTAAGCACAAAGTCCTAAAGTTCCTCCTAGGAAAAACCTCCAGGAGTGCCCAGGAGCCCAACCCCGGGTCATTTCCCCCGCTGGGTGCCCCTTCCCCGCGGGTGGCTCCTCGCAGGGACACTTAATGGGAAGAGGCAGATGCAATCAGCCGAGTGAGATGTGTTTAACACACTTCAAGGTGCGTTGGCAGTCCCAGATGATCAAAGCCTCCCTTGTGATGCAGTGGCATTGCCAGGGTGTTTTCTTTTAACTCTATCAGATAAGTTGAAAGAAAATCAGTTTTGATGTTGTAAGAAACCAATTTGGGAATGGTCAAGACAAAAAGTTGCTCAAGAGTTCAGTTAACTGAGAGCAGGGGCATTGCCAAGGCTGAGAGGGAAATTGCACCTATTTCTGCTTCTTTTGGTGCTGATTTTCACTTTCTTCAATGATTTTACAAGCTCACAGCTGAACTGGAAGTGTGAAATGTCGGTGATTTGAAATGGGAGGTCTTGATCCCTGAGAATCACCCTAAAATCTCCCCTGATGATGAGGAGCCTCCACCCCAAAGGATGGGTCTTCCCAGGCTCTTCAGTGCTAATGGCACCTGGGCACATGCACCCAGCAATGAGGAAATGTCTTCCCCAGGTGCCTTTGTGCTCCTAGGAATGTGTTTGCATTAAAAATACACATTTCTTGTACAGATTTGTTGTGCAGGATGGTGCAGGCGGTGCCTGGCGTTAACCTGGAGGTGAGGCAGCTGTGGGAACACGAAATCTTTATATCCGGGCTTGGGGACAGCCAGTGCAGGCATCAAACTCAGCCCAGTGGGCTCCCAGTATGGTCATTTTTCCCTGCTCCCACTGGCTCCTCATGGATCCAGCTCACCCTGATAGGTGCTTATCAGTGGTCATTCCCAGCCTGACCCATTCCGGGATTTTGCACTTTTTGATGTCCCCTTGTTTGAGCACATTTTGTGTTCTGCTCCCGTTGTGTTTTCCAGCCTTCCTTTGGCTGTGTCTCTGAAGTGTGAATTCAAAATGAGCTACTTAAATCCCTTTGGATTCCATTAGAATTGGAGACTCAATTAGAATCAAATAATTCAATTGGAATTCTTTGGATTTACTGTAATTTAACTGAAAGTGATTTCAGATTAAATTACTAGGTTATGATTCTGAACTGGAGCATCTGCCCTGAGTTCACTGCCATTTTACTGACCTATTTTAAATTATTACCGTTCATGAACTCAGATTATTTCCCTGAATTTCCACCAAGCTCAGGGAGTTCCAGGATCAATCTAAAGTGACTCCACTGGACCTCCAGAGCTTTTCATAGCCTTCAGCTGCTCGGGAGAGGAGTGAGGAGGCTGGGAGTGGAGGAGGTGCTGGCATGGCCATTGGGAAATACCCCAAACAGCCACTGAGCCTTCACTGGGGAGGAAAGGGACAGTTCCTGTGGCCTCTGTGAGTGGGGAGAGTGGAGCCACAGCTCAGCAGAATCCTTGCCCAGCCTGTCTGAAGGAGCTGTCACTGCTCAGGACTGGAATCACTCTTCCTGCTCCCATGGGGCAGCCAGGGATTTCCTGGTGCTGTCCTTTAGGAACGGCTCTGTCCCAGATGACTCAGTGGAACATCAGCACTGCTGCCACCAGATGTGTCCTGTCGCCGAGCCCTGGCAGCCTGTGGCACCCAGGGCATTCCCTGGCACCTCCCAGGTGCGGGGGAAGGTGAAAAATGAGGAAAAGGGAAGGAGCCCAAGCACCAGCCAGCCTTCTCCTGGGCATTCCCACTGAAATCCTGAGCACAGGACCAGGACAGAGCTGCTCACACCCTCCTTTTGACACAGATCCCATGGAATCCTACAGCACATGGGCCACACCCTCTGCCCTTACCCCAGAGACTCCTTTTTCTCCTTGCTGGACCCTGCTTGGGAAGCCTTTTCCCCCTCACAGCACATCCAGCGTCCAAACCTCCCTCGTGGGCAGGGCAGGGGCTGTGCCTGCTCTCTGCTGTGCTCATGCATGAGGAGATCTTTAGAAAGGCAGGAGACACCTTCCCCTCACACGAGCCAACAAAAATGTCACGTCTTGAGAAAACGAAATGAAATCTAAAGCGTCACCTGTCCTGCAAATACAATCCAGGGGGAGTTTTTAAAGGGGCCTCCGATTTTCAGTTCTAACCTTTCTTGAAAGGAACTAAGGGGAAAAAAAAGCTAGCTCTGGGTGCTTTAATTATTTTTTCATGGTGGGTTTGTAGACACAAAGACAACATTGGATCTCTGCCCTGAGCTCTGCTGAGCCCCGGTGCAGAAATGTGGCAGTTTAAACCTGCTGGAGTTTGTTCACACTCTCCAGCCTGGGATCCACGACAGGAGAGTGACTGTGAACATCCCGGGGGACTGCCCAGGGACAGAGGAGTTATTTCAGCCTCAGGAGAGCAACTTCGTCCTTTGCCAAGTGGTTCTGCTGGGAAAACTCTGAAAGACCCTTTCGGGCTTAGTTTACAGCCCAACCCAAAGCAGAATTGTGTGGAAAGCATGGGAACAGCAAGGGCTGGTTTGGGAATGCCTTACACTGAGGCATTGCCCCCCGAGGCCATTGCTTAAGTGCCATTGAACGCTGTATTTTTATCAGCACAAAGGCTTGGACATGGCAAAGGGAGTTCTGTGTTCCTCGTGGATCAAACCATTGCGTGTTCCTCCCCAGTCTGGTTTTGGGCAAGTCACCCAAAATCACTGTCAGAGCAGTATTTCCCCCATTATATAAAGTGTGTGAGTAAGACAATTTTAAGGGAAAATAAATTTTTGTTGTTGCTATTTAAAAGAAATAAGTACCAAAGACAAATTCCCTTTAAAATTTTCCCCCTCTTTTTGAGCAAAAATAGAAAATCAGGTTTTTTATTGTTTCCCACCCTGTGTGTTTGAGATTTCTTCTGGAGATGAATGAGACTGTTCGAGTGCTGATTATATATTTGCAGTTTTATACAGCATCAGCCCTCATTTCTACAGGGTCGGTGCCTTGAATTGGATAAAAATGTCTTTTTTTCTTAGCAAAGCCACGTGGGTTTTTTACCTGTTTCCCGCAGCCGCTGCAAAACAAGGCGAGGGATTACAGCAGTGGCTCCACGAGCAGCAGCGAGCAGCGCCCGCCAGCGCCGGCCGGAGCAGCCCGTGAGCCGCTCTAATTAACGCTGCCTTCATTAGGGCGCTCGGGGCCGCGTGGGTGCCATGGGCCCGCCGCTGTTTGCGGGTTCGTGTGGCCCTGCAGGACAAACAGCCCCGCCCTGGGCACCGCGGGCACGGCAGAGCTCCTGCCCTGGCATCCACAGAGAGCTCCTGCCCCGGCACCGGCACCGGCCCCAGCCCCAGCCTCGGGGGTGTCCGGAGCTCCCCGGGCACGGACAGGGACCGGCCCCAGCCCCGGCCCCGGGGGTGTCCGGAGCTCCCCGGGCACGGACAGGGACCGGCCCCAGCCCCAGCCCCGGGGGTGTCCGGAGCTCCCCGGGCACGGACAGGGACCGGCCCCAGCCCCGGCCCCGCGGGTGTCCGGAGCTCCCCGGGCACGGACAGGGAACCTCTGTCCCCGAGTGGGGCAGGGGATGGTGCTGAGCCCCACCAGGGCCGTGCCCCAAGAGCGATGCTCTTGCGTCAGGGCAAATCCCATTCCCTATCCCAGCCCACGCCCTTTTCATCTCATCGCTTTCTGCCCTTACCCAGCAACAGAGGAAACCCTTCCTCCTGTCTGAAGGAGTGTTTGGCCTGCAGGAAAAGCAAAAGGTCGGGGCCTTCCTCTGCCCCTTCCCGTGGATGATTTGAAATCCACATTTCTGGCATTAAATCTTTCTGTGTAAAACCCTCCATGAACATACTCGAGGAGAGAAATGTGGCACTGATTGCTGCAGCTTCCCTCTAGGCTGAGCCCAGAGGAGAGCAGAGTGGAGCAGACGTGGAAGCAGCCATGGGCTGTCTGTTGTGAAAGAGGATTTTTAGCAGCCAAACCTGTAGTTATGAAATGAAGCCTGCCTCAAATATAACAGAGGAGGATCATAGAGGCAGTTACTATAATTACTCCTAATGATACTGACACTTACCCATACGTTAGTTCCATATAAACCTTTTTTATTCCCTGTGCAAACAATGAATAATCAGCACCCTCCATCACTGCCTTTTGCAGGATTACATCATGTTCCCCGGGACAAAGACCATCTCTTTGAACAGCACTTGCACCCAGATTTCCAGGGCGTTGAGTGCCACTGTAATAAAAGCTTGTCGGAATTGCCAGTGAATTCATTAAGATCAGGAGGGACGAGTTATCTGTAGGGCAAAACTGTTCCCAGTGGACCTTTTCATTAGCTTTTTATTGGAGTGTAATTTTCTAGGCTGTCATTTCACTTTATGGAGGAAATCTGTTTTAGGCTCGTTTCTTTTGCCACTCAAATTGTCGGGCACAAGTTTAGGGGCTCTTCTGGGAGAGTTTTGCTGTTTCTGGATGTTTTGGCATCCACCTGCAGTTGTTTCCCTATGAAATACCTTTCTCCTACCTCTGTTTTGGCACTTGCTCAGCCCTACGTGAGTGAAATGCCTCTCTCAGCCTTGATAAGGCATCAGGCATTTGCTTGTGAAAACAACAGCTCCGTTTGCCCTTCCAACATCATTTTTCCTCCAGACAAAATTGGATTTATTGCATAAACAACACGTTCACTATAGCTAAAGTGAGTTGGTGGTTAAAAGCAGCTGTGGTTTACATCCCTTTTCAGCCCACCAAAGCCCAGCCCTCTGCTTTGGGCTGATGCATTCCCGCTGACAGCAGTAATTTCTAGTGACAGATACAGAAATGTCCTTAGGGAAAACACAATAGTGATGGAAGTTTCCTGTGGGAAAAAAGTTTTTTTCTTATTTTCTTTTTTTTTAAAGTGCTTTCACCTTTTCTGTTTGGTGGTTTTTGTTTTTTTTTCTTTAAGGACAGTTTCATGACAGGTGTTGGAAAGCTTTTCATCCTCTTAATTCCCCCGTGGTTTTCCCTGCACCTTACGAGGAACAATCAAGTTCTTTTAGGATCAAACCTGAAAAATTGGCTGTGCTTTCCAACTGTATTGGATGTAAGTGCCAGCTGTGGTCTGCATTTGCTGCAATCACTGGAGAGGCCACACCTCTGTATGAAACACTGTCTTTTGCATAGCAAGTGATACTGGGAGTTAAGCTGGATTGCACAATTCTGACTCTAATCTTGACAGCACCGATAGCATCGATTCTGAGTCAGAACCCTGTTTTCCCGTATCTCAGAGCCAGGATATTTTTTGCACAGCAAATGGCAAAAATTTACATGTATGGAAATGAGTTTAATCTTGATCCCACCACTCTTGAGTGAGTTGTGGGTCAGGGAAGTCTCCCACTGGATGCAAATGGCTCTTTATGAATCCCAGGAGGAACAAAGGTGGTACAGCCCCGCTTGAACCATCCCAAAATCTGAGGGATTGCAGTAAACAAAGGGGAGGAGACTGCCAGGGGAGGAGGGAGGTTACAACAGCACAGATCCTGAGATTCACCTGTTGCTCTAAAGCATTTGGTTGGGTCATAGTCCAGAACCCGAAAATTTCATTAAAACAACCCTGGGAGGTGATAACATTGTACCTACTTCCAGAGGCTCAATTAGCAGCGTGTCAGAGCACGGAAATGAGTAAGTGAAGAGCTGCCCACAGCTCCAACCAGTAAATAACTGCCCAGCTCAGGCCACACTGCCTGAGCCTCACCTGGGAGCCAACAAAAAGCACAGCTCTCTCAGCCTGGGAGTCCATCAGCCTCATGAAAATCCCAGGAGCTTGTGCTGACAGGAGAAAACTTGGCACAAACACCCACCACTTCTTCTCTCAGTTGTCTCATTGATCACCACAATTTCACTAAACTCAGCAACAATTTTCTTGGCCTGAAGACAGCTTTGAGTCTGGATCTAGATATGTGTTTTGAGTGCCCAAAAGCATCTCTGTTTTGCAGGGGTAGCAGGTGGTTTAGGGAAGATAACGCCTCTCACTTGGAATCTTTGCCTTCCTGAAATGCCCTGTGAAATCCTGGAGAGGGACAATGCCCCTCACTGCAGATCCTGCCTTGACTGAGCACTGGGAAACCTTCATCTCTGCAGGAGTGCTCCTCCTGGCCTCACACAGGCAGGATTTCTGATGTGTAGGGGATGTGCTTCGCAATCACATCCTTAATTCTGCCCTGAAAATTATTGATCTTTCAAACTGTTTTGGCTCCTGCAGCCTTGATGCCATTCCCAGAATGTTTTCTTTGGAGCAACATGGAAGAAAATCATTAATTGATATGTTTACTGACTTGCCTTTGTGTATTTTGCTGTAATAACGGCAACTATTAACCCTGATAATGAGGAACATGTATCTTAATGGGAACTTAATTGCTGTTGTAGCACAGGACCCCTGTCTGGAGCTGGACCAGCTCAGAAATCCCTGTCCCCAAGAACTCAGCTGCGATGGGATTGTGTCATCAACATGTTCCTGTAGCTTTCTTGCTTCTCCTTGGAGTGTTTAGTGATAGAATTCCTGGGTTTTGTTTTGATCAGGCCAGTGACTAAGGTATTTATGCTGTAATTGCTGCTTGTTTCTCTCTGTTTGATTACAGTGTGCGTGATGCGAGGAGCAGAGGGCTGATGGCACATGGAGCAATCCCTTGTTTTGGATTTAATTGGTGAAGCTGTGCAGGGGAAGTGACAAACACCCCTCTGGGAGTCTGGATTAACTCCCAGCTGTGTCATTGTCTCCTGACATCTCCACAGCTCCCTGACAGGACAGGGAGGGCTCTGCTCCCAGGGAACACGGACAGGAGGAGAGGGAACGGCCTCAGGCTGGGCCAGGGGGGGCTCAGGGTGGACATCAGCAGGAATTTCTGCATGGAAAGGGTGCTCAGGCCTTGGAACTGCCCAGGGAGGTTTGGAGTGCCCATCCCTGGAGGTGGCACTCAGAGCTCTGGGCTGGGCACAAGGTGGGCATCGGGCACAGCTTGGACTCAATGACCCTGGAGATATTTTTCAACCTTAATTATTCCATGATTTTGTGATTCTATGGTTCTAAGTTGGGTCTTTTTTTCTGAGACATTTCCAGCAGGATTCCCTAGGATGTTTTTTCTCAGCAGAGAGTCCATGGTGGATCCTGTAAACCTTTGGATCCTCTTTGCTTTACATCTGCATCATCCCCGCATTTTGAACAAATTTAGCTCCAAATAATCTAGTTGGGATGGAGGGAAAGAGAGTTTTCCTCAAAGTCCTGTGTAAAATCATCCCCAGAGACCCTGGGATCTGGGATAATGCTGCAATTGCTGGGTTTTTTCCTGGCCATGAGGTGCTCTGGGCTGGGATCTGTGTGGGAGGAGCAGGAGGGCCGGAGCCGCTGCTCAGGGAGTGCTACAGTTACTTTAATTGTGACACTGTGCTCCAGGATTCTGTGAGGCCCGGTGTGTTCATTAGAAATGGATGGTTATTACAATTAATAACACACTGAAATTAATTACTGGGAAAAAAAGTTATGGCCGTGTTGATCCATCCGTGTGAAAGAGAGCAGAGATTCCCTCAGTGGCGCTTTCATTTGTGCTGTTTTCCAGGAGGTTCCCAGTTAATTCTCAGTGACAGTTGAATGTATTTATCTGATGTAATTCATTCCCCTCTGCAGCCCCATCTCCAAACAACAGAGCAGGAGAAAAGAACTGCTCAGCCACCCTTAATCCACCCCAGTGAAGGCAGAGACGCTCTGAACTGGCCTGACAGGAATGATGAGCGACAGAGCTGGGGGCCCTGCAGGGAAACCTGGGCCCAGAAACCACCCAATCCCTCTGGATCTCCGTGTCTTTGGAGCTGCTGGAACTGTGCTGGGGCAGAAGATGTTGTTAGGCTCTTGGGTCGTGATGTCTGGGGTTTTATCTACTCATTATGGGGGAGCGTGCCCCTGAGACCTCTTAAAATAGGATTTGATTGGGATGTGGAAATTCACCCAAAGCAGACAGGGAAACTGAGGCAGAGGGACTTACCCCATAGGGAAGTGTTGAAAGCACTGAGCAGGAAGGAGGCTACTTCCAGAATAATTTTTGGCCTCAATTTTATGCATTTTTTTTCAGTGTGGACTGATAAAATCTGCCGACTCTTATCCAGATTTTATCATCAAAAGCAGGGGAGGGTCAGGGCATTCTCTGGAGAGAGCAGTGTCACCCTCAGGAGCAGAGCAGCAGAAGACACAGGGCATTCAAAGCACAAAAATGCAAATTCAGGTATTCAGGGATTAATAACTGATCAGCTACAAACAGGGGGTGTTTAATTTGGAGGCAGCAGAAGCAGGGAAGGGCCTGGGTGTGCTGTGGTGCTCTGTGAGCTCTGGGCACCAGGCAGAGGGAAAAGACACTTTTCAGAGGAAGGACAATTGTGATGTAATGAATTTGAAGTGAATTTAGGCTGACACGGAGAGGTTTTTCTGCCCACCAGAAATAACACATTTTGGAGATATCCAGCAAACTTCCTGCCCTCCCTGTGTGAGATGGGGAGTGTTCAGCAGGAAGAGGAGCCCAGATCCAGTCACAGATCCCCTCTTCAGCCACCACAGGTGGGAATTTAAAATCAATTCCCCAACCAGTGGCTTGTCCAGTGCAGGATCTTTGTCTTTTACCTGGTATTTCTATGGATGGTGAAACTCCTGCAGAATGTACCCACCCCTTGAGCAATGCTGTGAATGGGAGGAAAAATTCCTCCCTTGTCCCGGAGGCCCCCAGCTCGTGCCCTCAAGCAGGAGCTTTCATTACCCCCAGTTTTTTCCCCTTGGGTTATAGGACTGCCAGTGTTATTTGCAGTTGTAAAATTTTCCTACTCAAGTTTGAAACCCAAATGTTGTTTGTCTCCTTCCCGCGGGTGCAAATTCCTGTGCTCTGGACACTGCTCCCTGTAGGAGCCCACCGTCTCAGGAAACACTGTGGAAATTGTGGGATTAATTTAATTTGTTCTTTGGTTCTAGATTTTATAGTTGTTTCCAATAAATAAGGCTGAGAACTCCCTTCTCCCCTTTTGCCGTGGCAGGGGGATCCCTGAAGCAGAACAGGCTGAACCCGGCCCCGGTTCTGCCCTGAAAACTCAGGTTCAGTGCCAAGGACACGCTTTGGGAGCACAGGAACCGAGCGTGGTGCTGAGGGGGTGTGGAGGAGCAGAGCCTCTGACCTTCAGCGCCACGAGCACAAACAGAAATCCCCGGGTGCGATGTTTTTACTTTCATCAGGACTCTCCAGATGTGGAGGGGCCCCTGGGAGATGCTTGGCAGCGATAACTCGGAACATGTAAATAAATCCACGGCTGTCTCTCAGAGATCCCTGCTCAGATGGGGCGGGCTGTAAACGGCAGCGTTTGGAGCTCGCATTTCCATGATCAGATGGGGCAGGGAGGCAGCTCGGTAACAAAGGGTGCAGCTGCCTGCCCCACAAACTGTCTCCGAGATCTACAGATTCCCTCAGCCCCGAGGGGCTGGAGTCTTTAATCTGCAGCTCCATGGAGATGCTCCACGCAATTAGCACCTATGCTCATTACTGCCTCTTGCTGCATTCTTACCCAAAGCCCTGCAGATAAAAGGGGAGATGTTTAAAGCTCAGTTTTCTGTGGCAGTTTCCTACTCGGCGCAGTTTTACCCCGCCTCTCCTTTCTCCCCGGCTCTGAGAATCTCCCAGATTTGTTTGTGGTTTTCATTTTTCACAGGAAGTTCAGACTCTCCTTTCCCTTATTAGGAACGTCTGTAATTCCGTCTCCTACACATCCATTTTGCCATCCTTAAAAAACTTTTCCTACACACCTTTCTGCATCCCAGCCCCAGCTGGTTATGATCTCGTTCCCCCACTGGGTGGCTGCTCATGTGTTTATTTGCAAAACTGGATGGAGGTCTTTTAAGAGAAAGATATTTTCATTTAATTTCCAGCTGCCCTTGCTCTAAAGAGAGGCAGAAACTTTGCAGAGGGAAGATCTGAAGATTATTTTTTTCCCAGTCCCAACCAGAATCTGAAAACAAGAGTTATCTTGGCTCTGCTGCTCTCTCGGTTCTGAGTCTGTTTTCCCAGTTATCAATAGAATCAATAATTGATAAGTGTCCCAGGGATGCTGGAATCTTGAATTAGGCAGAGCATTTCTGAGGCAGAACTAACTGTTACTGTCCAGAGAAAAAATATCCTGGAGGAAGTCCTGGCTCCTCCCAAGAGAGAAGGAACAAAGGCATGGGGATCAATTCCTTTGAACCAGGGACTCCCAGGGGATTTCTGCAGATGGCAACTGGGAAAAGGAAGGTTGCTGTCAGTTGGTTTGAACTGGTTTTATAGAGAAGAATGGAAAATTTAGAGAGCTCCTCATCCAAAAGAGGTTGAAAACTCCCGATGGCTGGAAATGGGTCAACATCGGGGTGGAAGAAGTCAACAAAGACTTGCTCCAACTTTCATGTCAGTTCCTTTGTGACTGTACCCCTGTGGGGTGTTCCAGGGATGGGTCAGCTCCCGAGAATAATCCTGGAACTGGTGAATTTTAAGGAGCTCTGATTTTAATTCATATAGTTTAGTTTCTGTGGTTTACATCAAAAGACACCAAAATGCTGGGAAAACCTCGGGAGCAGCCACACCTCAGTTTTGAGCAGGGCAGTTCATTCACACCTCCTCCAGTGCTCTTCCTTTTAAGCTGCAGTAATTGTTTTAATAAACAAAACAGTTTTCATTCGAGAGCATTCTGCCCTTTTAGCTGCCAGTCCCTTACTGTCTCGCTATGCTATGAATTGTTTTGTTTTTCCTTCCTCTGACTCTGTTTTTAGATTTATATTGAGTTTGAGATTGTTTTCTTGGAGTCCAGGTAATTCAGTCCTTTCTCAGAGACATTCGCTGCTCTCGGCTCTCCAAATCCCACAGCTGGACACCCAATGGGGCAGGGAGCCCTAAAACCAGGGAATTGCTGTCTGCTTACCTGATCTACGTGCACAAAATGACATTTTTATGTGCAAATTCAGCTTCTTAGATATGTAACTGCTTGGGTGTATATTTAATTTCTCTTTCAAATATTCCACCCGTTCCTTCTGCTGCTTTCACTTGCTGCAAATTAGGGTCAGTGTAATTAAACTGCATCTTCAGTGAAAACTGCTATGAGCAAGGAGAGAATTGGGTTTAGTGTCTGTGTGCAGTGCTGGGGTGGTTGGCTTTGCTGCATATTTGGGATATTTCCCGTTCCGAGTGTAGGAAATACCTGCACAAAGCCAACCCCAGTGCCACCGCCGGAGCCCCGCGTGGTGCTGACGAGTGAATTCCAGATGGAGCTTGGAGAAGTGATGATTAATTTCCAGCAGTCCCAGAGAGGAAATTATCCTCGTTAAATCAATCCAGGCGAATTTCTGCCCTTGCATAAAAGGCAGCCTAATTGCCTTGGTGAATTGAGGATGAACTGCAGGACAGTGACAGGAAGTTCACACACGCCTCGCGCTGTCATTAACGATTGCACAAGAGCCTGAAATGTTTACTCACTCGGCCAATAACATGTTTGTGCTCCCTCTTTATTTGGCTTTTTTTGACCTTCTTTAATTGCAGCGGGAAGGGGGGAAAGCATCCAGAACAAACCCTGCCTGGCGCTGCCGGGTGTCTCCCACATCTGTGCCAGATGTTCAGCCCCAATCCCAGGGAGCACAGACCCGGCTCTGTCTCAGTGCTTGGGAACACCAGGCGAGGTTTGTTGTTATTTCCACCCTGCCCTACTTGGTGCTGTCGCTAATCCTGGCCAGGAGCTGAGGCTGGAGACTCCTCTGGTCACAGGGTGCAGCTTTCCCTCCGCCGAGCCTTTCCCAGGCACGGGGGCAGTGAGACATTTAATTTATTGGCTGTGCAGGGTGATTTACTGACATCGCATTAATCGCACTTAAACTCCCAAGGAGCCCGTGGAGCAGAAAAGCAGCTGAGGAATGAGGCAGCGAGTGTTTTGTGGCTCTGTGACTCAGCGGGTTGCAATTGGGTCATGTAGGGGAAGGAAGGGGTGGCCGCTGTCTCTTCCCGCTGGGGACAGCAGTGGAGCTGCCTCGGGTTCTCTGCTGGGTGTTAATTCAGGCTGGAGGAGGATTTTCCATCCCCCTCTGTGCCGGGCTGGAGATCTGTCAGTGTCCAGGGTTGTGTGTGGTCCCCGTCGCTTTATGGGACTCGAGTAAACACCCGTGGCTTTGTTATGTGCTGAATAGGAACGTTAGCCCCAAATTAGCGCTAATGCCAGGTCATTTAACCCTTATGGGAGGTCTCTTGAGAAATCATAATAGAGCCAAGCAGGAGTCAGCCCAGCCGCTCACAGACCCTGCAGGACTGACAAAGTACACCATTATCATGCTGAGATGAGGTCAAAAATGTAAATACTCCCAGAGCAGCCGAGAAAACATTTCCTCCTGCTGGGCTGATTATTCCCCAAACAGGTGCTGCTCCCAAATCCCCGCGCTACGAGCTGCCCGTGTTATTCCTGCGGGAGAATTAAAAGTGAATCGGAGCCGGGCTGAGCGTCAGCATCTCTCAGAGCAGCGATTTCCGTGACACAATGAGAGGTCAGATTTGTGGGACTAAAACTACCTTTAGGAAGGAATTCTTCCCTGTGAGGGTGAGGAGGCCCTGGCACAGGGTGCCCAGAGCAGCTGTGGCTGCCCCTGGATCCCTGGCAGTGCCCAAGGCCAGGCTGGACAGGGCTTGGAGCGCCCTGGGAGAGTGGAAGCCCATGAGAGTGCTGGGAAGAGAACACATTAAAATGTAAGGCCCTCAATGGGGTCAGAGGAGATGGAGATCAAAGGCTGGAGACCCCTGGAGCCCTGGAGCCCTTATCTGTGCACTGGCAAGGGAAGAACTCAGCCGTACCCAGCTGCCTCCTTCCAATACTGAGCCCATTTAAAGCTTCCACTTGGTTCAGGTCCACTTTAAATCCAAAAGACAGGAGAGAAACCTTGGTCCCTCCTTCCTGGTGAAAAGCTGGCCATGCTTTCCTGAGCGCCAGTGAGCTCTCTAATTCCAGCCTTCCCAGGAGGATTCTCCAGGTTGTTGTTGAGAAATCCTTTCCTGCCAAGCAGTCAGCAGGACCGGAAGCTCCGGATACCTTCCCATCTGGAAAGGCAATCAGACAAAATGCCAAGCCCAGGGGGCAAAATTTCAGTCTTGGTGCCAGTCTTGCTTATTACATATCTGGGCTCTGCAGCCTGCTAGACTTTCATCATATAATTTATTTGCTTCTCAACATCCCTGCAGTTATTAAAAGCACCGTGCTCCGAACTGCCACCCAAGGTTTGTCTAATTGGTACATCTGCCTTTCGGGGCACTCTGGATTGTTCCTTTCACAGCCTCCCCTCGGGCCAGAATTCGATCTGGGTTCTGGTAGCCAGGGGGGCTGCCTGGGGTCCTTGGGATGCAGGAGATCACAGGGACAAGGATCAGATCCTGCAGGGATGGGCTCAGGAGCAGTGTCAGCCAAATGTCACACTCGGGTCAAGGGGGAGAGGCTGAGGACCCTCAGTACCCTCAGCTGCCACGGTGCTGGGGCAGTTTGTCCCTGTGTGGAAGGAAAGGACAATCCCCAGCCCAGAATCTCCCTGGGGAAGGCTCACAGGGCCCTGCACTGCCCTGTCTGGCCTTGTCTCCACTGAAGGCTCAAGGCTGGGCTCCCCAAAGAGCCTCTCACAGGGTGGGATTAAGCAGCTGGGAGCAAGGGAAGCTCCTCAGGTCGTGTTGTGTTCCCCACCCCTGGTCCTGGGCAAGGTTAGGAAGTGTAGTGCCATGAATCCCATCCCTGGAATGCAAAGGCAGTGCAGAGCTGAGGCAGGGAATATCCCATTCCTGCCCCCCCGAGCACCTTCGGGTGCAGGAACCCACATGGAAACACAGGCAGGCCAGGTGGGAACCTTAGCTCTCATTTCTCTGACTTTTTATTCGAGAATGGATAAAATACATTTAAATTCTTACAGCAAGGCTTTCAGCAACCACCTGGCATCCTTCACCTGAACCCAGTCTTCAACTTTCCCTCTCCACTGAGCTCTCAAGGTGATTGTGTTGTCCTAGCTCTGACTCAGATTAGATTTTTCTAATTTATCCTAAAATGATTTCGTTCTGTGCTGAAAATCAGAGCAGCAGACGCTGGTTTCACTGGCAGTGATTAATCCTAAAGCTGCTCTAGGAGCTCACAGGAAAAGGTCTCACTGTCAAAGCCATAAATCCTCCAGGCTCAGGTGAAATCCGAGCTTCCTTTTGTGCCTTTTTAGGACTCAGCTGTGCTTGGGTTATGGCCAGGAGCACCAGTTCCTGCTGCAGCAGAGACACGGTTTGTGCTGGTGCAGCCTAATTTGTTTGATCTAGTTTCAAACTGGGCTAAAAATGCATTGCTATAAGTCACATCTCCCCCAGTGGTTTGCGTAGGTGAGGAGACACTCGGGGTAGGCAAATTCTCCTAAGACTCGCATGAAATTATCCCAGCAGGGTCAGGGCTGCGAATCCCATGAGAGCCCCGGGGGTGGCTCCTGTCCAAGGGCTCCGTGTGGGACTGCCCAGACAGGCCTGGCACTGGAACGGGCTCCGAGGCGCTGGGAGGCAGAGCCAGGCACAGGGACAGGGAGCAAGAGGAGTTTGGGGCTCCTGATTCCCGCTGGAGGGCCCTGCACACAGCCCACGGCAGCAGATCCTGGGATTGCACAGCTTCCAAAGGCAGCTCTGATCTCTGGGACAGGGATGGGACACAGGGAAGGGCTGGAGCTGGGCCAGGGGAGGGTTAGGTTGGGTATCAGGGAAAGGTTCTTCTCCAGAGGGTGCTGGGCACTGCTCCGAGGCTGCCAGAGCTCCAGAAGGGCTTGGACATCACTCCAAGGGATGCCCAGGGTGGGATTTTTGCAGGGCCAGGAGCTGGAATCTGTGATCCTTCATCCCTTCCAGCTCGGGATATTCCATGGTCCTACCCTCCCTGAGTGTCACTGATGCAGATAAATCAGGGGTTTTTCCATTCTCGAGAGTCCCACCTGGCCATCAGTGCCTGGGATTTGGGGGCCATGGAACTGTGGGGAAAACACCACAGCGTCAGCTCAGAAGGGAACAGCTTCTCAGATCATGAAGTAAAAGAGGGCTGATTGATTTATTTAACGAAGCCCAAGCAGCAGCTGGTTTTGTAAGAGGCATGTGCTTCTTGCAGGAGGCATTTCTCTGAGGAAGGAAAATCCCCAGGCCCCGAGGGCCAGCAGCTCCCATGTGCTCCCTGCCACCCAGGACATTCTTGGTGCATCTCTGGAAATGTTGCAAAATACCTGTTATTTTTCCACTCCACGGGATAACTGGTACCTCGCAGTGAACTTTCTCTTAATCCCACAACAACAACCTGCCCTGAGAAGCAAATTCCAGCCCTGCAGAGGCTGAAAAAACTGAATTTACCTTCTGGATTTGCTGTGCAGGAAGGCTCCTGGGTTTGTACATTTGACCTACATGCTGGGCAATCCAAAAACAATCCAATAAGTTCCTACAAGCTTTGGTTAGATTTGTTATCTGAGCAGGCGATTCACCGATAGGATTTGGATTTAGGTTTCATTTCAGATGGGAAGATTTTTCACTGCAGATGTTGGATTCTGGCCTGGCCAGGAACACAGGAGCAGGTCGAGTGAGTCAGAATTAAGTGGGCCTTTATTTGGTATCAAATATGACAGACAGGTGCCAGCGAGGAAGCTAAGCTTGCCCACTACCAGAGGGTGGAGCAGATGGGTATCTGGGGCTCCTTCTCTGCTCCAGAGCCCTGGGGAGGGTGTTTGGGGGGGAGGAGGTTTGGAGGGGAGGAGGTTTGAAGGGAGGATGTTTGGGACAGACGATGCTGGGGGAGTTTCAGCTCTGGCAGGACCCATGGGAGCAGAGCCTAGGTTCTCTCCAGCTTTTGGGCTCTGGGGAGGAGGTGCCAGCAGGAGATGGGCTGAGGGCTGAGGGCTGAGGACTGGGAGTGCCTGGATCACACCTCGAGCAGGGCTGGAGGCTCCTGCAGGGTGGATGGAGGGGCTGTGCAGCTGAGGGGGGCTGGAATGGCTCCAAAGGCTCCGGCACCCCCTGATAAAGCTTTCCCTGAGCTGGGCCCAGCCCAGCCACTGGCTTCTGGTGCTGTCACACAAAGGGGACACACTGCAGCAGCTCCCTTGGACCAGGAGATAAAACCCGAAAGTTGAAGTTTCCCCATTCTCCAGCCCAGAACTGTTAATTTTTACAGGAGGCTCCAGCCCTGCTGGCTTTGCTTGGGCTTTGCTGCATCAGCCACACGCTGTCCCTGCGTGGTTTGGGGGGCTGGTGGCTGCAGGTCAGCAGGACAAAGCTGGAGCCCCTGGGGGAAGGAGCAGGACCAATACTGGGCTGTTCCCAAGAGATTTTCAGAGGGAAATCCAATCTCTCAGTGCCTGTAAAGAGCTGAGAACTCCAAGGACCTGGAGCTTCTCCCCCGTGGGCTCGGCCAGGAGCTGTGTTCCCTGAGCGGTACCAGGACAGCTCTGACTCACGCAGGGCCTTTGGGCTTCCCAGTTCTCTCACTGGGAAGGAGATTCAGTTCCCACAGGTGCTGTCCCCAGCCCCTGCCCAGCCTCTCCCTCCTCTGCCTTTGCCTTTTCATTTGAATGCTTCGAGAGCAGGGGCGGGCTCCAAACCAGGCCTGGGATCCAAGCTGGGAATCCCAATTCCAGGGACAATTTTAGAGTCAAATCAAGATTGTGGAGGCAACTTCTTCCTCTTCTCTACAAATAATCAGGTCCCACAGCTGTTTTCTCAAGCTATTGTGGGAAAGTCAGCTCCTGCAAAGTGCTGAGGCAGAGAAAGGCAGGATGACTTCTGCTGTGTGCCCATTCTGGCCACCCCAAAACATCCCCTGGTCCAGTATCCCATGAGTGATTCAGATGAGTAATGACAGGTGGAGAGCCGAAGTGAGAAATAATTAAAATTTGCAGTGCTTTGATGAGTCCAGTGCTGACCAGCACAGCACTAATGTGTCCTGAGCCCTGGTTCTGCTTGGAAACCACAAGCAGCCAGGTCCTTGCTAGGTGGAGGATTGGCTTTAAAATTGCTTCACTTTGTGGGGTGTGTGGGGGAGTTATTTTCCTTTCTGTCTCTTCATTCCTGAGCCTGTAGGAATTGGGGGTTGAGGCGTTTTGCAACGATCCTGAAGGACGGAGATTTTTGTGTAGAGAACACTTTCACATGATGGGATGATTACAGGAAGGCCAGGCTTGAAGAGGCAACTAAATAAACTAATAACAGCAAGTATCAGCAGATTTGAGATGAAACCAGGGAGGCTGGCAGGGCTGAGATGTTATTAGTTCCAGATGTTGCTCACAGATAAATATCTCTGGCCTGAGCTTTTCTAATTACCGACAGAAACTGAGCTGTCACGTAAAGATGCCTCTCAGGGCTCCCTGAGCACATTCCTTATGGTCCAGGGCAGACTGATATCCATTCATATTTCCTTTTTTTTATTTGTTACTTAGGAATCTGCTGAATGAAATCCCATTTCTGTGCTGTGCTCAGATTTAATTGGGATCCACAGCTGGGTGAGGGGAGCAGACACAGGACCCAAACCCTGGGTGCTCCCTCTGGAGCCTGAACCCGAGCCCAGCTGTGCTGCTGGGATCTGCCACGCTCCTGATAAGGGTAATTTATTCTGAGCAGCCCAGGACACCTCTGCCAGTGCCATTTCCATATCTCTGCTCACCCAGGGCTGGTTAAGGAGGAGTGGAGTCAACTGAGGTACCTGAGACCAAACTCATCTGTGCTGCAGCGTCACTGGCTGACATCAGATAACTTCCTGAGGGGAGGCAGCTTTGATCAGGCTGCAGCAGTGGGGGAAATGGTTGGGAGCAATCCCTGATGTTTTGCATCTGGTCCATTTTCAAAACTGTTTTCATGTTTGAAAGTTTCTCTCGGGGAGGAATGGCAGCACTGAGGGAAGTGTGGGCCCAGCCCTGAGCCCTTCCTGGTGCTGCTGGCATCACTGACAGCACCTCCTGCTCCTGCTCCTGGCACAGGGATCACTGGGGGGAATCCAACTCCTGTTTTTTTCCAGGAGGAAATGTGCTTCTGTGTTTGGAGCTGCAGGTGTGAGGCAGCCGGTGGAAGCCCTGTGAGCTGGGCATGTGCTCCCTGCTGGGTGCTGGGGTTAGAAAACAAACTTTCCCAGGAGCCAGGCCAAAATCCCTGGTAGGAAGGACAGTTCTCTGTGAAACCTTCCCCTGACTCCTTCTCTGTGCATATTTGGAGCTGAACATCACAGGAAGCCTGGGCAGCAAACTGGGCTGGAATGGGGAACATCCTTGTGACATCTCCTGCCAGCTCCCTCCCCTGACAGCCTGAACTGGGATGGCCACTTCCCACTTTCCTGCTGGGCTTGGATTGACAGGTGTCAGGTCAGCTCCAGGGAGAGCACGGGATGAGCTCAGGGCAGAGAATGCAGAGGAAAAGTGAAGCTTCTTCAGCAGGAGAAGGTGGCTGGGCCGGGGGGTCATGTTTGTTTGTTTAACTGGAGCTGCCTGCCCTGCAGCCCCTGAGCTGGGTCAGTTGTTTGCAACCCAAACTCGTTACTGGGTGAGAACTGGTAGAACTCGCTAAGGACAACAGGAATTTTCCTATAGCCCCCTGGGCTACAACAGATAATAATAAACTGCCCTGGCTCTATTAAAAAGACATTTAAGCATCGGGTCATGTTGTTTAGTGGTACTGGGATCCAGCAGAGCCAGCTGAATTCCCAGGAATCCTGCAGATAGAGGCTGGAAAACGGAGCTGGGAAAGGGCCAGTGGGGGGTTTGTCCCTCTTGATTTCCCCAGAATGCCAAATCCTCCTTTTCCTTTCCCTCATTATTCCCCTGATGCTGTAGAGGCACTTGTGGAGCTCTGCTGTGCCTGTGCAGAGGGAAGCGCAGCCCTGCCAGGCTGAGCCTTGCAGCCCAAGGACGTTTTGGTTCATCTTTTTGTTCTGCCTTCCCAAGGAGAAGGCTCTGGGAGACACAGGGTGTCTCAGTGGGAAAGATGATCTGGTTTGGATATCAAAGGTTTCCGTGGTACAAGGTGTGTTTTTTGCTGGAAAAGCACCTGAAGCAGCCCCAGCTCACTTTAACCTGCTCCAGGCTGCTTCCTCTCGCTGCGTATTAATTGCTGGAGTGTTTTAATAACCTTTGGTCAAAGACAACTGCAATTCCTGGCACATCACAGGACAACTGGAAAGGATGTTTGACAGCTGTCAGTGGGAAAAGCCGTGTATCCTAAAGGGATTAGAGTCCTTGCTTTGAAGTTCCTTACAAGTTGCACAGCAGAGAAGCCAGGCTGGGAACGGGGAGTGTGGAATGGCTCAGGTGAGGTCACACCGCAAATCGGTGGCAGAGGGAGAACCAGGAACACTGGGATGTCAGGGACACAGGGCTGTGCTGTACCTGGGCTGATTTAAACATCATGGGGCAGCCCCAGCTGGCTCTGCAGGGCTGGAGACCCTCTGGGGGATGCTGTCTCCATCCTGGAGCTGCTGATGTGGCCCTCCCGAAATGCAGCTAATCCCAGTCTGCCCCTGGATGTTTGAAGAGGGTTTAACAAGCCAAACACAAGAGCAACCCTGTTGCCTTAGAGAGGGTGTAGCTGTGAGCAAAATTTGGCCCTCTCTTTTAAACTTTGCAGTTTGTCTTGACTGCTGCATGCTTTATTTTTAGAGCATCATAAAAGGCTTTTGTTCCAGGGTATATTTAACAGGGGAGTGGAAGGGAAGTGGGAGGGTTTTGTTCACAGAGAATGTATCTCTTGGTCTCTTTCTTCTATCCCACCCCCTCACCAGATACTCTTGGAGGGTGGAGTATAAATGAAAAAAAAAAAAAGAGAGAAAATAATAATTAGAAATACTGAAATCATAGTCAAAGGGATTGTCTGGGCGTCCAGGCCTGGAGGCCTCTGAGGCGCCGCAAAAGTCACATTATCACAAAAAAGACACAGAAGGTGCCCAAGGATGGAAGAGGCAGGACAGGGATGGTCCTGCCTGGCAGGAGCTGGGGAGGCAGCAGTGCCCAGTGGCACGTCACAGCCAGGCTGCGTGTGAGGGCTGGGCTGGCCTGAGCCTGCCCCCAGGGGTGGCACCGGGGCTTTGCCAGCAGAGGAGAAGGGTCTGGAGGGTTCCTTCTTCTCCCGTGCCCTGTCCTGGGGAGCAGACAGCACTGTCCTGCTGCTCTGCAAAGGGCCACGCCTGAAAAGCTGAACCAAATCCAGAGGTGGCACAGGACACCTTTCACTGAGACACAACCTGGCCCTGCTCAGCTCTGCCAGACATTTCTCCCCCTTTTTTCTTTGTCTTTCTCTTTTCCCCGCAGAGGCCAGGCCCTGTCCCTCCCCTGCACCCTCTGGCTCTGGCTGTGTTTTCTCCTCCTTCACTTTTGTTGCTGGAGTCTGTAAAGTCTCACTGCAAGGTTGGAAGAAACTCGGAAATCCCCCGAGGGGATGTTGCAGCTCTGCAATAGCCAGAGCCAGTGAAATCCTCTCTGCCTGGATGGGGTAAAGGACAGGGACTCAGAGCAGCCGCTGTGGGCACCATGAACTGGGCAAGGCTTCATGAACGAGGAGATACAATCAGAGCATTGATCAACTGCTGCCACAGCTGCCTCCCATTAGTGCTCTCCTTGGCTTAATAGCACACGTCCCTGCCCAGGGCAGGGGGTGGGACTGGGTGAGCTTTAGGGTCCCTTCCAACCCAAACCACTCCATGATTCTTCATGACTTCTTTCAGCTGACTTTTGGCTGTTGCTGTCCCCTGCTCCTGGTGTTCTCCAGCAGTCCCCAGTGGAGTTTGCATTGCTCCAGACCCTTCCCAGGAGCAGCCTTTGCCCTGCCCCTGGATCCCTGGCAGGCAGGATCTCCACAGCAGAGCGGAGGGCTCGGGCAGAGCCCAGCCCAGCACGTCCTGGCCTTATCAGCAGATACCCCACGGTCATTCCTCGTCTGAGCCAGCAGCCAGGGAGGTGTTTGAGGGTGTTGTACCCAAATGAAAGAGCTCTGTGCTCACATGTGCCTGTGTGGACACGACTCCTGCCCGCCCCGCTGGGCTGGGAGCCCCGGTGTCCCCAGGGAGAGCCACGCTCAGTGCTGGGTGACACCTCCAGAGCTGTGACACCTCCACAGCCGGGCTCAGGAGCTCAGCGGGGCCGGCAGGAGTGAGTGAGACACGATGGGGGGTGAGAACGAGGGGTGGAAGCCTTTCTTTTTCCCTTTGTTTTAAGGCTTGTATCAACTTGCCTGGCAAAATCCTCTCCTGCTTCCAAATCCAGTCACCGTGAGTCACCGCTGAGCCCATCCTCTGCCTCCTCATTGCAACACGGATGACAGAAACCATCCAGCAAGAGGGCTTGAATCCCTGATGAGTTTTGTTCTATTGCACAAACCTTTTCCCCGTTCGCAGGTGAGTTGCTGCAGAGGTGTTGCCTGGGTGGTATTCCAGTTCCCAAATTCCCGCTGGAATAACGCTCAGCAGCGAAAAGTTATCCCACAGCCCTGCTCCTGACGGAGCCAGAGTAGTGCAAGGGTTCCCTGAGCCACGATATTTATCGAATTACTTAGTACCTAAAGTTAAGGGGGCCTGAAGCTCGTTTTATAAAAGGGAAATTTTACGAGAGGTTAAAAAACCCCCTCACGTCTCTGTGTGAGTGGCTGAGAGGTGAGGAAAGGTGAGGAAGGGTTTTCCTGTCAGTACAACTACCATGGAGGAACAAGAGGAAACTTTCTCCTTCCCTAATTCATTCCTTTACAAATAAATGCATTTTGTCAGTGTATTTATATATAAAGAAACAGCAAAGAACGCCCCAACCCCCAGCTCCACAAAACCGACAGCTCCTTGGCATCGCGGGCGATGGAACACATCCACCACACTGAAACTCATTATCCCGGCGATGAATCCCCGATCCCACCCCTTTATCCCGTGTTTCCCCGGGGCTTTTCGCGGGCGGCCGGCAGGGACAGGGTTACGCTGCACCTGTCTGGGTGTACCTGTCCCAGGGCACCTGTGCCGGCAGCCAATCCCCGCGCGGCCGCCCCACCTGTGCCGCCGCTCGCCATAAATCAAACACCTCGCAGGCAATGTCTGTCTGAGCAGCCTCCCAGAGCCAGCGGGACCCGCTCCTGCCCCGGACACCGCGGGAATATGTCCAATGAACTGGAGTAAGTGCAAGGTTTTTTTCCTTTTTCCCCGCTTTTCTCGCTGCCGGGGCTGGGTGAGATTCCCGGTGGCTCCTCTGCTCCTGTGCGGATGTTGGCAAGGGGAGTAAGGAACGGGATGGGAACGTTTTCCTGATTTTCTGGGTGCTGCTCTGGGGAGGAATCGCTTCTCAGGAGTCACTTCTCAGGAATCACTCCTTTTTATTTAGGAGTTCTTAAAAATCGTAATCCGGGTTACTTTTTTAATCCCCAGCCCAAAACTGGCACCTGGGGTTTCTGTCCAGAGGTGAATCTGCTCTGCCTCTGTCCAGCAAAATCTAACAGGAGCTACAGGAAATCTAGATTATTTTTTATATATATTTATTTGAGAAAATACCTTCCAAAGTATTTGCCAGTCTCTAGTTTCTAGGGGTGGGGATTGTTGTGTGGTGTTCTTTTTTGTTGTTTTTGTTTGGGATTTTTATGAGTTTTTTTCTTTTTCTTTTTCTTTTTTTTTTTTGTTTGTTTTGGTGGAGGTTTTTTTCTTTCTTTGGGTTTTTTG
>VWZT01002536.1:157362-191889 GCA_013397055.1 Pachycephala philippinensis | reverse complement strand
AAGAAATATATATATAAATATATACGTGGAGATCGGGTGCTCGGAAGGTATTTTTTGGGAGAAAACCGCACGCCTGTGTGTGTTTACACGCCTGCCAGAGCTGCTGTGTCAGCCAATCTCCTCCTAATTAAGAACCCTGAAAAGGCGCAGCAGTAATTATTACTTTATGTAAATAGTGGGATCAATCTGCTCAGATTGATTGAGAATCAGTGACTAACATTTTCTCTTCCCGAAGTTTTTGGGTAATTTACAGCTGATGCTTTTTGAGTTTGAGAGCGAGGGCATGTGCTTGGCTCTCGGAACGCGCGGAGTGTGTGAGAGCGTGCGATTGATGGATTTATCGCTAATTACGGGCCGGGAATTACACGGCTGCCTGGCTGGCCTCGCTAACGGGCTGTTAACCCCTGAGCCCTCCCGAGGGAGCAGCAGGGCTCCGGGATTCCCATTCCCGTCCCGGCTCCGGGGTTCCCGTCCCCGCTCCCGAGGCTGCTCCGGCCCCCGGCACAGATCCGGGGGGCTGCCTTTGGTCCCCCCTGAGAGCGAAGGGCTCCGTGCGAGGTTTTCCATCAATTGATCCTTTGGGAAGACTGCAGAGCTTTGGAAAGTCCGGTTTAGGTCACTGGGGGATGAATTCCCTCGGGAGGAGCGTGCGGATGCCCCGTCCGTGCCCGGGCAGGGGACAGGGGCGGGCAGAGCCTGGGGGAATATTTGGGATCACAATGGGACTGGGGAGCCTCGCCGAAAGCTCCCCGGGGCTCCCGACACGAGATAGGGAGATAAGGGAGCTGGGAATTTCGTGGGACCGAAGGAATAGGGAAGCGTTCAGCGCTGGGTTTACTCTGAGGGGAAAAGGTGTCAGCGGGAGGAGGAACCCGAGAAGAGGCTGCTAAAGCCCCTCAGCGAGCGCCGGGGCTCTAAGGAGCTGCGAACTGCGGGATAATCGCCGGGGTGGAGCTCTCCGGGCACCGGGAGCAGCTCTGGAGGCTCCGGAGCTGTGTCGGAGCCCCGCACGCTGCTCCTCACCCCCCCCAGTCTGAGCCCTGAACATCTGCCCAGATGTGGCTGATGTTTCGGAGCTGTGATATCCCCACGGAACGCTCCTGTCGCTCGAAATGACAGGGAGAAGAATCCCACTTCTCCCTTTGGGACTTTAATTTCCCGGAGAGGACTGGGAAGGGACCAGCGGGGCATGGGAGAGGGAGATGTTTTGCCTATTATAAAATATTCTAACTGCTGATTTCCATAGTCTTCTAAACTGAACCTGTGTCTAACTCTGCCGTGCGTGGGCTGGAAGGAGTTAACCAGGAGTTACTCCCAGTTGTGGTTTTGTGGTCGAAACCATGATCGCCAGAAGCAAATTTTTGTCATGCATAAGGTGTGTTATTAAAACTTGAGTTATGCTCCTGGTGAATGAAAAGTTAAAGCCCTTTTATAAAATCCTGGCAGCAAAGCACACAAGGGATAACCGTGCTGGAGAGAGGGAGGCTGGCCTGGATTTTTTTTTTTTTTTAAAGTTATGTAAAGAGAAAGAGAGATTTGTAAATTAAAGAAACGACAATCAAATAACTGCTATGCGATTCCCAACAAAGGAGTAAAAGCCCTCTGAATAAACTCCAGACTCAAAGCAGGGGTGAATCAACATTTGCACAGTATCTCTGCTTTGATGCTTTGGGTCACGTTTTCGGCTGATTGGTCCATGGGAAGGATTCCAGGGAAATTTGCAGAATAAAGACAGTTCCTTCGAGGAGGATCTGCTCTGGCTTTGTTCCGGCTGGGGTTTGAATTGTTGATCAGTGTAAAGTATTCATCCAAAAATGCACTTGGACTGGGATTGCACCTGCCAGCCCTTGGGATCAGCTGATTGGCAGGGACAGGGATCCTGGAATTGTGTGTGCTCAAGGAGGAAAAAGGCAACAGCGAGAAATGTTAATCAGTGGAACTCATTATTGAACACAGGATTATATTCCATTGCTCATAGCCAAGTTTCCAAGGCTTGGAAGATAAGAAAGGTGGAAGAGAGTGGGGTTAGATGGGATATAGGGAAGGAATTCCTCCCTGTGAGGGTGGGGAGGCCCTGGCACAGGGTGCCCAGAGAAGCTGTGGCTGTCCCTGGATCCCTGGCAGTGCCCAAGGCCAGGCTGGACGGGGTTTGCAGCAGCCTGGGACAGTGGAAGGTGTCCCTGCCCATGGCCAAGGTGGCACTGGGTGATCCCTTCCAAGCCAAACCACTCCAGGGTTCTGTGATGGTTCAGTTCTTGTCCCTTTAGCTGTCAGTGCTGTTCTGGCTGCAGCTCTGATTGTGGGGGGTGAGGCTGATCCAAACCCATCCCTGTCCCTGTTCCTGAGCACGAGTGCTGAGAGCAGCTGGCACTGACCCTGAGCCTCCTACTCCGTCCACTCCGTGTGTCTGGTCATCCCTCTGCCTTGGCAGTGTGAGCTCTGCAGAAATCCCTGCTTTTATAGGGCTGTGCCCACGATGGGATGAATCAGGTTTGTTTGGCAAAAACACTGTTTGAAGCACATTATGCTGTTTTTTATATGAAACAGCAAAGCCAAAGGCTGCTGCCCCTGGGCCCTGCACTCACAGGACACTGAATCAGAGCATGTGGAGGGCATGGACAGAGGGCACCTTGTAGGAGATCTGGGCAGCTGAGATTGTTCCAGGTGAAAAGTCCCTCCAGGATGGGAAGAGAGAGGGAAAACCCCAGGGGGAGAGCCCACCCTGGCTGTGCCTCAGCAGCTCTGCAGGGCCCGTGGTGCAGCTGAGGGAGGAAGAGCTGCTGGAGGCACGGAACGGGGCAGGGCAGGGAGCAGCTGCTCCATGTGAGGCTCCTGTCAAGTGTCCTGCCCTGGCACAGCTTTCTGGAGCCTCTTGGGCAACAGCAGCCACCTCTCCCACCTTCAGCAGGGCACAAACCCTGCCAGGTGTGAGCTCTGACTGAACTCAGGCACTGGGGAGAGATCAGCACATCCCAGCCTCAGGTGGGGGGACCCAACTGCCCTGAGCCTGAGCACAGGACTCAGAGGTGAAGCCTCCAATCTCTGCTCTCCTTGTCTCACTGCTCCCTTAGAAATGTGTGACATCTCTGTTGTGTCACTGCAGCAGCCTGTGGATGTGCTGAGGGCAGCAGAGAAATGTGAGTAAAGCTGGGCTCAGTTCTCAGCACAGATAACCCATAACAGCTGATCCCTGGCTTTAAAAACCACATTACCTGAAGAGCAGTAAAAAAGAAACAAATTCTGTTGCAGTTATGGCTACCACTGGTGGGTTTTTAATCCAAGTCTTGTAAAACTGTGATTTATTTTTTAAATTTAATTTTATTTGAAAGTTACAGCTGTTGGAGTTAGTGAATGTACAAGAGTTACCTGTGTAATATTCCTTTTGGTGGGTGAAGGACTGGGAGCTTCAGTGCAAAGTGTGATGTGTTGGTGAGGTGAAGGTTTGTGTCCAGGAATAACTGTACATAAAATTCTTTATCTGTCCACCATGGAAACAGGAATGACAGTGAAGTTTACAATAATCTCTCAGAAGTGCCAGGTGGGAGCAGATGCTCAGGGCCTGGTTTTGTGCCTCCCTTTGGAATCAGATATCCCTGAAACTCAGGACACCCCAAAACGGAAGCATCTGACATCAGAAACAGCTTCTGGGAAAAATTAGCTGTAATTCCTGAACTGCAGAGGGGTTCTGTGCTGTAATTTGTTTTGTTAGGCAGGGAGGCACTGAAGCAGGGCTCATTTGTGCAATGGGATGGGTGGGTGGGTCCCTGTGGGGTGATGCCATCGGGTAAAGCACAGTCCCAGCCGGTGTCCCCCAGACATCCCAGCCTGGGCTGTGTCAGAACCCTCCAGGCTGCAGGGGCAGGAACCAGTCCAGTGCTGCTGAGATTTACAGCAGAGGTGCAGGGTTGGTTCTGTTCTCTCATCTTTGCTGAGCAGCCCAGGATGAGGCATTTTAGTGTCAGTCCCTGTCCTCAGGTCCTGCTGTGATCATAAGGAGCTACAAAAGCAGGAGTTAGGACAAATATTGAGCTGGTTTGGAGTTTCTGGTCCTAAAGAGCTGTAGGTGACCCCAAGAGGTGGAATCCCTGTGTATTCCCCAGGCAGCACCTGCCCCAGGGAGGTTTTTGTCTGGCTCCACCATGGATTCAGCCTGCAGAGCTTTCCAGCTGGATCTGCTGGGTGGGGGATCCAGTGCCCACCCTGCCCCACCCCACCACATCCCACCAGGGACTCACCACTGAGCTCCACGGGCATCCACTGAGCCCCTTTGGGGATCAGGAGCCACCTCCCAAAGATGTTCATGGTGGCCTTTCCCTCCCATCCCGGCCGTGGCACGTTCCCACAGGGGTGCCCAGCGCTGTGGGGGCCCGGGATGGGTGGGATGGGTGACCCCCGGGATGGGTGGGAAGGGTGACCTGGGTCCCACCTGTGCCACACAGGCCATGGAATCCAGGGAAAGAGAAGCTCCTGCACTGCCTGTGGGTGAGGCACTGCTGGGAAGCCTCAGGTGGCTGTGCTGAGCTGAGCCCGGGCTGAGGGTGCTGCTGAGGTGCCCCCGCACAACCCCAGGGACAGAGGCCCCATTGTCACCCCGCTGCCAGGGCAAACATCCCAGTCCCACAGGCACTGCAGTCAGGGGCCAGGAGGGAGATTCTGCTCTCCTGGGCCTGGGGATTGACACCGTGTTGTGCTTGGCACCCCGGCCGTGTTTGTCATCATTAGTCTGTGTTTGTTGTGTGTGTTTCTGTGTTATTTTTTCCTGGTTCTGTCTCTGTTTGGATTTTTGCCGGGCTGTGTGAGTGGGCCGGTGACAATGCACTCACTGCTGGCTGTGCTGTCACCTCATCTTCAGGTGTGCTTGTTTATTAAACCTGCAAAGAAATTACAAAATCAGCACTTAGATGAGAGGTTTGGCTTCAGAAATGAGGCCACTCTGTGGGATGCTGCTCTTCCTGACAAGGGTTTACAGGCTAAAATCTCTGCCCCAGAAGCAGCTGCTGGCCTTTGCCCTCTCCAGGGCAGTGCTGATCTTTCCCTGTATTTCTGACAAGAACCTGGGGAACACCAGGGTCATTTCAAGAGGGAGGAGAGTGCAGTGCCCAGACCCAGAGAGGGATGAAACCTCGCAGGAGCTGCTTGGGGCATCCCTGAGCTCCTCAGGGCCAGGGTCTCTGTTCTGTGGCTCTGAATTCCTGCTCCTTTGACAACGTGATGCTGCTCTGTAGCCACCAGCATCTGGCATGGCCAATATTTAGGTTGGAGGCTTAATCAGGTGTAGGGGAGAGAACAAAGACAGCGGCACAAAGCTCAAAGGCCAGCAAAGCCTCCCACAGAAACCCAGCGAAGGCAGAAGGAACACAAGGGCTCTTTCCTGCTTGGCTGATGTCCCCACCCAGACCCTTTGGGCACGTTCTCCTGTTCCAGCACAGCCCTGAGTGTTTATTCATCACCAGGGGAAGCAGAGGTGGGGTGGGCTGGAGCGGGAAAGGGGCTGGGATCGCCTTGTGTCACACTCCTGGCTGTTTGGAAACAAACAGACTGCTCCCTTCCCCAAATCCTGCTCTGCCCGTGGCCCGAGGCTCCAGCACACGGAGGGGAGGCTGCTGCTCCCGTGTTTGTGTTTCCCCGGCCTGGGAAAGGAGCTCTGGCTCTGCCAAACAGAGCAGGGAGCTTGGAATGGGCAAACACGGCCCGGCCACGTGCAGGGGGCATCACAGGCAGCGAGGAAAGTAAAGTTCAAGTGTGTTTGGATGGGGATTTGGATGTCTCTCTCTGCAGCTGTGCTTCACAGGGGCTGCTGATGGGATCTGTGCACTCTGAAGTGCTGTGGAGCAAACTGACAGTGACCTGTAGGTCCTGATGTCAAAAAGGTGCCTCAGACATGTCACCACATCTGCTTATCTCCTCAAATCACCCTCACCTCAGATACTGGGGAGCCCTGGTGACCTCCTGCAGTAGGGTCAGAGCAGGGCCGACCTCTCTGGATGAGGAAATGGGGTGGATGTTCCCTCACTCCCCTGCAGGGTGGGTTCTGAGGGGATGCACGTGGCTCCAGTCACACATCCCAGTGCCCACCAGGGATCCAATGGACTCTGCAACAGGAACAAGGTGGAATAAAGGTGCAATTCCTGTCTTTTGTGCCGCTCCTCAGCTGGGTGAATCTCACTGGGACCAGAGCAGTTACCAGTGCGTGGAGGAGCTGCTCTGACTTTCAAGGCCTCTGCAGGTTCTGAGCACCTCAGGGTCCTGCCTGGAGCTGTTTCTGCCGGGCCGAGGGCAGGGCAGGTTTCCCGTTGTGCCTTTTTCCATGGTTTCTCCCAGCAGAGGCGAGGGGCAGGAGGCAGAAGAGAATCACACAAGGAATGCTTTAGGTGAGGGAGAATAAAGCTCCAAAGCATTGCTCCTTGTAATAGCTGTGCTTTTTAAAGCTCCTGAACGCTTTGCTGCTCCATCCTGCCCCGGTGTGTTTATCTCTGCTGATTCCAGGTGATAGGGGCCGAGTCTCACCCTGAGATCGAGCTCTGCCTATTCTTCCTTGAGCAGATGGGATTGAGAGCGGGTGAGGATTCCTGTCCAGGCAGGACTGAACAGCCCCAGCACCGAGCGCTGAAACCTGAGTCATTCCCATGGCCCTGCTCGGAGACACTCGGCACCGAGGGAGGGAGGAGGAGGGAGAAACTGCGTGAGAAACGCTAAAGACAACGAAACTCCCCAAACACCTGCTGGAGTTTCAGGCGCGGGGTGGGACCGGGGCTGGGGCGAGGGGGAAGAGGGGAAGAGGAGAAGAGGAATGGGCTCGGCGTCCCCGTTATCCCGGGCTGCGATGGGAGCCGGTGCCAGCCCCAGCTCCGCTGCCACGTGGGCACGGAAAGCAGTGGGAATTGGGAGCCTCGGGCCACCAGCAGGGCTGGCACAGCGTGTGCAGCTCGGGTGTGGAGGGAAAAGCAAAGTATTCCTTAAGGAAAAGGTGACAAACAGAGCACCGGCAGCCCTCGGTGGCCTCATGGAAAAAATCAGCTGTAATTCCTGAACTGCAAACTAATTCTGTGCTGTAATTTGTTTTGTTAGGCAGGGGAGGCAGCACAGCAGGAATCTGAGCCAAGGAGAGCTCTGGAGTCTGATCCAGGAGCATCCCAAAGCCATCCCTGTGTGGTTTAATATGTATTTGATGCAGGAGCATCCCAAAGCCATCCCTGCATGGTTTAATGTGGATTTGATGCAGGGTGGCAGTGCCTGGTGACAGAGCAACCATGGGGAGTTTCAGGGATGCCAGGTTCCTACCAAGAGGAATTATTGTTCTCTGAATGATTCACTTAAAAGTCTAGACCAGGACTTACTATAAACACATGGAGAGTGGCTTAATGAAAATAACATATTCCTTATAAAAATGCCATTAAATTGTAGCATTCATTGCTGTAATTCCTGTAGATTTTCTTTGCCTTTCCATGAAAAAACATCAGCAGGTGATGTCATGGTTCAACTCCAGTCAGCTCTTGGCAACTTGGGAGACTTAAAGAAATTTTTAAAACCTTTTCTGCTAATAAAACCCAGTCTTGCTCTTCCTGGACATTCCCACGTTGAGGAAAAAGGAATTTTTGTCCAAGAGTTGTTACTTCATGGTGAATGGTGGGAGCTGAGGTGGTGACACCATGTGCAGGTGTGACAGGAGCAGGGCCACTGGCTCAGCCTCTGTGGACGTGGTGGGATTTGGTCCAAGGTTGGACTCGATGATCTTCGGGGTCTTTTCCAACCTAAACAATTCCATGATTCCAGCCCCTGAGCACGGAGCACCCAGGGAGTGCAGGGAGGCACTGCTGGGCTGGCTGCTGGCAGGGTTTGCTGGAGGAAAAGGAAAGATGACCAATGTTTGGGTAATTAAGTGTCTGACAGTTTATTAACATAAGATGGAGAGACCTGGAGAAAGTGCCAGAACAGAGCACAGGCAGGGCATTATTTTGGTGTGTTCCTTCTCACGTAGTCCCACAAGCCTCACCTCAGTCAGGAATTTTTTAGTGGAAGGGAGGGGGTTGTGATGGGCCTGTCTGCTTCCCTCTGAGTAAAATCACCTACAAATGATTGGGAAAAAATAATTTGCATTGGAACTACATTTCAAAACCCTGCCCCTGGAGAGGCTCTGGCCTGATTTTGTACCCAGCTAGAGCAGCAGAGGTGGTGATCCCAAAGGCTCTGGGAGTTCAGGACCAGGGGAACATCCCTCCTCCACTCCACAGAGCCTTTGGGAAACCTGTGGGAAATGCTCCTCCCTCACTCCCGGTTCCCCCTGTGCGGCTCAGTTTCAGATCCATGCGTCTGATGAAGAATGACACCATGAACTTCCAGAAATTCCCCTACACCAGCGAAGATGAAGCCTGGAAAACCTACCTGGAGAACCCCCTGACTGCAGCCACCAAGGCCATGATGAGGGTGAACGGGGACGATGACAGCGTGGCCGCCCTCAGCCTCCTCTACGACTACTATTCCATGGGTGCTGGGGGCTGGGGGCTGGGATGGGGGTGAAATGGGGGTAAAGTAAGGGTAGAATAGGTGCCACCCTAGGAGGAGACCCCTCTGCTGAGCCTCCCAACACCACATGGTGCCACCAGTATCCCCAGTGGTAAACTGAGGCACAAACCAGCATTTTGGGGGAGTCCAGAACGTGTGGAAAAACTGAACCCAGGTGCCTTGAGTCTGGGGTTTTTAGCCATAAGGAACAGCAGTGCTTTGAGGGCTGTTGGGCTGGAACAGCCTTGCAGAGCCCACCAGCTTTATTCTCCCAGCGCTCCTGTAGGATGCAGCTCTGAGAAATGTGGATCTGATTTATCCCTGGTTGGAAGCAACAGGAATGATGTTTCCACTCACTCGGGTGCTTTTGAGGTCCTGCCCAGAACAAGCTGCTGTGGCTTGCCCAAGGTTATTTGGGAAGCCAGCAGCAGCCCAGGGGAGAGCCCAGCTCTGCTGTTTGTTACTCATGCAGGGTTTTATCTGGGAGGCTTCACCTGTTCCCAGACAGGGCTAATTCTGCTCTGTTTTCCATTAATGAAATCTAACAATAAACAAACTCTTTGCTCTGCCTTGTCCTAGGTGCCGAAGGAGAAGAGGATTCTCCCAGCTGGGATGATGGCACGCAATGAACTGGGAAAGAGGTTGGCTTCAGTTCCTGCTCTCTGGGGCTGCCTCACTCTCCTGCAGCTGCTGAACTGCAGGATGGGGCTCTGAGCTTGCAGAAAATAGACATCAAAGCACAGTGTTATTACCAGCAACAGTGCAGCTCATTAACCCTGAGACACACATTAAAATTCTTTAGGCCAGGTCCCAAGCAGGGATAAATGGAGCTACACCCATTTACAGACCTGAGCATCTGTCTGGCTGTGCTCACAGGGGTTGTGCTGATTTGCAGCAGCTGAAGAAATTGCTTTTATTTTCTACTTTGTGACAATTGCAAAGGGCAAAAGGATTGAGCACTGGCAGCAAGAAGGGAATGGCCAAATCCTCTTTCATTCCCTGGACTGATGAGGGTTTCTGTTCCACTCTCCCAGGATTCTCTTCCAGTGACTCCCATTTGTCCTTTGAGGTTTTCAGATAATTAACTATTAAATTAATGGCTCATTTGCCACTGTGAGTGCAGTTCCCCTTCCGGGATGCTGGGTACTTTGGCATTGTCAGTTTTTAACCACTTGACAGAATAAACCTCAAGTGATACTTCACTCCTTCAGAAGTAAACTGAGTTAAGCTGGTTTTGGTTTTTGCTTCCTAAGCTGCTGGAGTTCATGAATTTGTACAAGGATTGTTTTTCCTTAAAAAAAGGGTTTTAAAAAATCAACTTTCAGTATCAATGAGCCATGAAAAGACTTATGATGGACAGCCCACACAGCAGTTACCTTTGTTACCATCCCTGCTGCTCTGTTTGATGGCCTAAATGCAGGAATAGTGGATGTAGGCCCTGGATGTGCAGCCCCAAACCACGTCCAAACCATATTCTCTGACTCCCTGTGATCATCCCTTATCTGCTGAGCACCTCTGGCTCTTGCTGACTGCACTGGGAGCTGTGGGTGGAGATCCCCCAGGGGCCTGTCAGCTGTCCCAGGCCCAGCAGGAGCTGTGCAGGGCTGACTCAGGGCCAGCAGCACGCCGAGGCAGTGCCCCGTGCTGGGGCTGCCCCGCTCTCCCTGCCCTGAGCCAGGACCTCTCTCCAGCAGGCACTGCCACAGCATGGATTATGAGCCCGAGATCCCCTCCTTCGATGGCTCAGCCCATCTCATGAAGCTCCTGTCAGAAAACGTCTCCATGACCCAGGAGTTCTGCGAGCCTCCCAAGAAGAACGGCCTCAGTCTCGAGGGTGTCCCCGCTCCTCACAAGCCGGCCCTGCTCCCTCCAGGCACCAGCAAGCTGGAAGCCACCCCCGACACCTTCCTGGTGCCCCCGGGGGACGTGTACGACAGCAGCTCCCTGAACTCCCTGTTTGAGAGCCTGCCCATGGCCCCGGCGCAGCAGCGCTGGCAGCCAGACAGCACCTTCAAGGAGGACCCCCAGGAGGTCAGAGCCCGGGGGCTGCTCTGGGCTGGGGGCTCAGCTGGGGGCAGGGGGAGCTTTGCTTCCCTGTTGGAAGCTTGGTGCTGTTCCTGCTGGATTTCTGGGGGGTTTGTGTTGGTTTTAGAAGTAATGAGGGTCCTTGTTCTGTCTGCTGTGGTGGCTGGGAGAAGGGGATGGACAAACAATGAGAGATTCTGGTTCTGACTCGTGTTTCCTCTTGTGTGCAGACGCTGCTCTTCAGTGACATCCTCAAACCCCAGCCAGAGCCACCCTGCCCCGAGAGCTACCCCACGGACGGAGTGAAGAGGTAACAGCAATCCAGGGGCTGGGGGTTCCAGGGAGCTCTTGGCTCTGTCCCTTTCCTGGGGAAGGACTGCATCCCTCTCCTCTCCCCAGTGCAGCCTTGGCAGTGACCAGTGCAAATTACAGTTCTGTGCTTTGGCGGAGAGCAGCTGTGTCTCCCCAGTGTTCTCAGAGCAAGGTGCTGCTCCATGAGCTGTTAGACCCAGAGCAGGGATTGTGCTGTGCCCAGCCTGGGTAAATCCAGGGCCAGCTGCTGTCACACCTCATGGGCACCCTGAGGGATCCAGGTGGCTGCACCATCTTCCCACAGGCCACTTGGAATGGGGAAAATGACAGAGAAAAGGAGGCTGGCAGTGCATGAGGGTGATAATCAGCCTCCCCTAATCTAAGGTTTAGGTTCTCACTTAGCAGTGTCGGTCAGCCTTGATTTTAGAGGGTGCCACTGCCTCTCATTCCTAAACCATGAGAGGGATTTCTTCCTCATTTCCACCCCTCTGCCAGGTAGAGCTTTGCTGCTCCAGATACCAAATCAAACCTCCCAGCAGGTAACATTATTTCACCTCCCACTTTTTATTTGCCTCCTGAGTCAGCTGACTGGGTGACTCAGCTGTCAGACGTGGGGATGTTCACACAGACAGCAGCGTCTCCCCGAGCCAGAGGCTCCCTGCTCACTGTTTATTTGTGCACTGAAGTTCTCTGGCTCTCCTGGCTCCAGATAAGAGGAGCTGCCAAGCCCATCTTCAGAGATGGCATCACAGGAGGTGGAGCAGGAAGAAGATGGGTTGGTGACTAAACAGGGCACTTGAAGGGTCTGAGTGAAGGCACCTGTACAGGTGGTGGCTTGCACAGATTCCTCACAGCAGAAACCAGCTGTGGCCTCATGGTTTCAGTGCTCACAGATGCTGGGGGGAGCTTCTGAATTCAGGCCCTTCTTTCAAATTCCCTTGCCAGCAGTGGCACCTTCTCTGGGTGACACTACAAAGCTTTTCTGTAAAGACTGAAGCTGCTGCCCACCACACTGAGAGTCCCACGAGCTTCTGAGTCCAGTTCTGCACAACCCAGCAGGTGTTGGGGTCCTGCAGGTCCTTCTTCTACAGGACCATTAAGGGAGAGGCTTCCTGGCTCAGCCAGTTATGGGTATGGATTTGGAGACAGGAACCTGAGTTTAGGATATTGTAAAAGTCCATCACAGGTACTTGGTTTTGTGTGTTTGGTTTAAGCAGTGGTTCTGTTGCCATCCACACAAAAATACTGGCTGCAGTCACATCCAGGGGTTTTTAAGCCAAAACCAAGGGGTAAAATGAGGCTGTTGGTGCAGTGCTGCTCCCCAGGGTGTTGGGGAGGATCAGAATGTGCTGTGCTGTGTCAGGGTGTGTGAGGTGGGGAATGGAGCAGAAACTGGAGCCTGTAACCTGTGGGGTGGAGGCTCCCGGGGCTCTGTTTGGCTTTTGCAGTGAAACAGCAGCGTGTGCTTATTCATCCTCCTCTCTTTGTTCCATACAAGTGACTTTGAATACACTCTGGGGTCACCCAAAGCCATTCACATCAAATCTGGGGACTCTCCCATGGCCTACCTCAACAAAGGACAGTTCTACCCCATCACGCTGAGGACAGCTGGAGACAGCAAATGTTTGCACTTGTCCTCAAATAAAGTGAAGGTAAGAGACAGACAGGCTGACAGCTCTGCTGACACACGCTGCACTGGGACATCCTGGGGCTGGGAACAGAGCTGGATGGGAGCAGGAATGGCTTTGTGGCTCACGTTGGCTTAAAGTGAGGAATGGGATGGATTCAGTGCCACAGGATAATCCCCTGCTGCACTGCAGAGCCTCCGTGGCAGCTCAGGGATGCACAAAGGGCCGGCTGGGGGCCCTGCTGGGAAGAGCTCTGAGCCAGGAACAGGGTCCCCATCTTGCTCTGGGATGTGTGGCCAGGCCTCAGAACCACCCCTGAGATGAATGTGCCAAATGGCTGCACCCAAATCCCCTCCCCTGCCCTTCTCAGCTTCCCCAGCTGCAAAATTTGGTGTTTTACGTGGCCCCGAGGGCGGTGCAGGAGGGAAGGGTGAGGAGGGCACGGATCCTGCTCTGTGCTGAGCTGAGCTGGGCTGTGCTGGTGTGTTCCAGAGCGTGGTGATGATCGTGTTTGACAACGAGAAGATCCCCACGGAGCAGCTGAAGTTCTGGAAGCACTGGCACTCCCGGCAGCCCACGGCCAAGCAGAGGGTCATCGACGTGGGTACGAGGGGCTGCCACGCCTGGGGGGCTGGGGAGCTTCTGCCTCCACTTCAGTGCATCCCAGGGCTCCTCTTGGGGCAGGATTTGGGGGTGGGAGGCCTCGGGAATGGCACCAGTTTCAGCCCCAGTATGAACTGCTCCTGCACTGCCTTCCAGCCGACTGCAAGGAGAACTTCAACACGGTGCAGAACATCGAGGAGCTGGCCTACAACGCCCTGTCCTTCGTGTGGAACATCCACGAGGAAGCCAAGGTACAAACTGCCCGGGGAGGGGAGCTGGGAATGGTCCTCAGCAAAACTGCAGCTCCTTCCTGGCAGCCCAGGCACTGCCCCACTGCTCACTGAGAGTTTCTGATCCAAGCCCTGCCGCTGCAGCGGCCCCAGGCAGTGTTTGCCTGGCAGGACAGCAGCAGGACACCGTGCCTCAGTGTGTGCTTAAGCACTGCCATGAGCTAATAAACACTCTGGGTACAGCCCAGACTGGCTCAGGGATGTTTTCTTAGTGCTGATGGATAACTCTGAAGAAAGGTTTTTGCAGCAATCGAGGGCTCTGCTCTCATGTAGCTGCAGCCTGTTTAAATAACCCCCAGCTCAGGGAACAAAGAGCCCCCTTTGCAGGCAGTTGGTGCAGACATGACTGACCACCCCTCTGTGCCTTGTGGGATGTGGAAGGGAGCCAGGCAGGTCACAAGATCTCTTTTCACCTTAAACCTGTAAAGTTGATTACAGCAAGGTCTTTGCAGCTCTGCTGTCTCTTCTGCATCTCCTCAGAGTCTCTCATTAACACTTTGTGTCTAGTGGGGATTGAAAAACAGATGAAGTAACAAAGAAAAAAAAGAAAAGCATAAATACCCCAAGTCTCTGAAGCTTGGGAAAACCCTGGCTGGCTTTGGGATCTCAGTAAGCCCAAAGGCAACCTGGGTCTTTTACAACCCAAGAGGTTAACAAACGTCCTCAAGGCAAAGCTGTCAGAAATGGAAATATGTCAGGTATGTGGCAAGCCCTGGGGGCACCTCAGCAAAACTGGATTTAACTCTTAGCAGAAACTCTGCTCATGCACTGGCCTGGGGCAGGCAGAGGTGAGACTTCAGAGAGCTGCGAGGGCTGGGAGTGAAACAGGAGGGGTCAGGGACTGGGAACAGGAGGGGTCAGGTATTTGGGTAGTTGGGTGTTTGGGTTGGCCATGGCACCTGTTACTTCTCTCCTTCCAACTGAACTTCACCCCACAGTGAAGTGGTTTTCTTTCCTGGGAGCTGACTCGAGCTGACATCAGGTTTCAGGGCTGAAATCCTCAGCTGAGGGAGTTCTGGGAGCTTCCCCAGCTGCAAATCTGTCCCCAGGGTCCAGGGGAATTCCAAGGTCACCCCAATGAATTGGCAGTTTGGAGATACAATTTGGATTATAGCTGTGCTCAGCTTTTCTTCCAGAGTTCCCACTGGAGCTAACTCCCTCCTGGTGATAAGAGCCCAGTGTGTGATGAATATTTATTTAAGCAGCAGCACTGCTGTGCAATTCCTGAGGCTGCAGCTTTGCCCTCCTCCCTCCCTGCAGGGCTTTGCTGTCTGAGGGTCCCTTGTTCAAATGAAAGATCAGAAATATCAGCAAGAACATCCCCAGGCAGGATTTTGGGGGTGGAGAGGCTGAGTTAAAGAGCTGCAATAGGTGTGGGGAGAGGCTCAGGTGGGGAACCGACTGCTGCCCTGCCAGGCTGGCCCTGGGAGGGCCCAAAGGAGCCTCAGCAGCTGCTTTTGTCCCTGCCCTGTGCTCCCACTGCTGCCTGGGGAGGTTTCCAGCACCAACCAGCCCTGTTCCTGTTTGCAGGTGTTCATTGGGGTGAACTGCCTGAGCACAGACTTCTCCTCGCAGAAGGGGGTGAAGGGTGTCCCCCTGAACCTGCAGATCGACACCTACGACTGCGGCAGCGGCAGCAGCCAGCTGGTGCACAGGGCTGTGTGCCAGATCAAGATCTTCTGTGACAAGGTACTGCACCCCTCTGCCACCAGCTAAAAAACAGCAACTGGTCAGAGGGCCCAGGAATAAAACCAGAAAGGCTGTGAGAGCCTAGGACAGCCCAGACCTGTGACTGGGCCTCACAATAAACTCTGGTTTTGACTCTTTCTGTTTCTGACAAGTTGTTAAAATCAAAAGAGATGAGAATTTCCTTGGAGGTTCTTCCCCAATCTCAGATATCTTCCCATGGAAAATTTCTCACATCTATTTTTGTCTGTGTGTTTCATTTTTAAAAGCAAATTTTATTTTTGTTTTTCTAATTTGTGGGTGTCAGAGAGTCCTGGCTGGGCTTTGGAAGGTCTCTGAGGTGACCATTTCTGAGTTAAGGCTGCCTTCACCTTAATGTGTCACATCCCAGGGTGGCCACTGAGCTCTCTCTTGCCAGTGTTGGAACTGTCAATGTCCTAAATTTTGCTGGATCTTCCCACAGGGAGCAGAGAGGAAGATGAGGGATGATGAAAGGAAACAGTTCCGAAGGAAAGGAAAATGCCTGGACTCCAACAACAACGGTCAGTGCTCGTGTGTGTCCCCTGCTCCGTGCTGAAACCCCTGTCCCTTAACTCCCATGGGTGTGGCTGTTCCCAAGCCTGCTGCCCTCAGCACCCTTGGGAGGCAGCCAGGCCCTGGCTGGGCTCCTTCCCAGGGTCCCAAAGCCCTTTATGAGCACCAGCCAACCTTTGGGAATCGTTCTGGGCTCCCTTGGGCCGCCCTGGAGGTGCTGCAGGCTCCTGTCCTGTTCCCAGTATCTCTGCTGGGAGCCTTGGGAAGGGGCTCCCCTGTCCCGGAGCCGAGGGAGCTGAGATGAACTGGACTCTCCATCTGTAGGTCTGAAAGGCTGTTTGCTCTCTGGCTTCAGAGGGAATGAGATCACGTTCCTGCGGCCCGAGAGCGACCTGGAGACGCAGCCGGTGCTCTTCATCCCCAACGTGCACTTCTCCAACCCGCAGAGGTGTGGCTCGGTGAGTCCCCAAGCACAGCCAGCCTGTCACCCCGACCTTCCCAGGCTCAGCATTCCCCCACAGCACCTGTGTTATGGAAAAACCCAAACCACAGCACAGCTCTTAGTGGGAATGAGGTGAACTCCAAGTCAGGAGTGGCCCCGTCATGCAGCAGTGATGGGTGAGAGAACCTGGCCAGGCTCCTTCCAGCCAGGTATTCCTGTGCTTCCCACACCTGCAGCTTCCACAGAGGGCTGCAGTGGTAGCAAAAATATCAGGAGAAAATAAATGGTAGCAAAATGTGACCATCTCAGTCCCTGTGTGGGTGGGACATCCCCCCACTGTCCTTTGTCCAGTGTCCTTCAGAGCCCCTCAGCATTCCCTGCCTCAGAATCCACTGCCTCAGTTTGTCAAAACCAGGGAATCTGGAGAAGTTCTTTATATCAAATTTCATTTACTTGAAGAAACAGATGTTTGGGTTTAATTGTGTGGGAAAACTGATGGGTCAGGAGGAGGGAAATCATGTTTAAAGTGTGCCCAAGTTGTCTCCCCTACAGCGATGCTGTGCAAACTCAGAGATCCATTTCCTTTGCATTCCAGGTGCTCCCTCCTGCTGTTCCCAACTCTGCAAACAGGTGAGGATGCAGCAGGGTTTATTTCCCATCCATCAGCTGCTCTGTTCTTTGGGAATGTCAGGGCTGTTTATACCCCATGTGTTTTGGGCAGGAAGTTACAACTCTGCTGCTGTAATTACACACCAATACTTAATTGCTGGCTGGTTGTTGGAGTAACTGCTTGTTCAGTCAGAAGCTCAGTAGCTGGAATTGTTTTGTTTGCTTTTCCTGTTCTGAGAGTGTTGTGTTCCCTCCCAGGCTGCCCCTAAAGCGGAGCGGGGCCTCCTTCACCGACGAGTTCGACCCGATCCCTGCAAAGCAAAGCAAGGAGGAGGATCCCCAGAGAGGTAAGCCCTGGGATCCTGAATCCCAGGAGGCCACGTGGCTCTGGGAGCACGGGGAAGATGCTGACCAGTGCTGCCCTGTCCCTTGCAGTGCTGCTGTACGTGCGCAGGGAGTCCGAGGAGGTGTTTGATGCTCTCATGTTGAAGACCCCGGATCTCCAGGGCCTCAGGACAGCTGTAAGTGTCCCAAAACCCCTGGGAATGAACAAAGTGCAGATAAAAGGGAATGGGGTTGGTGAGCAGGGAGCTGGGTGTGGGCTGCCCATCTCTCCTGCCTGCTCTGCCTCGGGAATGGGAAGTGGGAGCAGGAGCTGAGCTCTCCCAGCAGCTCCTGGCATGGCAGTGTTGGTGCTGCAGAGGGAGGCTCACACCTCCTGCCCCATCCAGATCCTCATGGGAGTCTCCTCTTGTGACAGCACCTTCATATTTTCCGCTGTCAAACACCTTTTCCATCCTCCAGGCTGGAGATGTGTGATCTGGAACCGGCCCTGGCCTCGTGCTGGAATTCCCTGGCTGTGTTTGAGGAGCACATGGACATATTTCTGTCATGATTATCAGCAGCATCTCTGATAACCCAGCTCTCTCTGGAGACTGCTGGGAAGGAAACAAACAATAAACCTCCCAGATCTGGGGTGGCTTTATGGCTGCACTTTAAGCTCTGCTGGTTTTACAAACTTTTAAAAATAGGGAGTTTGAAAAATCAGCACAGAGGATTCTTTGCCATCTTCTCCCTCCCCCGTCCCTCACCACAGAGAGTCAAAAACCTTTATGGAAAATGCTTGGCAAAAACCTACAAAACTCCTGCCACCCTAAGACCAAAACTGAACTGGCCCAGGAGAATGTTCAGGTCATGGTTTTGTTCTCTGGAGTAAAACTTTGCTGCTGAACACCCAGGCTCAGTGTTTGGTTTTTATCATGGGAATTTCACTTTACAAGTACAAAGACTTACCATATTATCTCTCACAGATTTCAGAAAAATATGGGCTTCCTGAAGAAAGCATTTATAAAGTCTACAAAAAGTGCAAAAGAGGGTAAGCTAATCTCTCATCTGCTTTTGTGCTGTGCCTCCAAACCTGTCCTCTCCAGCCCCTGCCGTTGGTTCCAAGAGCATTTTAACAAGATAATAAAAGGTACAGCCATGTCAGGCTCTGCTATTTGGAGCATATAAAACTCAGATCTTTCTGGGCTTTAAAGATTTGGGATAATGCTTGTTCATATTATATTTGTTTGGAGGGTAAAGTCTCCCAGGGAAAGGAAGTTGGGTGAAGGAGGAATTGTTTGGGGAGTTTAATGGTGATCCTTTGTGTCTCAGTCTAAAAGCCTGAGGTTATGGAGAACTTATCAGAGAGGGATCAGTGTTTGCTTCTCCAAAAAATGCTGGAATGTCTCTGGCTCAGGATGAGGGGTGGGCCACAGTAAGTATCTGACCTTGTCAGGAGTTCTTCCACCTGTGCTGAGCTCAGGGCCCTCAGTGCTGTCAGATGCTGCTCATCCATTAGCCCCAGGAATGGGAATTTTCTCCCGAAAGGAAAAGACCAGCACTGGTGGCTTCAGGGGAGTGGCCACCTTGACTTGGGTTGGCTTTGGTTTTGTTCATGCCTTGATCTGATCAGCAGTGAGTGTTGTTTGGTGCTGACTGGGAGGGAAAGCAGGCAGGTGTCCTTCCAGCTCTTCCCAAAGTGCAGGAGCAGAGAGGTATCTCATGAAAAGGAAAGGCCACGCCTGGAAATGAGATTAAATAAATAATTTTGACACCTGGCTTAATGAGGCTGGACGTGCCCCATGCCAGCAGCAGCTTCTGAAGCGTGGGGAGATTGAAGATATCTCCACTCTGGATGGTGGCAGGGTCAGGCCTGGCTTCCTGCTCCCCCAGATTTAATTTTCAATAATTTTATGCTATTGCTCCACCCTAAACAATCTTCTCCTGGTAATTACAGCTTGAGGGGCAGATCTTCATCTGCTGTGAGCCACTGGGGCTCAGTGGGGCTGCGTGGCCTGGCAGCAGGGCAGGACCTGCCCCAGCCGTGGCCCTTGCACGGGGATGAGCTCGGCAGATGAACTCGGCCCCAGGGTGACTCAGGAGCAATAATGAGCAATTTTGGATCTTGGTGAGGTTTGGTTTAGAGAAACAATGCAGGGCTCAGAGTCCTGATCAACACTCCCTGGGATCGTTTGTGGTTGAGAAATCAGATGGGAGCACGGCACAGGAGGCACAGGTGACTTCTCTGGCTTCCTGCTCTGAGGCAGCCGGAGATAAAGGGATCAGCTCTGCTGCTGAAGCCTTTGGGCACCCACAGAGTCTCTTTGGGGCACCTGTTGGGGGCCAGAGCTGGGCTCCAGGGCTTGGGGGTGCTGCTGGGGGTGGGATGCAGCTGGGAACATTCTGATTCACCAGACAGACCCTGGACAGTGCCAGACCCCGAGTCCCAGCGTCCCCCTGAATTCCTGACTGTGCCAGGACAGAGTTCCCAGTGCTGGTGCCCGTTCTGTGCTCCACAGAGGCAGCTCAGCCCTGAGCCCTGGGCACAGCTCTCACCAGGAGAGCCCAGCACGAGGGCTGAGCTGCCCCCTCCCCCTGGGCAATCTGGGCAGCTGTGTCCCTGCACCCCACCCTGGCTGCCCTGGCCCCCAAGGTGCTCCCTGGGGACACCAGGGCCCCGTGGTTGTGCCTGTTGAACTCTTGGATTTGTCAGATATTCCACTTTTCTCTTTGTTGTTTTTAATGCTGGCTTGAGGAGCATTGCACAGTTAACGCTCCTGCCCCGTTAATGACCCCGCTGGGGACCTGGAGGGGATGTGCTTCCTGCAAAGAGAGAATTTGTTCTTTGTGTGCTCCAAACAGTTACAGTTTCACAGTGATTCAGGGGAGCCCCGGGGGTGATGCCAAGCCCCCTCATTCCCGTTACAGTAACGAGGGGCTCTTGCCTGGCACTGAACCGGGGCCTGGGATTTAAATCCACCCTTGAAATGTTTCCTTTTCCTCCTGGCTCCATGGAATTGATTCCAGGTCAGAGAAGATGATGATCTGCAGCTCAGCTTCCCTTGTGTGGGGCCTTCCCTTGTGTGGATCTTCCCTTGTGTTGGGCCATGGCTTTAATTAATTTATTAATTAATTAACAGTGGTTGAGCCCCTCAGACTGGGGAAGGTGAACTGCTTTCAATGTGCTGCATCTGATCCAGCCGTTCTTTTTCTCTGTAGGATCCTGGTGAACATGGACAACAACATCATCCAGCACTACAGCAACCACATGGCCTTTCTGCTGGACATGGTAGAAGCAGAGAACAAGTTTCAGATCATCCTCAAGGAGCTCTAAAGAGCTGCAGGCAGCACTTCCTGGGACTTCTCTCCAAGCTGGCATGTGTGACCCCACAGAACTCAGCCTGGTGCCCTCTTGTTGCCTTGACTTGAAGCCCCTGGGGCCGGGCCACAGACTGCTGTCAGATCATCCTGTGAACATGGAACTGGGCTCTGTTGAGTTTATTATTATTAATATTATTTTTTATTTTATTTTATTCCCTTCTGGCACTGGGCCTGAGCTGCTGTTTCAGAGCTGGGCACACGAAGTGACACTGCCAGGCCTGGGCAGAGCAGAGCTGGTGGCCCTGGCAGTGACTGATGCCAGCCCAGGCCTTGGCCTCTCCCACAGACCCTCCAGAGCATTCCCAGCAGGGCTGAGCCCAGCTCTGAGCTCCCTTCTGGCACAGAGACTCTCCCAGATGCAGTCACAGCTCTTGTTGAATGGACACTGCCTAATGAACACCCTCCCCTGCCACATCTCTGACTGTAAATACCACGGAGGCCTCCACAACCCTTGTTTATACATTTCTGTATTGTTCCTTTTGTATTTTATATGTTATAAATATGCATTGTTTTATACTGGACTCAGTATGGTGACACAGAGCATTTCAAACACAGGCTGCTTCACATTTCTCCGTGAACTCCTTTTGTAACTGTGTTGTTGGTTGTGTTGTTTTGGATATTCCGTAGTAATAAAGGCTCGAGGACTGACAATGAACCATTTCCCCAGCTCTGGAGTCGGAGTTGGGGTGGGCTGTCCAGGAGCCAGGGCAGGGAGGTGACCCCAGAGGCACCAAAAGGACTCGAGGCTGGTTTTGGCCAAGGTCTGTCCCAGCTGCACCCCCTGTGCCCAGCTGTGCCAGCAGCTGGGACAGTGCCAGGGGCCCCAGCAGTTCCAGGCACAGCCCTGGGCTGGAGGGATTCTGTCACACTGACCTGGGGGCATTTTAAGCAAGTGAAAAAGAAAAGCCCAGTGTGACTTCTGAGCAGAAGCAGTTTTGCCTTTCTCTGTGTCTCACGTGGAATATTCAAACTCCTTCCACTCTGCTAAAACTGCCTGAAGCTGCTTCCCGTGCAGGCAATCAAATGCCAAGGGCAGCCCTGTATTTTCTAATTAATCCTCTGACCAATGAAAACCAGGGCCTTTCCTCGTCCCTCTTCCTCCTCCTCAGCTTTTCCTGCCCATGTTAAAGATGCACCTGAGTCTCGTGAGTGGGGATGAAGGAGCAGCTCTGCTCACACTGGGAAGAGGATTTGGAAATGTTGAAATGTGTCAGCTTGGTGAGTTTTGGATTACTTCAGTGTTGTTTGAGGATGGCCTCTAAGATGAAGCACAGATAAGGTGAAGGCTTATCAGGCTTTGGGATCTCTCCAACACTCCTGCACTTCACAAACTCCTTCTTCAGCATGGTGCCTCTGATTCAGTGTTGATTCTGTGAGTCCTCCTACAGCAGACTTTCAGCTCCAGTTAAAACCAGTCCCACCAGGACTCCCCCAGTGCTCAGAGTCCCCTGCAGTGTCAGGGGTGTGGGGGCCCTGCTCTGGGACAGCTCCGTGGCAGGAGTGGCTCCAGGGCTCTGCCCGGCCCTGGGGCCAAGCACAGGCTGCTCGGGTAGGGACAGAGGTGTCACTGCCACTGCCCCGGGGGAGCCCTGGCACTGGGGACAGATTAATTTTGCTGGATTTTAGGGTGTTCCCTTTCCCACAAACCCATTGTAGGTTTTGCGGCGTGAGACCCACCCTGAGTGCACTGTGAGAATGACTCCCCCGTTTGAGGGTGGGATGGAGGCAGAGACCCAGCAGCTTTTTCTGTGCAGATTTGGGTAGTCCTGGCTTTGCCGGGGTTGAAGTCCCGGTGCCTGCTGCGTGCAGGGAAACGCTGCCGGGGCAGAGTCCCCACCCCTGCCCGGCGAGGTGGGTGTTTTGCTGACTGGCTCAGTATCGCTCATCCCTTCCAGCCAAGGCGAGTTGCTGGGAGGTTGCGTAAAGCAGAGCTCCCAAATATGTGAGAGCATTCCTGAGTCCTTGCCCGGAGCCCACCAGTTCCTTTTGAAGATTGAGATAGGAGCGATGAAGGCGATTTTCACCCCGAGCACCAAAGGTCGTGTGAAAGCAGCGAGTGTTTTGCAAAGGGCTCCCTCCCTCGGGATCTGCCCGGACCCTGCTTTGTGCTGGCTCCAGGCAGGAACGCTCACCTGAGCTGGTCCGGGAGCTGGGGGTGCCAGAGGGGGTGTGACAGAGCCCCGTGCCCGCCCCTGAGCCAGCAGCATCTGCCCCTGCCCTTGTCCCTTATTCCTACCCTGTCAGGACAGACTCCCCTCCAGGGTGACTCCCCAGCCTCCAGCACTGGGAGTTCTCAGATGAAAACACAAAGGAACCCATTGGTTGTTTTAATTACTCAACATCTACAAAACTGGAAGCTTTCAAACCAATTTTAGCTAATGATCATCTTCCAATTCTTAGAACTAAGTACTACTAATTAGCTCCTGGTGAGCCAGCCCTGGCAGGCCAGCACAGGCCTGCTCATTGTGTGCAGAGTCTGAGGGAAATCCTGACGCAGGAATCCCACTCTGGCATCCCAGCTCTGCTGCTCACAGGCTGGGAGCTTCTTCCTCCCCCAGCTGGGGAGGAAGGAAAACTTCCCGAGTGCTCCTGGTGAAAAAGTGCCCACAGAGACAGAGATGCATAAAAACGAGGAGCAGCAGGCTGAGAGCTGAGTTGTGCAAGAGCTCTGGTATCCCCAGCGCTGGGTGGAGGGCTCTGCTCCTCACTTCTACAAACAACACCCAGTTTCTGTGTCTTTATTCGTGCTTATTCACTCCTTGCATCATCAGGCAGGCAGCTGAGGAGCCCAGTGTGTGGTGTGGCTCTGCAGGGCTGTGAAGGGAAAAACAGCATCCTGTGTTTTGTTGGGACACCCACGCGTGTGTCCGGAGGTGCCCTGGTGCTGTGCTGGGCATGGCAGGAGAGGATCAAAGTCAGGGAAATCAAACCCTGCCTGCTCTGTTTATAAGTGTGCAAAGCTTTAATAAAGCTGCTGAGGGTTCCCCCAGCTCTCTCACTTATTTCCCCAGGTAGTGCCTTGGATTTATAGAATTAAATTTCTGGGTGAGATGGGCACTAGAACCCCCAGAGCTGTGGGAATGTCCTGGAATCATCAGCTGGAAAGTGACCACAGAATCAGAGCTCAGTGCTCACAGTCAGGGTGCACAGACTTGGGTTTCACCTCAGTGAGTTGAGGGTTGTCTTGGTTGTACTTTTGACTGGGAGTCCTGGGAATGCTGAGCCCCTGGCTCTGAGGCAGCCCTGAACGAGGGGCTGAACAAACAGCCTTTGGTAAAGCTGCTGCTCTGTGCCAGCCCCTGGCTGACTGAATGGTGATTTTGCCTCCCTTAGCTCTGTTCCTTGGGGCACAGCACAGAACAGCTCTGTGTGTTCAGGCACTGCTGTGGCATTGCAGGGTTTATGATCCCGCTGCCATAAAAGACTGAGGAAAATGAAAGGAGGATTTCTCCACAACCTGCAGAAGGTATTTCTTTCCATCCCTTCCTCTTCAGTTAATTTGTAGCCACTGTGGGCCTGATGTGCAGCCTGACCACCCTCGCCTGGCTGTGTTCCTCTAAGTGAGCTGGGCAGGACTTGCTGGCAGGGGACCCCAGCTGAGTCAGGAGCTGCTCTGGGAGCTGGCACCTTGGTGCCAGGCTGGGATAGGAGCTGCAGGTGGCTCCAGAAGAGCCCATTTCCCCGTTTGTGCTGCCACAGGGGCTCAGGACAGACCAGTGTCACCAGGGAGTCCCCTCAGTGTCTGTGGCTGGGACAAAATTTGCAGCTGGATGAGTTCAAACGCTGGGAATCACAGCAGGGACTGCTCCTGTCTGCTCTCCCAGCCCTTCATAACCTCCCAGAAGGACTTGGGATCTTAGAAGGAATAAACAGGGCAAGAAATGAGTGTGACTAACAGAAAAAGTCATGTTACTCGTGCCTGGTAACACTGAGCCAATGGGCACTGCGGGACGAGATCCCACAGCTCCGCCCTGGATGCGCCGGGCTCTGCCTCCACCCCCGGGACGAGCTCGGCATCCAGGCAGGGGAGAGCTGCACCAGGAGATGCGTTTGTGCTGCACCTGCCTCTCTTACCAGTGCTGGTGCCAGGGTCAGCACCCAGCTCTGCTCCTGTCCCACAGCAACCGGGCCGCTGCCCACTGCTCTGCACTGCTGGCACATCCCAGGGGGCTGTGTTTAACCCATTCCTCTCTGAGGCTGGGTCTCTCCTCCTGCTTCCCCAGGCATATCCTGATTCCAAGCCGCAGGATGTGTTTCTTCTCCCATTTCACTCAGCTTTAGGTCAGGAAGCTTTGGTGAAGCCAGAGAAAAGGGGTGCTCTGTGCCTCCACCCTGTCCCCTGCAAGTGCTCCCCTCTTCCCATCAAACAGAGGAATTCTGCAGCTGGAATGTGTTGTACCAACAGCCAGAGTGATGTGAGTTTTACACACACACAGAACTCACAGAACCTGTTTGTCCAAAGCCCTGACAGTCAGTGATGCTTTAATGGCCTTTACACTGCAAACATGCTTTTATTTTTCCAGCCTTACCTTTAAAAATAATATTGTAAAATATGAACCAGCCATGCTGGACAAGGAGCTGGTGGTGAGGACTCCAGAGCTGCTGTGTGGCCCTCAGGGTGACATCAGACCGTCCAAGGGTGCCAGGAGATGCTGTGCTCTGGCCTCAGGAAGATTTAGACCCTTGGTGCAATCCCAAACCCTCTGTCCCCATGTGGCTCCCCCGTGCCCTGTGACTGAGCTGAGCCCCTTGGCAGTGGTGCCTGTCCTCAGGTGTTCCCAGGTGAGCTCTGCTCACTCCCTGCTCCATTTTCCCTGCTGGGTGGGCAGTGGGGCTGCTCAGCCACGTTTGTGGTTTGCTATCTCTAATGCTCCAGAACAATCTCTGTTTTTACCTGGCCCTTCCTGTGGTCTGTGCTCTGTCTCTGCATCCACAAGGTCACACAGCCCAGGCAGAGGAGGATCTTTAGCAGGTGGGATGGCTGCAGCAGAGATTCCAGCAGAACTTCTGGCTGTTGGGAGAAAAAGAGATTTGAGGAACTTGTTGAGGGTTTATATCAGGAAATAGAAGCTGTGGTTTCTGGGGAGGTGGATGCTTAATCCTTCTAAGCCAAAATCTTTGGGAAATGAAGTGCTTTGGGAGGTGGAAGTGCTACGGACAGCCTGTGACATTTATTGTAAAATACTTGCATTTGCCATGCTCCAGCCTCGCAGAGACCTGGCTGCTCCCCTCTCCAGACTGTACTGGAACCAGGACAGTGATGCCAAAGGACTCCAGCTGGGAGTCCCTGCTGCTCTCTGCCACTGCCTGCAACAGCAGAGGGAGCAGGCTCTAACCCCAGCAGCTGGGTGTGGAGTGTTTGTGTGTTTTCTGATAACACGGGCTGGGGATCTTCCCTCCTCACATTTAATTTGCCCTTTCCTCCAGCCCTCTGTCCTTATCAAATCCCTCTTGGCATTGCTTCCCTCCCAGCTTCCTTTTTCCCAAACCCCTGTTACGAGATCCAGCTGCTGAGAGATGTAGTAAAGATACCCCTGTTGGGTAAGGAGAGCCCTGGGCTTTCCCATGGGCTCATTCTTTTCCATGGTCAGGAATTTATTGTTGATCTTAATCTCAGGCCAGGCAGCGTCACTGTGTGGTGACAATAAATGTCCTTGAACAATCTGCTGATGGATTTATTTGTCTTCCCAGAAGGATCCCAAGGGGCACCAGGGCTTGGGAGAAGGGAGTTTCTGTTTGTGCCTTTTCATCCCTCTGAAGTGGTGGCAGGATGGAATACCTAGGAACGGCAGTTCTGGCTTCAAGGAAGCACTTCTACAGCCTCTCTCCAGCTCTCATTCCCAGCCTCAGCAGGGGCTGAGGAAATGGTTTTATCCATCAGCTTCCTTGGGATGCTGTGCAGCCACAGGTGTCCCTCAGCATTCCTGCCCAGGGCTCCCAGATTTGGGTCTTTCTCCTCAGTGGTTCCTCTGGGGGTGAGTTCAGGCACAAAACCAGCCCAGCCTAAAGCCTCTGCTTGGGATAGGAGGAATCTTTTTCCGGGTCAGGTGTGCTCTGGCCTCTTGCTCCATACAGTGGGGATAAGCAGTGGCCCCCACATCCAGGGGTGGTGCAGGGTTTAATTACTGTTTGTAAATGTCTGAGAGATCAGCTGATAAAGGGCCCCTGATCCACTGCTCCAGGCTGTTCCCAACCCACACTGCCCTTCCAGGCACTGCCACCTCTGAGCCACTTCCTGGGGACAAGAACTGTCCCCTTTGGAGCAGCACCCAGTGGGACACTCTGGGATCACCCTCCTGTGATGGATTTTCATATAGCCCATGGAAGTGGGGTGTCTTCCAGGCTGCACTCACCTGGAAGGAGTTTTCTTTGCTTCCTTGGTGAGTTTGTGTGGCTGTAGACTCTGGAGTAAACCTGTAGTAAATCCGTAGTTCCTTGTTAGGCAGGAGGCCTTTGACTGGAAAGAAAATGTTATTCCCTTGGGAGACACCTTGGTGAGGGAATCCATGTTGGGATGACCTACAAGACAAACAGGAAAGGGATGTAAATACCAGCCCAGGCACCGAGGAAGGAGAGTGCATCCAGCAGGGAATGTGAGAAAGGAAGAGAACCGGTGTGACAGGACCGTGTGGGGAATTGCTGCTGGATTGGAAAGGTCCTGGGCACAGCTGATTTCCAGGGACACTGATAAGGCAACTCTGAGCTTAGTCCTGAGCACAGGAACAAAAGCACCATTAGCAATTTCAGGGAATCAAACAGGAGAGCTCCCAGCCGGTGTCAGCTGGGAGATAAACTCTGTGCCCTCACTCCAGGTCTCACCTCAGCAGGCAAAGGGCCAGGAGATTTTCTGGAGCTTGGCACATTATGCACCAATGTGGCTTCTCCTGAAGCCTCTGGCATTTCCACTGTTGTGGGGTGTTCTGGTGATTCCTTACAGCTACTCCAAACTCCCAGGGTGGTTTCTGGATGGTTCTCCCAGCAGAGGTTCAAAGGGACCTTCCAGAGCTCATGGAAGGGTCCTGTGACACTTCAATCCCGCATGCCCTAAGGAGCTCTGGATTTGTGTGTGAAGGTGCCCCATGGAGGAGCAGAGCCAAAGCCAGCAGCACCATCCTCCCTCCCAGCTCCAGGCTCACGGACGTGGACAAAGCCGTTTCCCAAATTTTTCCAAATTAAATCCTCTTGTGGTTTGGGCCATAAACACTGTCTGTGCATAAGTGGTAGTGCTTTGCTTGCAGAAATTGTGTTTCAGAAGGAAAAAGGGCTTGGGGATGCCTTTGAATTGCCTTTACCTGTGGGTGATGACCAACAAAGGCAAACCCACATTTCAAACCCAGTTCTCTCCCTGTGAGTGGTTACAGCTGCCAGCAGCACTCGCACCAAAAGCTGGGAGAGCTTCCCAAGGGTAGGGAGGTCTCTCTGTGACTGCCCAGGACCCAAAACTCTGGCAGGAAATGTCTCTGGGTGTGACTGCTGTGTCCAGCATCCTCCATCACCTCTATGCGTCTGATTTTGTTCAGGGCCCCAGAATTCCAGGTGGGAATTGCTGTCCTTACAGTCAGGAATCTGTGGTGCCAAGGGTTATGTGAGTTCCCCCAAATCACAGAATAGATCACAGTTAAATGGGGACAAAATTCTTCAGATTGCCAGGATGCAGCGTTACCTCCTGGAACATCCTCTGGGGTTTAAAGCTTTTATTGTTGACTGCTCAGATTGACTTTTCTACTGGGCTGTAGGGAGAGGAAACATCTGATGGTCAGGTCTCACTCAGTGATGTGGGAGAGTCCAGTTCAAGCTGGAGAGGAGAGGAGCAAGAAAACCCCTGAGGTACAGATTCACAGATGATGCTTTTTCCCTGTCTTTTTTTTCCTTATATTTCCTATGGCAAGCTGGTGAATTGCTGAGGTGTTGAACTGCCTTTGTTGTAACACAGGGTTTGGTCCCAGAGCTGAGGACGGCTTTGAGGACTGCTTGGACACTTTCCTTGTTTCTCACTACTCTTTTCTCCCTCAGTTTTAATCTGTCACTCAAAACCAGATCCTCTAGTGACTACACAAAAGTTCCTTTTTGCTGAGTGAGAGCAGTGACCACAAAACTGCAGGATCTGTCCACCTTCTTCTCCTGAGATGTCTCTTTGTCTATAGTCATAAATTATCAGCCACTGCCATCTTTTAAATAGATAGTTTCCTGTTCTGCCTCTTGTAGGTTAGATATTATCTCCCCCAGTAAATCATGAGTCAGTGATTAATTCAAGAAGGCCGTTCCCAGAAGCAAATTCTTACAATGTTAAAATTAATACGATGCGGAGCCATTATACCATGATAGAGAAAATAATTATGGCCTGCAAACCAGTTTAATCAACACAGAACATGCTGGGGCAGGTGCTCAGCCTCAGTGAGTCACTGCAGGAGAGTTCAGAGTCCCAGTGGAGGGGCTGTGGGAGTGAGCAGGATTGTCCTGTGGCAGCTGAGCCCCAGGACCTCTCTGTGTGCTCTTTGCACACCCAAATTGTGAGGGAAAACACCTCTGCTGAGGCTTAGACAGCATCAAGTGATTGTAACAGCGTGAATTGCTTCAGGAATGTGCATGCAGCCAGTTAAGATGTCTCAGCTGATGAGTGGCAGCTTATTAAGCTGATTAAGTTGTGTCTTCACTCTGTGTTAAGCAGCTCTGCAAAGTCATCACATATTCTGGAGCCAGCAGGCTCTGCCTCAGCACAGGGATGGGGCTGCTCTAGGAGCAGCCTGAGAGGGGACAGCTCACTGGGGAATGGTTCAAAATTTGGGGAAAACTCAAAAACTCTCTCTAGAAATAACGAAACAACCCCAAAGCAATCACAGCTACAGCAAGGCACCACAGAAGGGACAAAGCAGCCCGGGAGATGTGTGTATGTTATTATAAACCATCTGATAATGAGTAATAACACTGGGTGTTCTGTTAACAGCTCCCACATCTCAAAACACCCTGAATTCCTGTGGATCGAGGCTTACAACACCCTGCTGCAGCCTGGGCACCCTGCAGGGCTGGGGAGCAGGCACAGAACAGTTAAGTGACTTGCACAAGGGTGAATCAGCAGGACTTGAGGAACTGAACCTGAAGGCAGGTGCTGAGCTGGAGGAGCTGGCACAGCTCCCCTGCAGTGCCCCCAGGTGTGACCCTGCACCCCTGAACCCTGCAGTGCCCCCAGGTGTGACCCTGCACCCCCTGAGCCCTGCAGTGCCCCCAGGTGTGACCCTGCACCCCCTGAGCCCAGCAGTGCCCCCAGGTGTGACTTGCCAGTGCCTCTTTTAAGAGTTAGGGTGGCCAGAACTGCACCCACCGTTCCAGCCCCACCAGCGATGGCATCATTGTATTTCCTGTATTGCTTTCCAAGTCACACAAATTTTATGCTTTAATTTTAACTGTGCATCGAGGTAGGTGCCTTCACAGTTTCAAAACTTTAATCCTTTAATGCAAGTCTCCTGTTGCATGGAAAGCTGAGTATTTCTGGGGATGAGGAAGATCAAATTTCTCTGCTGTTTACAGGTCAATTTGTATAGACTGGGAGCCACAGCACATCTAAAATCTCACCTGGAACTTCTGAGCTGGGCCTAATTAATTCAGCATGTGGGCAGAATGCATTATTTGCAGTACCACACCTTTCCTGCCTCTCTTCTTTTCCTGGGCTTTTCAAAAAGAGGACTGGGCAGGATTCTATTTATAGAGCCAAATAAATCCAGCCCTGCCTGTGTTGTACGTGATCCCTCCAGCTTTTCAGATGTGGTCCCATGAAGGGCTGGATGCCCTTTGTGTCCTACTTCTGCCAATCCCAGAAAGAAAAAAACAGTGGGAATTGGAAGGTCTGGGACCATACAAGATAAAAGAAACAGCTTTGTACTAACACAAATGTGAAATTATTCCAGTGTGTAGGATGGGAAGAGCTGAAGTTCCTGATCTTTAAGAACATTGTGTGAACTTCATTAATTGTCTTGTCTGGCACTTACCAATGGAAAAGATTCTGGAGGTGCCTTGGTTCCTGTTCTGGTGACTTGAGAGTTGGATTCTGACAGTGATCAGATGCCCCCTCCCCAAAATGGCACAGGAGGGAAAGAGAACAGGGAAAGGCCTGGGACTGAAGAACAAGGCAACGAGCAATTGAGAGGAGAAAACGAAGCTGGGGCATTATTCCACTCCTACAAAGACTCGAGGATGAAGGGATCTAACTGTGTTTGGCAGCAGCAAGAAGGAGCAGGGAAGGTGCCGGGCTCAAAGAAGGGGAATGGATGAGCAAAGGGTTGATTAAAAACACCATCCAGATGGAACCTGTGCTTGGCCACAACAGCAGCAACCCTGGAATGACTCAACCCACTTAAGGAACAACCAGGAATGGCTGGGAGAGGAATGGAGGCTCCTGCTCTGCTTGGCCTTGCAAAACACTGAAGGGAAGAGTGGCTGGGAGTGGGCAGGCAGTGCTGGCTGCTGCAGAAGGTGCTGATTTACTGTGAGGTCATGGGGAACTCTTCCTGCTCTGTTTTCCTCCCTCAGCTGAGCTGTTCCCTGCTGCATGCACAGACAAGTGGAACGGTGCTACTATGGTGCTAAAAATAACAAACCCCAAATATGGGCCACTCCACGAAAACTGGGAGAGCTTTGCAACGAATCAGACCCCAAGGAATCAGCCCCTAGTTGCTGTGTGCACACACAGTCCTGGTGGATTCAGCCTTTCCTGTAAAAATACCCCCTGAGTTATCAAGCAGCTGAGCGCAAATTATCTTTTCTACTTAATTTTCTTTGTAGGAAAATGCTTCAGGACAGACCAAAATTTGAGGTGTGTGATGCAACTCTGTGAATTTCAGCAGAACTGCTCTGGCTTGGGCTGTTCCAAAATTACAGGAGATTTCTGAAGATGTGGTCTGAGGGCTCATCCACAGGGAGCAGGGATCCTGAACCAGCTATTCCTTAACAACAACCAGAACCAGAACAGACCCTGCAGTGCCCCGGCCACGGGGTCCATCTCCACGTGGCCCTGCCATGTGCTTGGGGTTGTCCAGCCCATGCTCTGTGGCCAGGAGCATTGTGCTGAGGGAAGCAGGACCTGCCCAGTTCTGCTGGAGCTGATTATTAAAATTGCAGCAGGTTTCCAGAGAAGCTGATAAAAAACTGCATCCGCAAGCTCCTTCTGCCCTGGCGCTGCTGCCCAGCCTGGGAGGGTTGGATGCAATCCCTGCCCCACCAAGGGCAGCTCCTGCTCGGGCAGCACGTTCCTGATTAGCACCTTCCAGGACAGCACGTGCCAGGGAAACGGCTCCGGAGCCCTTCTCCCATCCCGTGCATCCAGCTCTGGGTTTGGCAAGTCCATCATCACCTCAGTGCTGCTCAGGGTAATTGGAGATCAGGCACCTCCACACCCTTGGAGATTTAGCTCCTGCACGCCACAAAGTGCCCTCAGAGTCCCTGGAATTGTGTTTGGGTGATGCAAGGGGCACTGTGCTGTGAGGTAAATCCACCAGGAGCAGCTCCCAGCCCCAGTGGCCTGGGTCCTGAGGGATGTGTGCAGGCAGGGGTGAACTGGCAGAGTGACACAAGTGGGTCAAGTCACCTGTTGGGTGTTCTAGGTCAGGCAGTGAGAAGCAAATAAGCTCTTTCCACTGCCTCAATTACAAGTGGGTAACTCCACGTCCTGGCATTTATCCCTGACGTACCCCGCTCAAGGAATGTGCTCCAGAATGGCTGAGGAGGACACAGCCAGGTGCTTCAGGTGGAGGAAGCCAAGTCAGCAGCCCCCAAAAGGTCTGGTGTTGATGGGTCCAGTGCTTCCCTCCCTGACCTGCTGCAGGAACTCTTCTCCAGGGATAAAGCCTAGGAGAGAAGCAGCCAAGCCCTTGTGTAGTTTGTGGTTTGGCCTCCTGCCCACTCTGCCCTTCAAGCAGGAAATTCTCAAAGGGAAGGGAGTGCTTTGTGAAGCTCCCTGCAGACTCTGCCTCCTCTCCTTTAGTCACAGCTCAGCATCAGGTCAGCTGGCACTGCTGGAAGCTGACCAGGCAGACTGATGGCGCCTACAGAAAGTATTTAAGCAACTTCTCCACCTTGATCATTTTTCCCTCATCTTTTTTTTGTCCTTTACGTCCTTGATTGCTGTTATTCAACCCTGAGATAATGCACTCCTGATATCACTGAGATGGAAGAGACAAGCGAGGAGCAAGAGATCAAAGGAAGGAGAAGAAAGAGAAGATGCCAAAGGCAGAAGAAGAAAGACGGGAAGATGCCAAACACTTCCTTGATTTACCTACTTTACATACTCGGTACTGAGTTTCAGAAATCCTTCATGTACGTAATTTTGGGAGTTCTGGGGTTACCACGTAGCCCTCAGACAGCAGGAGGCTGTGGAAGGGCATCCTCCTTCTCCCAGCTGAGGCAGCAGCTGGGAGGGTGGATCCAGAAAGCCCAGGAGGCCCTTGGCACCTGCGAGAGTTGGCGGGGCTTGAAAAGGAACCCGGCCGGAAGCAGGCTGGGAAATCGCTGCGGGTTTAACGCATCTTTCTGCTTCCCTCTGCTGGTGGAAGGAGGGTGTAATTCCTGAAAATCCGGGACCAGCGGGAAGGGCAGCAAAAGGCAGAGAGAGGGATCACCTGGTGGTATCCCTGCACAAGGATTAACTCCACTGATTGCTTTGAATGTGCTCCTGAAGAAATGCAACGTGTGTGTCCTGGAGGGCTCAAAAACTTGGGAAAAACAGGGCCAGAGCTGGGTGGGTGGGAGATGGGGAGGTGGCACAAATGAGATGTTGTATCTGGAGTCATTTCCAGGCTTCAACCACTAATATTGCATTACCATTTCTCATTCTGTTATCAGTTGTGGTTACAAAGTTAATTTAATGACCCTGATCTAAACTTGGTTGCTATTCTTGTCGCAGAACAGGATCATTATCAGTGGCAAAAAAAACCTTCATAAACTTCAAACATTTTTGTTACTCACTTGGTTATACTGAAATCCCTTTGATTGAGACTTAAATCCCTTTTTTCCCCCCAGTTTGAGATCACTTCCCTGTGGTATTTATAAGGACTGGAGGAAATCTTGAAACCTAAAAGGAACAGCCAAGGATAGCAACACTGAATATGGAGATCCAGGAAACATGTGAACACAACACCAGCTTTCACTTGAAATGGGATGTGTAAGATAAAGGCAAATCCAACATTAATGCAGTATTCCAGTCAGGAATCAGCAGCCACTCCTGCATTTCATTTCCCTGTTTTATTTAAAAAACCCCTTGGAAGCAGTGCTGCTGCTGAGTGTGACTCAGTGCTGTTAAATCCCTTTTGCAGATTTCCTCCTTTAGTGAGTCAGGGACTCGAGCAACCCCATCACGGGGTTCTGACCCTCTCCAAACTGCAAATCTGAGGGCAGAGGCTGGGCACCCCTTCAGCTGTCAGTGACAAAAGCACTGATACCTCACCTAATCCAGCTCTCGAGCCACACAGCTGCACTGGCATCAGGAAAGTTTAAATAGAAATTCCATGGATTTGCTCCAGTGCCATGAGGGAGCAAACAGGAAACTTTCCCCTGCAGCACATCATGATTTAATGGCACTTCTTATTCCCTTGTGCTGGTTTGGCCCCAGGAGGAGGAATTTTGGACCTGGAACATCTCTAACCCACTGTGGCTATAAACAGTTCCAGATATCCCTTGATTTGCTTCAGTAACGACCCCTGGCTGTGCTTTGACTGAAAAACCTTGGCGTGGTTGAGGTTTTCACCCCTCAGCTTTGCACTCACTGTGGTAAGTGCTGTTTATTTTTGGGACGTGGCACCGAGTGGTGCCCTGTTTTAAGTACCTCGTGCTCCACAATATCCCTGAGCTGGAAAGGCAAGGATCCAGTCCCAGCCCATACGTCCAGTGTCACGACACAGGGTAGAGCCATGATTTTGTTTCTAAGCTCAGTCCCAGCTCTGAACGTGCAGCAGGGCCGAGGCTCCAGAGCTGGCCCATGGCCTTTTCTGTCTCCACTGAGTGAACCTGGCGCTCGGGGGGCAAGAGGAGCCCAGGTGAGGGATGAGGTACAGCCTCAGGTGAGGCCCTGCAGCGCGCCACCGGAAATCGCCTCACGGCCCAGCCCCGCGCAGGTGAGGCGGCGAGGTGCACGCTGGGAACGGCGGGTACCTGAGCGGCTGAGGCAGCGCGGGGAGCACCGGGGACACCCCCGTCCCCCGCTCAG
>VWZT01002536.1:141702-156781 GCA_013397055.1 Pachycephala philippinensis | reverse complement strand
GGGAGCAGGGGAGGGACCGGTGCAGCGGAGGGTTCGGTGGGAGCAGCCCGTGTCCCGGCCCGTGGGTGTCTGGGTGCGCTGCCCGGGCAGGGTTCGCTCCCGATGGGAGGGGGATTTGCTGCCCCATCCCCTCACAAATGGGGGGTTCTGCCCTTTCACGGCTGTTGTGCCCCCACGCTGGGACAGCCCGGCAGTTCGGGGATGATGCTGCTGCTCCCCGGGCTCTCTGGGGCTGCAGGGAGCTCGTGTGGTGCTTTCCAGACATCTCCAGTGAGTTTGGCTCCGAGGAATTGGGGCTCTGAGGAATCCAGGCTCCAGACTGCTGGCAGGGATTCCCCTGGGTTGACCTCTGCTTGCAGAGAGAGCAGCGCTGTCATCCCCAGCACGTGGGGATCGAGTGACTCACGGAGCGCTGGTCCTGAACAAACTGGAGGTTCAGGGAGGAGGGAAATGAAAAAGCAGAGCTTGGAGGAGTTGAGAGCCTTTGTGATGCTGTTAAATGCCAGCTGAGTGTGTCACCCCTGGGGCCCAGCCAGTTCACAAGAGCTTGTAAAGCAAAGTCTGCGTGAGTTTCTGTCCAAGGCTTTCTAAGAAGACATTTAAAATCTGCTTTCTTGTTTTATGTGCAGCTGTGAGTTTGATTCCAGGGGCGTTCCTGTGGCCTGTTCTTCACTGCATGTTTTGGACCACTGATTTATTTGATCTAATTCTTTGGTTTTTGTTTCTTTTTCCCCTTAGATTCACCTTGAAGGAATATAACCCTGCTGCTTCACTGACTGGCTGGAAATAGCGGCTCATCCACCCTCCTTCCTGCCCGTGGTGCCCACCCTGAGACAGGGCACGGGAAGGGAAGCAGCAGAACTTGTTTGTGCTTCCCTGAACTTGTCCAAGGGAACGGGATGGATGGCAAGGAGAGGTACCAGAAGTTGGTTCCAGCAGGGTTCAAGTCTCTTCTTTAAAGAGAAGTTCCAGCATCGAGGAGGCTGAAAAGCCAAAAAAACCACCCCAAAATGGAAGGAGGCAACAGCCCCAGTCTGCAGCTTCAGCAGCTCCCGTTGGCCACAGCAGCAGTTTCTGTGCAGCCACACACAGACTCCTTCTCTTACAAGGTCAGCTTTCCACCCCAGCGTGCAAGTTTCCATCCCCAGAAGGCCCTGATGATTGCAATAAGCTGATAGTGGTGCTGGTTTGGGGTTATTTTCTGCAGAAAGGGCTCTCTCTTTGTATTCAGCCATTCCTGGAGGCCCTGGGGTGCCATATCCTGTGTGTAGTGAGAGAAAGAGGGAAATGCTGTGTCTGCAGAGCAGAGGAACTGGAGGAAGGAGTGGCAGTGGAAGGTGTGGGTGTGTGAAGGTGTTTGGGTGCAGTAATTCTGACAGGTGCCTTTTCAGCTAAGCCATGCAGCAGTAACAGAGCAGAGGTTCTGGTTTGCTCTGTGCATTCAGGTGCTGGAATTTCAGGGGGATCAGCCCACAGCAGAGGCTGCAGCTGGGGTGGGACATGGGGCTGTAATTCCTCCTTGTTCTGCAGCTGGGAACAGATAAATTCTGTTTGAAAACCTGATTCTGAAGGTGCTCAGAAAAATCTCAGAAAGAAGGGCTTTTTTTTCAGTGGAAAAAGTCTTTTGAGACCACAGTGGACCCAAGTGCTGTTGACTTGAGGCTGTCACAGCCCAGAAAACTCTGCACTGTGGTCACGCAGTGACATCCTCCTGCCACGTCTCTCTCTAACCTGGGATCCTCTCTCAGGTGGTTTGGAGTGAAGCTGTTCAGGCAAATCTTGCTTTTGTGCATTCTGATAAAGAGGTTTTTGTTCTGCTGCTAAGAATTTGAAATCTGAAAGTTCTTCTGTGTATGAGGAAGTCAAGATTAGTACATTTATTCATATTGACATGTGAATGTGAGCTGGGTTATCCGAAATCAATCCAAGTAAGGACTGGACTGAAGGAACAGTGCTAATGACATTTAATGAGGTTTAGACAGTTTTGGGAGCACACAAATGTTCAGTGGCCTGGCTTAGCCTCAGGCTCTTCACTCCTCTGCATCTCCTTTGTGACTCAGCCTGCTTTACATCCTTTTTTTTATTTCAAATTCCATCTTTAGAGCATGAGAATTGTTGCTGAGCTGGGAATGCCAGTGCAGAAGAGGCTGGGAGCTGGCTGGGAGCTGTCAGCAGTCTCCTGTGACTTTGGGAATAACTGGTTTATATAAAAAGCAGCCTAAAATCTGTGATAATTGGGCAGCCTCACCACATGGGCTGAATTAGTGACTGAACCAGCAACTGTCACAAGTGGAGAAGAGCAAAATAGTTGAGAAGCAGAGGTTTCTGATCAGTCTCTGTTGAAATCCAGGGCAATAAAAGCCTCATAAAGGAGTTTTTCAAAGGGAAGAAGAAGTGATGGTGTGAGGTTTTTTTAGCCTTATCTTCCTCTTCTCTGAGAAACTGCAAACTAATTGAAGTCTCTTGGAGAAAGTGGCTGTTGAGGCTTATCTTCCACCTGAGTAGGCAGGTCTGGAGCACAGGCACAGCACTTATCTGGATTGCCCCAGATCAGGAGGAAGGGAGGAAGATAAACAGGTTTTGTTGACAGCTGGGTGTTGGACCAGATGACCTTTAAAGGTCCCTTCCAACCCAAGCTATTCCATGATTCAGGAACAGTTTAAAAGTCTGTTCTCCTCCAGAGTGTGCAAACCCCTCTGAATTCCTTGGCTGAATTTAATAATTGTGTGACTCTTCTGTTTTTGTCTGCAGGAGAACTTGATTGGGGCACTGCTGGCTATTTTTGGGCATCTTGTCAGCAGCATTGCACTCAACCTCCAGGTGAGTGTCCTGAAGCCAATACTCATCCTGCATTGAAATAAACAATCAAACATGACAAAGCTGCTTTACTGCTGTTTTCTTGCCTAGAAATACAGCCACATCAGGCTGGCAGGCTCCAAAGACCCCCGGGCCTACTTCAAAACCAAGACCTGGTGGAGTGGATTGTTCCTGCTGGTGCTGGGAGAACTGGGAGTGTTTTCCTCCTACGCCTTCGCTCCTCTCTCGCTGATTGTGCCCCTCAGTGCAGTGTCTGTTGTGGGTAAGGAGGAGAGAATCTGAGTGTGTTCCAGTGGGGGATTCCTGACTCCATAATTCACTGTTTCTCTCTCCTTTTCTTTTTTTTTTTTCCATAGCTAGTGCAATCATAGGAATTATATTTATTAAAGAAAAATGGAAGCCCAAGGAATTTTTGAGTAAGTTCCACAGTTTCTTTCATTTTTCCTCTGTGTTTACAGTTCAACACACACAGCATGGCCTCTCAGGAATTATAATTACAGGGATGGCAAGCTCTCATTAGCACCTCTTGCAAGAGATGTGTCATCTCATCCACTGTTTATTACAAATGGATATTTTTTTCCTGGTTTGTGCCAAATCCCCGAACCTCACAGAATTTACAAACAGGCTGAAGCTGCAGTCCTGATTCTGCAACAACACAGGCACAAGGGAATGAGCTGAATTCCATAAACATGGAGGTGTTGGCAGAGGTGGGAAAAGGGCTGTGGGCAGTGCCAGGCAGGATCAGCCCTAGACACAGACCTTGTAGCTTTATTTATTTAGCAGATGCCACCTGGTACCAACTTTGTCTCTGGTGGCTGCAGTATTTTGGAAGTGGGGCAGGAAGGGCACCCAAGGGTCCCCCAGAGGAACACCCACGATATCACTGATGGTCCTGTGGGATTGATTGGTTGATTAATTAATTCCATGCATCCTCACTGCCTCTCTAACCTGTCCTCTCCTGCCCCTGTGCCTGCCCAAGGGCGCTACGTGCTGTCCTTCGTGGGCTGTGGCCTGGCAGTTGTTGGCACCTACCTGCTGGTGACATTCGGACCCAACAGCCACGAGAAGATGACAGCAGAGAACATCACCAGGCATTTAGTGAGCTGGCCATTCCTGCTCTACATGGTGAGGGGGCCATGGAGGGTGGGCTGGTTTTCTCCTGGGGGGGATTTTCATTTCCTTGTGTTCACTCATGAACCCCTGACAGCTTTTCCAGGTGTCAGACACATGCACAGCTCCTTTTGTTTCTCTGACTTCTGTAGGATTAAATATCTTTACCTGAAAATTGACTGTGCCTGAATCTGGGCTTTTTCCACACTGACTTCCTCTGGAGCCACGAATCTCTTATAGAAAATCCCATGAAATTTGTGTTTTAATGAAGATAATCTTGGCCATTGTCCCAGGGATCATTTGTGGAACCTCACTGCAGAAAGCAGGCTGAGATCTCTGCTGTGAATTTTCAGGCAGGACCATTTGATCTGCTGCTTTACCATAAATCCAACACCAAAAGTGCCCCATATTTCCTGTTCTGCAAGAAGCTGCTGAATATCTCCTCTAACTGGAATCTAAGATGATGCTGAATTTGGTCTATAATTGTGTGGGATCCCCATTTTCCTTTGATTTGCCCTATTCTAATGTTTGATTGGCTCAGAACCTCATTTGCTGCCAACCCCATGTTCTCTGCATCCCTAATATTCTCATTTCTCTCTTTTGTAGCTTGTGGAGATCATTGTTTTCTGTCTGCTCCTGTATTTTTACAAAGAGAGAAATGCAAACTACATTGTCATTATTCTGCTGCTGGTGGCTTTGCTGGGTAAGTTGATACGGACTTGTAAGATCTTTAAACAGTAAATGGAGGCATCTATGGCATGCAGGGGATTATATTGATATAATTAATGCCATGAAATGCACTCATTTCCTCCAGAAATGTTCCTGAAGCTGATGTTTGGGATCTTGGCAAATGACCTTTGAACAATTAAGGCTTGTTCCCCATCAGACAAATAATCTGCCAAGCACAGAAAGTGCAGGTTATTTATTAGTGTTCTTAGTTTTAATCTGGGCACACAAAAGGTGGCATTCAGTGGGCAAGGAGGGCTGAGCCAGGGGGTGAGAGAGGGGATTTGACCTACAGGAGTCATTTGGCTCTGGGGAGATTTGCTGTGTGGTTAAAGAAATGAGGAATCTTCTGTCACCTCAGCTTGTCCCTGTTAAACTGAGTCTCTGATGATTCTGGTATCCCACGGGGACTCTGGATTTACACATTTAATATTTTTTTTTAAATATAGAAACTGTAATCAGTTAAACTTTAAAAAGGATGAGTAATAGCAAGTCTGCCATGCTGAAATCCATGTCCCTCAATTTTTGCTGTTTCTGCATCTTCAGTTCCTGCAGTGTCTTTTCTTTCACTCTTTTTTGAGATATTTGGGGCTGGATTTCAGTGGTGCCTCAGAGGTTCCATGAATTACAGAGCAACTGCCCTAGTTCTGAATGTCCCAACTTGCAGGAAAGAGAAAGGAAAGCTCTTCCTGATTCTTGTTTTGGAGGCTTCCTCGGCTTTATTAACCAAACCAAATGGAAATTTGTATCCTCCCATTGTGTGATGGCACAACACTCTTTAAACACTTAGAAAACCAGTAAATGCTCCCAGTTCTGCAGACATTGACGGAGAAGGGTTCAGTGATCTGTTGGAGGTTGCTGTGGTGGGTTTGTTGGGAATAAAACAGGCAGTTTGCATCCCAAATAAGATTTGCCCAAATAGCTTCACTCAAAACCACCTGAGAGGGGATCCCAGGCAGGAGGAGGTCAGGTTTCTGTGGGTGTTGGGGTTGTTTTCAGCCTCCTGCAGCTGCCTCAGCTGAGTGTGGTGACCCCCCAGGTTCCATGACCGTGGTGACAGTGAAGGCCGTGGCTGGGATGATCCTGGTGTCCATCCAGGGAGCCCTGCAGCTGGACTCGCCCATCTTCTACATCATGTTGGTGTGCATGATTGCCACAGCCATCTACCAGGCCACGTAAGAACTCCTCTCTTTGTCTGGAATTGTGTGGGGTTTGTGTCAGGAGCTGTTTGTTACCATGACAAAAATACCTATTAAAACTTAGGAGAATTATCCATTATTTCCTGTGAGCTGTCCCAGGAGCCTGGGTGGTCTTTGCCTTTCCACAAAGTGGCACTGCCAGGTGGTTTTAATCCCACCATTCCAGTATTTGCCAAACAATTTTAGGACTGAAATGGAGGCCAATCAAATGTGCACTGGCTGAAACCGAAGTGCAGGATCAGTGTTGTTGATAATGTGTCTATTTTTAGGGTTTTTTTCCCTGTGTACTTGCAACAACATAAAAAGCTGGTAGCAGCAGGGATAAAAGGCTTCTCAAAATATGAGGGACACTCTGGCCCTGAGGTTGGGGCAGTAATTTCAGTGCCTGCAGTCAGTGCAGCCATAAACCTCCCTCTTCTGTGTTTTTATTCATTCCAAGGCTTGCTGCTGCTGCTGTTCAGTGAGAAGAAGAATGAATTCCCTTAAATTTATGCATCACTTTTGAAAGGTGTTGCCAAAAAAAGGATCCTTCCCAATCAGCCCCTGTTGCCTGTGATTGTGTTGCAGGTTTTTAGCTCAAGCCTCCCAGCTCTATGACTCAGCTCAGATCTCCAGCATTGGCTACATCCTGTCCACCACAGCAGCAATCTCAGCAGGTAACTGCACAAACCTTGCTAAAAAATGGGCAAAAGATTTTGGAAAATTTTCCTCCTCAGCAATATGATGACTTCTATTTTCTTGTCATCTCTCATCTGCACTGGCTTTGTTTGGGGTTCTTTTTTCTTTCTAAAAATGTGAATTATCCCATTAGACTGTGTTAAAATTTTCTGTTCAGTGCTGTCATTTTGTTTAAAGTGCAGGGGAATTTTATGTTTGAGACTGTTCCTTATTCCATGTGTGTTCTTAGATGTGCAGGTAAAATGTTTCCTTGTTGAACTTACCTAGATTTTGTTAAAATGTGTGACCAATTTGCTTCCTGTGCTCAGAGGTGTTGGGATCTCTTCCTGACAATCTTCTTGTATTTAGAGTGAGCAGCTCCCAGCTTTACAGGCTCCTTTCGTTGTGGATTTCTCCCATTTCAGCCCTTGCCCACATGGAAAAGCTTTGTCTGCAGGAACAAAAATAAGCATTTTCAGCCCCTGGGGAACAGCCTTTGAGAGGTTTTGTTCTCCTCAGATACAGGAGCAAAACTGGGGAAAACAAACACAAAGAACCCCAAACCCAGCACTCAAGAAATGCATCTGCCTGGCAGGGCTGTGTAAATAGCAGTGCCCTGCCAGGTATAGAGGGCAATAAATAAATAAATACATAAATTACACAGAGCCTTTTACTGCTCCTCTTCAGTGCCATCAGTCTGGGCTGCTCTTTAACTGGTATTTATTTCCTGTCATGTCCCAAGCCACAGGCTGCTCTCAGATTCAGCAGCTTATTTATTTTATTTTTATTTTTATCTTTATTTATTTTTTACTTTATTTTCTTTACATTAAAAATGTAAAGAGCAGGAGGCATAACGTGTGTCCTGCTGCCACCCAGGACACCAAGGACACTTCTCTTAGAGGTCTGAGCTGTTTGTTGTTGTTTGGGGTCAAGAGTTTTTATCTTTTTTAGTTAAATCCAATTTGTTTCATCATTCCAAAATAGTCCCTCTCGTTTATGCTGCACAGGTTCACTTGCATCTCTATTAGTGACACCAGCAGAGCTATTTTGGTAGTGAAACTCTAAAAGATTTGTCAATAATTTGTGTTAAAATAGGAATCAGGACACCTATTTTAAGATCATTAAATAAACAAAGGTGCTGGCTATAAAAATAGGAATCCTGGCTGATGAGGGTTCTGGAGGGATGTGCTGAAGGTGGAATTGGGAAGATGTAATGAATTCTTTTCTTTTCAAGGAGCAACTTTTTACCTGGACTTCATGGGTGAAGATGTTCTCCACATTTGTATGTTTGCACTGGGGTAAGTGCTCCAGGTTCCCTTGATGGAAAACTGTTGCTTCATGTGACTCAAATTTCAAAAATACAAATCTGTTTTTAAAATATCTCTGTTAGAGGGACAAACTGTCTTGGAGAAAAGAACAGGCTGAGAGCATTTTGTCTGTCAGAGCAGAGAGTGGTCCTTAGAGCTCGGTGTTGTGTTTGGAAAAAAGAGTGCAACCCTCAGTAATGCACAATTACACAACAATTAATCACTAAATCCTGGAGATCAGCTTGGGTGTTGAGCATATGGCTTGGTTTTCAAGCTGCCTGCTCATGAATCTGGAAGAATTGTAAAATAACCCAAAGAAACCCTCTCTGGGGAACCTTATTTCAGATTTTGCACCTTCCCTGAACTGTGTCTGACTTGTGGAGTTTTTGGAGCGTGGAGAAGGCACAATGCAGATCTGATCAGGAGAACATTTCCTGTGTAACTCAGTGTTTTGGTGTAATTACATCTCCATAATCAGGGGACATTCTCAAATGGCTTTTAGATAAGTACAGAAAAAAAGCCCTGAACAATTGGGAGCTCATTGTTCTGAGCTGCACCTTGCTCTGTAAAAATCCAGATCCGTGGTTGTTGGTGTGTTACAGGGAGCCTTTCAATGGTCAGGCTGCTAAATCCTGGAATTCCACATCAAAGAAAAACCAAATGTTGATATGCTTCCTTTCCCCTGCAGTTAATGAAGGTTAATTAATTAATTGACATGCAAACTTTTCCCTGTGTTTTGATAGAGAAAAGCTGAGGTTGTGCTGGTTGCTGGGGGGGTTCCAGTGCTGCTCCAGGGGGCTCAGCTGAGCCAGTGCCCTGGAATTCTGCCTTGGCAGTGCTTGAGCTCCAGGTCTGAATTCTGCATGGAGCAACGTGGAATATCCTGTGCTCTCCCTGTGGAATATCCTGTGCTCTCCCTCGTCAGGGATCTCAGTGATCTCCTCTCCTCCCTCAGGTGCCTCGTAGCATTCCTGGGAGTGTTCCTGATCACCAGGAACAGGAAGAAGCCTGTCCCCTTTGAGCCCTACATCTCAATGGATGCCATGCCAGGTAACAGTAAAAACCCAGGGCTTCATCACTGTGTTAAAGGCTTGGGCTGCGTAGGGAGGGCTCAGTCTTGGCTTTGGTCAGAACTGGGTGGATCAGGCAGCTGTTATCTGGGAATATGAACTGGTTTGAACATATGCTTGGGATTGGGCTTGGTCCAGCAGTAGAAACTGATTTTGGGGATGGCTGAGAAATTCCAAGAGGTAGAGGAGCAGAAATTTCCTTTGGGAAGCACAGCTAAGCTCTCTGGTGAGCTGTGTGAAAGATCTGCAGCACTGGATGGATAACTGAGAGCCATCCCTCATTCACTTGGAGCTTATTTCTCCATCAGCTGCTCCAGTGCTGAGCACAGAACCATCCTGTCTTTGATTTAACACCCGAGGAGCTGATGAGCCTCAGAGACTCCTCATTTCCTGCCTGAACAGACAGCAGGAAAAATCCTAATCTGTCCCTAATCTGTGCCTCTGCTCCTGCAGGCATGCAGAACATGCACGACAAAGGGATTGCAGTGCAGCCTGACCTCAAAGCCTCTTTCTCCTACGGTGCCCTGGAGAACAACGACAGCATGCCAGAAATCTACACCCCAGCCACGCTGCCCATCGTGCAGGAGCAGCACGGATCCAAAGGAGTCTCTGCCCCTCCCTACAGGGTGCTGGAGCACAGCAAGAAGGAGTGAGTGACCTTCAGGGACTGATTTGAGTTGCCAGGAGTCTGACCTTTATTTATTTACCTGTTCAAATAGAAGCAAACGTAAAGCCGACCTTGATAAGAATTTCAAGCTCGTCTCAAGCTGAACTTTCCAGGCTGATTGTTAAAATAAACAACTCTTTCTAGTTGGGAAGTTGAAAGCACTCAGCAGGAAGCAAATCCCAGTTCTGCTTGGAATTCTGCTGGCTGGGAGCGTGGAATGGTGAGTGCAACACCATGGAACTGATGAGAGAGGAGATGCTGTGGAAGAGAAGTGACTGTGCAGTTTCCAGCCCTGCTGGGAGTGGTTTTATCTCCAGACAAGTTTTCAGGAGCTGCTCACAGAGAGGGGAAAGCAGGATTTAATCTTTCATTTACAGGGACTGTGACAGATCTCCAGGAAGGCTCTAAGTCCCGGTGTGACCACGGAGCTCCCCTGACACGGCAATAAATAGAATTGTTTTGAAGCACCAACACTGGAACTTGCTGTGTGTTTAGAGCAGCAGGACTGGTGAGAGTGAACACTTTATCCCTTCAAACCACGAATTTTGGGCACTTCGTACAACTGTTCTGGTGTTGAACATAAGCACTGAGGATGGGGGTTGTTTTTAGAGCACCACTGGATTATATGGCTTAGAACAAAGATTATTTGCCAGTTTTCTGATTTCATAGCAGGAGCTTCAAGTTGGATTAAATAGTGCAGAGGGAGCACTGTAAAGGATGAGGACAAGGAGAAATGAGAGTGATGTGGCTGTATCTGGTGGGGAATTTATGTAATTTTGGACAAAGTCTTAATTCTTTATCACATTTATTTATTTTCTGATTGAGGCAGGATTCCTGACTTTAGTGGTCCCAAATACTTAAAGGTGTTGAAGTTCCTCAGTTCAAAAGCTCAGTTTAGGTGATGTAAGCTGGGGTCCTCCCCCTTTTTTTTTTCTTTTAAAAAAAGGAAAACCAATACTTGTCTACTATTGTGGATGACCTAAGGAGAGAAGTTGCACAGCCCAGCACTCATTGAGGCCTGTGAGGATAATGCAGCTTTGTGTACTTTGATATTTATCTTTCCAGCTTCCAGGAGATGGCCAGGAGCTGATATGGGGGGAGAATGGGGAACTGTCAAGTGAGGAGGACAAAGTACAACATTTACTGGTAGATGCAAGTTATCCTGGCACTTGGACAGCACTGGCTGCTCTAAAACTGGGGCTTTTTGCTGTGAAACTGAATTTTAAGTCCACTCAGTGTGGCTTGGGCTGTCTGCACAGTGGGGTCTCCAGGACCTTGGAACTTTATTTGAAAGGAATAGTGCTCATGTTCTGTGTATTTTTAAGTGATTCCTCTAACACCAGGGGGTTTGGGATTATCTTAGGTTTGGAACAGCGTCTTTCTGCTTTATTTATTTTTATTTTTATTTGTTAAATTGACTCATGGCCAGTTTCTGTTCCCACTGCCAGAAATTCCCAACAACTCCCCTGACTTGTACATGATTATTCCAGGTTCTTGCTGTTGTAAATGACAACAGAACTGTTCCTTTGCATTTGTTTGCTTTGCCAGCTCTGCAGACTGCTTCAATCTGGGCATGCTTTGGATTGTTTTGGCATTTTTGTGCAGCTTAGAAAAATAACCTTCCCCTCTGTACAGGGGAGGTGCCCTGGGGCTGTACCCAGGTTTCTTCACCAGCTGGGCACAATTCAGATCTTATCAGTGGCATCCCCTGCACTGGAGCTTAGGAAACCTCAAGAAATAACAGCTTTCCTTTCATTCTCAATACTTTATTTGTGATTAAGCAAGATAAGGATGTTAATGGGCTCGTGCTGCCAGGGCATTCATCTTGCTGGGGTGCAGTGACACTGATTTACTGCCTGTGGTCATCGATTGTTGGTGAATTTATGGGCAGCTTTTGTTCATTAACAATGCAAAATGAAGCAGTGCAGGGAGGCTGAATGGGAAGGGGACAGGAATGCTGCCTTTCCTTATCTCTTCCCATTTCATCAACCTGTTTTGACCTATTGGTTCTGCAGCCACAGAACACAGAGTCTGAAGACAAGCTGTGCTGACCCACACACTTGTTCCATGGCAATATTCTCTGTGGTTAATTACGTGCTATAAAATCATTCATCAGAAGGGCCTAAATGTTTGGCTGCTGACATCCAGGTCAGGATGGCCCTGTGTGTAACAGAGCAGGATCCCAGTTCTCATTAGGATTTAAAGCCAGCAGGTGACTGCAGCACAGACTTTGCAGCCAGAAATGCCTGCTTTGGGTTTTTCTCCTCAGCACAGGCCCTGACATCCTGAGAGATGGACACAGCCAGGGCACAGAGCTGCTCTGATGTGGCTGTGCTTCCCTTGCAGGCTGCTCTCTGGCCTGGTGCAGGGCTGGTTGTGCTGTAAACTCCCCAGTTCTCCATGGCCTGATTCCTGATTCCTGATTCCTGACCTTCCTCCCTGCACAGAGCCCTCAGCCTTTCTCTGAGTGAAGCTGCCCCCAGCCATGAGCTGAGCTTTTGTGCTATTGTGTGGGTTTGGCCCTTTCCTTTCAAAGATTCTAAAGGCAAGTCTTGCTCCAAAGCTTTACATAACCATGTTTTATTTACACAGTCTCTGTGTGCTCAAATAATTCTACTTAATAATGACAGTTCCCTTTACCTGCAGCGACAGGGAAATCTCCCTTTGTTTGCTTCTGGAAACTTCCTGCCAAAGGCCTCCACTGGAGGTGGTGTCTGTTTCTACAGCACATAAATCACAATATTTTTGATTATTGTGCCACAGCAATGGACCCTGGGGTGTTCCTTGGGCCACGGGCCTCAGCTCCATGACTGATGTAGGGGTAGGACTGAGGGACTGCACCTCACTCCTGTTTGCTGCTGCTGTTCAAGACTGGAATCTTAAAATGGGGTTGGTTTTGTTTGTTTGTTTATTTTATGCACTTCCCTCTTTCTTGCTTTTTCTCGCAGTCTTCCAAAAAAATGTTATTTTCTGCTCTTCAGCCTAAGAAAAGGCATGAGCAGGGCCAGAGAAACCCAGTATCTTATTTAAACTTGGCTGTAGGAGTTCTGTGCTCTTTCTGGCTCTTTCAGGAGTGAATTAAACTCCTCACCTCCCTTCTGGTTCAGAGAAGCTGAAGCAGGAAGGGTTTTGCACTCTCACACTGAACTTTTTACAGAATATTTGTTAGTCTGAGGTGACAGTGGCCATGCCTGGAATTGCAGCAAATATTTACAGCTGAGCAGCACAGGAAGGTTTAAAGGAGAGGAGCCCTGTGCCACATTCCAGGGTGAAAAACCATTTAACTGTTGTACAGCACACTCTGATCTGTGAGTGTCAACACTCAGGGCTGATGCAGGGCCCTGCACATGGCACAGCACCCCCAGGTTCCTGTGGGAAGGATTTCTCAGCACCAGGAGCTGTTCCAGCCCTTTGGTGAAGGAGCAGCTCCTTGGCTTTACCCCTGGCTTCTTTACCCAATGTGAACTGACATCTCCTGCCTCCACCCCGTGTGGCTTCTCGATGCACCAGAGCACTTAAAACATTCTCAGTGTGTATTTTATGTGTAACTTAACTCTGTGGAGCACAGCTCCTGTGTTGGCTGAATGTATAAAATGATCTGCCTACAACGTTCTCCTGTTCACCTTAAAATGTGTAAATAAATCAAGCTTTACACTCTTGCACTATAAAGGACAACTGCTTCATTTTTCACAGGCAGTGTTGCATGTCTGTTTAATTCTGTTTGTCTTTCAGGTGAGACAAATGAAACCAAACTTTGAATAAAAGATTGTGGTAAAATGAAACTTTGAATAAAAGACTGTGGTAAAACCTAAGGACTTCTGGCTCGCTCCATGCTCCTGGTAGAGCTTTGATTGACCAAAAATGTCTTGGGAGAAGTTAAGACAGGCTTTAGGTGACTAAAATGTGTATAGTATACTTGTAAATGAAATGCAGACTGTTAGAGCATTACTAATGCTCCCAGTTTCACAGGAGTCTCCACATATTTGGGGTCAGCTGTAGGAATCGTGCAATTTACTTTTAAAACCTTATTTTACAGGGCTTTAAAAAAATATGTAGCATTTAATATTTTGGAGAAGAGCTTGAAATCGTGATCCTAAGAAGGGGGATGGCCTGATTCAAAATCATTGTATTTTTGGTTGTCTGACTCATGATGTTTTTTACTGAAATTGAGCTTCTCTGAGCCATCCAAGCCCTCTGATAACAGCTGGGAATGCTCTGCTGTAGGAGGTGTCACCCCTCAGCTACAGAGCACCATGTCTGGGATACAGGAGTGCAGTAAGAGATACAGAAGAGTGGCAATTTAGCTTAATCGACTGCTTGCCAACCTAATTAACACTCACCAGGCGGGTTTTCAGTCCAGGGGGAGAAGCAGAGGATAACCCTCAGGACACTTTTAATTAAATGTATCTCTTGGGGTCCCAAACCACAAAGGGAGAGAAGAAAAACAACCCAAGGGCAGCCTCGGTGTTAGAGCTGCACTTCAGTGATCCCCAGAATGTCTGATAAATGTGCTGGTACTTTGTTAACATCCACCATTCAAAGGTTAGTGTGTTGTGTTACAAGTGTTTTAAGTGCTAATACAAAGATGTGCCATTGATGTCAGGAGTGTTACAGGAGTGCTACAAACGAGGTGTTATTGCACAAGACAGAGTACTTAAAATGCCGCTGAAGTGGACACAAATGGTGGGAGTTTGTGGTATTAAAGCAGAATATATTGCTGCCCAGGGAGAAAAGTGTGGTATTGAATCGATAAAGCAGGAGATTGCAGCAAAGGAAGGCTGAGGCTGGAGAGTAACCCGTTAGCACCTGAATTTTCACTGTGTCTAAATTGCAGAATTCCTTTACCTGGACAGGGGAGACTGCTCTTACCTTCCTAAAGTGAGATCTGCTGGGCTGTTTTCTTATGAGGGAAAGGGCTGCACTGGGGACAAATCACCTGGGAGAGAAGCACAGCTCAGCATCTCTCTCTGCCTGTTTCTGAAATTTAAAAGCAAATATTTCAGCCACAGAAATTTCACTGCTTGTATCACAAACCCACGCTGTCTTCTGCCTTTCCAAGTGAGGACAAAGCTGTGGAACTCAGTATTTGTGCCAGTGAAATTCAATAGTTTTGTGTGGGGTTTTTGTGAAAAACGAAAGAAAGGATGTTGGTTTGTGCTTTCTTTAGAGGTAAATGTGCACGGGCACTGATGTATCACCCAGCTTAGATGACGGCTGTCTGAAACCATCTCATGGCTGGATTAAGCTGTGATTTGCTCCGAGGAGGACACAAACTGTCACTGTTCCCATCTGGCAGCTGTCCGAGGCTGATGGCAGAGCCATCCCGATTAATGCCAGTGGAGGAATCACAGAATAGTTTGGGTGGGGAAGGACCTTAAACTCATCCCATCCCACCCTTGCCATGGGCAGGGACACCTTCCACCGTCCCAGGCTGCTCCAAGCCCCATCCAGCCTGGCCTGGGACACTTCCAGGGATCCAGGGGCAGCCACAGCTTCTCTGGGCAGCTCCTTCCTCCACACCAGCCG
>VWZT01002536.1:129704-141173 GCA_013397055.1 Pachycephala philippinensis | reverse complement strand
GGGCGGGGAAGTTGTTTTCTTTCTCCTTCAGGGCGGAGATGGAGGCTTTGGGGTTTTGAATTTAAGGATATCCTCAGTCAGGGCTCCGGCCCCCGCCCGGGTTTGTCCCGCCGGGCACTGACTGCGGGCGGGGGGTGACCCAGGGCAGCTCCGTGGGGTCTGCGGGATCCAGCCCGAGGGTTTGGAACCATGGAGTGGTTTGGGTGGGAAGGGACCTTAAAGCTCATCCCATTCCCCACCCTGCCATGGGCAGGGACACCTTCCACTGTCCCAGGCTGCTGCAAACCCCGTCCAACCTGGCCTTGGGCACTGCCAGGGATCCAGGGGCAGCCACAGCTTCTCTGGGCACCCTGTGCCAGGGCCTCCCCACCCTCACGGGAAGGATTTTTTCCTGTGAGCTCCCTATCAGAGCAGATTTAACCGTTCCTGTGGAAATTGCCACGCCGTTTCCAGTCCAGTTCCTGAAGCGATGGGATGCGACTGTGAATGAGCTGCTGGTCCAGAGGATGCCAAGGAAAACTCCCCGGTGCTGCCTGTGCCCGTGAAGAACTACAGCTCCCCATGGCAGAAGCTGCTTTGATTTCAGATGAATTTTAGCCTTCTATGAAGTTGGGGAGTTTGTTTATAAGTGTTCTCCTGTCAGCTGGTATTGAAATGATAAGCAGGTGATAGTGCTCAGAAGAAAGGACTTAGTGAAAGGGCTGATCCCAGTGGCTTTAGTTCTTGGGATCCTTTAGGTCGTGCTGGGTAAGGCTGTTTAATCTGAAACCTAAGAGGGAGCAAGTGATCCAGTAGTTTGCTAACGAGTATTGCAATGAAAATGCTTATAATTTAGTTTATTGCTGTTAACACTATGGTAAGAATAAGCACTCTGTGCTGAGCTTTCACACCTGGATTTGGTTTATGTCACTGCTCCTCTGACTTTGTTTTGTAGTGTGAGGCTCAGACAGCCTCAACTTGACCAAATTTCAAGTTGCTCTGTGTTCCTCACTCCATGTTTGATCCACCATTCACTGAAGTATTTGAATTTACTTTCCAAACTCTGCCAGTGTTGCTCTCTCCTTGTTTGAGGTCTCCCCATTCTTTGGTCTGTCAGAAAAGCAGGTGTTGGGAGCAGTGTTTGTGGGTTGGGTGGTTAGAGCCCTCAGGAATGTGGGATCAAAACCAGGACAAGGCTGGAATGCTGCTCTCAATCTACCAGAGCTTGGCTGGATGTGGGTGTCTGTCCTGGTGCTGTTTGGATGAGTCCAGATCTCCTCAGAGCCAGATGGTGCCTTTTGTTTTTACCATTTTGGCGCATTTTTGTTCCTTTTCTCTTCCCTCCCTGCATGAATCAGCAAGCACAAGAAATGAGGTTTCCACCAGCTCCCTGTTTTCTCAAATTTCCATCCTTCCTGCTGTGCTGGGCAGCAGAATTTAGATCCCCAGGCATGTGCATGGGTTTGGGATGGTTTGGCTGAAGGTCTGGCTGGAGCAGTCGCTGTTCATTAACCCAGTTAATCCTCCCTCATTAGGCAAATATTCCAATGAGATCATTGCCAATGAAACATAATATATTTGCCTGCCTTTTTTTAGTGTTGTGTCACAAATTACCACTTTTTCCAAACCCAGATCTGGTGCATTACATGTTTTCTCTCACTTGCACTACATCACACAGCAGTGTGATAACCTCAACAGTTTTGCAGGGATGGGTGGCAGAAGGTCCACTCCAGAAAAATCTTTTTTTTTTTTTTAATTGGATAAAAAATACTCTCCCTGGTGTTTTTTATTAGTCTCTTGCTGCTTTGCTTTTTATTCTTGTCTTCCTTGATGTGTTTACTCCTCTCTGTAGATACTCTTACGTATGGGAAAGCCATAGGAGAAGGAGATTTCCTTGCATCAGGAGATTTTAGATTCTGGTTGGCTTGGAGAGGCTTTGGAGAGATGATTTATCTTTGTCCATGTGCTCCCATTGATGAAATAAAGTTATTTTTTCAGATACCAGAGGACTGCTCTGATTACTCAGGAAATTGTTTAAATTATTAAATAAGAAATTGTTGCTCACTGTAAAGTGTGTCATGGAGAAAAGCTTCTAGAGCAATGCTGTCATTTTTGATTCGTGTCAGAGTAAAGGGAGGAGAAATTCCAGTTTCTTGATGGGGTGACTTTATCTTCCTTTTGCTGGAACAGCAGAGTCCTCCCTCCATCCACAGCAGGGGGATGTGGTGCTGCTGATTTGTGGGAGACAGAACAAATTTCGTGTTGATTCCTGTTCTTTTTTGTGGAATTATTTGCCTTTAACAGTCGGAGCAGGAATATGTGGTAACCTCACAGTTTGTTTTTGGGTTTTTTTGGCTGGCAGGGCCCCGTTGGAAGCTGGCACCTGAGCAGGAGCTGCTGGGGGGGAAGGATGCTCAGGGATTCCATGAAGTCCTGGAGCGACAGCCAGTCAGACCTGTACAGCAGCGACCAGGAGGAGGAGGAGCAGATGATTTTTGGAGAAAATGAAGATGATTTGGAAGAGATGATGGATTTAAGTGACTTGCCTACCTCACTCTTTGCTTGCAGTGTTCACGAGGCTGTGTTTGAGGTACAGGAGGAGAAGGTAAGGGGGAAAGAGTGTGAAGTGTTCTCAATGTGGATGCAGCTATTGAACATTTTTGTCTGGGTTTTCGGTGTATTAATACACATTGAGGGAAAAACTCAATCCAGAGTATTTTCCTGGTAAGCTCAGAGCAGTTACCAAAAGGCAGATAATACCACACTGCTGGCCTTAGAAACTTAATAGATAATAATGCTGCTCCCATGGAAAGCTCTTCTGATTATTATTTTTTTTTCTCTTTATCCAAACATCATGATAGAACATCCAAGGGCAATAAAATCTGATTTTTAAAAATTATTAATTAAACTATTAAATTGATAAAAATTAAAAATAATGCCAATGTAAATGTTTCATTTCAAGGCAAGGATCCTGTTAAAAGAGTGAGATAAATTTGCAGGATGTGTGCTCTGACTTGAACGCCTTGAAAGTGGCTTATGAAGACCTTGTAATAAAGTAAATTTTCTCTGGCCTGTTAGCATTTTATCCAGTCAAATCTTAATTCCTTTTGCTTCCAAGAGCATCAGGAATAATGAGTTCCATTATGTGAAAGAATTCCCACACCGTCCTTGCATCCCAGGTGTGTTGAGGGAGATGTGGCAGCTTTTTGGTTTTAACTCATTAAAGAATTTGGCCTTTCACATTGTAGCTGAAAGTGTTTTATCCAGTTTAGTTCAAACAGCAGAAGGTGAGGAATCCAGACAGGGTAAAAGTACATCTTGTTTCGTTCTCGGATATTCCCCTTTGTGAGGGAATGGCAGGAGCAGCACATCCTCACCCTTCTCAATTCCAGGGTTGAGCCACTCAATTGCAATTCTGTGTTTGTCAGGTACAAAATTTGGCCTTTGTGCAGCAGGAAGAGGTTTTGTGATTTAATAAAGACCCTGGTGTTGTGTGAGTTGGAGAAAATGGTGCAAAAAACCATTATTTGTGTTAAAGCCAACATGGGCATCATCTGAAGATGCTTCAGTGCTGTTTAAACTGAACCTGTCATTGTTTTTGTAATGAGGGAAGGCATCAGCAGGATTTTTGGGAGAGATCAGAATCTGTTGGAGTCAGACAAATTAACTGTGGTCACTGGAAAGAGTTTTTAATAGAGGATTCCTCTTCTGTCTATTTGCTTACCTAGATCTCTAAATAACAAAATATTATCAGAATTAGTAAATAAAACTGCAAAGAGATTTCTTGCAGACTCCTCATCCAGTGATTTAAATCTGACATTTTACAGTGGATGAAAATCTACACCAGGAGATTTCCTACTGCATTTACACGTGGGAGAAAAAATCTGTAAATGAGGTCTCTTGTGGATCAGAGAGCTGGTAAATTAATGGAATTTCATAATTGAAAATTATTAATTGGATTTCATTACCATGAAATTGATTTTCTTGACAATGCAGTTACCAGTCTTTAAAGAACTTGAGGATAAGACTCCATGTTCAATAGACCATGGACTTTTTTTTCAATTTTTTCATTTTTGTGAGTGTTTACTTTGGAAGAGACAAAAATCTTGCATTAATAATCTTACTCATGCTGAGAATTTTGACATTTTCCTTACATAATTAGTACTTTGGTTTATCTAATACAAAAATCACCTGATTTAAAGAGCATTTTTTGAGAGCCTTGATGAAAATCGTGTGCAAGTACCAGTATTTTTGGAGACCTGCACTTCTGAGCAGCCCTCACTAGGTGGCACTTTGTGTATTCTGAGTTTTTTGGGCTCATTCACATCTGTTTGCTCTTGGAATTCAGATTTAACCAGTGAAACAAAGCTGTGCTGCCCTGAGCGTGGATTTACAAGTAGAGAGGGAGGTGTGGAATGTGCAGGTTGAGGTGATCCAGGAAATGGATGGGATTTGGGAGAAGAAGGTGAAAGGAAATTGTCTTTTTGTGAAGTGAGAATGTTCATTTTGTATCTGGAGAATGTTTGTGCTTCTGTCCAGGAAAGGTTTGAAGCCCTTTTCACAGTCTACGACGAGCAGGTGACGTTCCAGCTGTTCAAAAGCTTCAGGAGGGTGAGGATAAACTTCAGCAACCCCGAGGCAGCAGCACGAGCACGGATAGAGCTGCACGAGACCGAGTTCAGCGGGAAGAAGCTGAAGCTTTACTTTGCACAGGTACAGTGGAACACAGAGATCTTGTACCTCTGTCCCTGTTTCCTTTATTCCTCATTTGCCCGTGAGCTTAATTTGGAATAAATATCTGAAATCACCTTCAATCTTGTTCTACACTGAGCTGCGTCAGAATTCTAGGGCATGATTTTGCTGCTTTTCAGCTTGAGCTGAGATTGGTTGGGACAGTCTCTGTGCAGTGACCAAAGCACCTTCCCCCAGACACACAGAGGGGCTGAAACAAAGTAAGTGGGTCCCAAATTCTCTTTGTTCCTGTTAGGTTGGCACAGGTCCCACAGCAGCCCCTGCACAGGCCGAGTTCTGAGCTGCAGCAGTTCCGTGAGGTGTTGTACCAAGAGCTGAACTCAGTTTGTTTTCAAGGCTAGGCTGAATTAAGTGCAGAGAATGGATGTGCATTAGTGGGGAAATAAACTAAATAAAGAGGGAATTAATATTTGTCATCTCTCTCCTGGCTTTGCCTGCAGGTGCAAGTGTCCAGTGAAATAGGGGACAAGTCCTACCTCCTTCCTCCACAACCTGTGAAACAGTTCCTGATCTCCCCCCCTGCCTCTCCCCCAGTGGGCTGGAAACAGAGTGAAGATGCAACTCCTCTGATCAATTATGACCTGCTCTGTGCTGTCTCCAAGCTGGGGCCAGGTAGGGACATTTACCTGCTTTTGTTTGGTACTTTCCTTCAAAAGTGGGTATTGAGCGGGTTTATCTACTTGTCTTTTTCTGTGAGAAGAAACTGAGTCTCTTTTTTGTGATGTTTCTTACTCGAATGAAATGATCCACCCATCACTTTTTTTCCTTAATTAGTTGATTGACTGAAAGTGTAGCACAGGACTGGACTGTGAGGGAGGCTCCATCACACCCATACATTGAATTTTGTCAGAGCCTCAGGATTAAGGAACAGTCAGAGAAATGAGAAGTTCAGTCTCTTGCAGATGAGCAGCTCCAGCTATTAAGGATGTCTGGATGCCAATATGGACATTTTGGGTTTAATCATCAAATTCTTTCTAAGCCTTCCTGGGAAACGTGGTGTTTGCTTTCTGTGAGAAGCAGGAAATGGGGAGGCTTGATGTGCTTAAATGCTTTTGTAGCTTTTAATTTACAAACATCACAGAAAAATACAGCACAAATGATGTCACTTAGCAATGTGTTGGCTGCTTGTGTTCTGATGTCTTCCTCGGAGTTTTTTACATCCCTCCCTTCCTCCAAGTGTCAATTAAAAGACTGATTGTATTCAAAGTGTGATGTAACTGCTACAGGGACTGTTTTAAGGCATTCAGAGGTTTGGTGAAGAGTGGTGGTTGAGCGCATTAAAGATGGGATGGGAATTAATGATTACTTGGTTGCGTTGTTGAAGTTATTAAGGGGTTTTTGAGAGAAATGCTTTTCCTTGGGGGTGTTTTTAACGTGACTCTTGCTGGCTGCTCTCAGGGGAGAAGTACGAGCTGCACGCAGGGACAGACTCCACCCCCAGCGTGGTTGTGCACGTGTGTGAGAGCGAGACGGAGGAGGAGGAGGAGATCAAGAACCCCAAACAGAAGATCCTGCAGACGAGGCGCCCAGACCCGCCCCCCACCATCCTGAGTGACTCCAAAGCCTTCGAGTGTGCCCTGGAGGTGGGGGGCACAATGCCCTGTTAGAGCTGAGCTGCTCCAGCTGGTACCAACACCAGGCACCCGACGAGTCCATGTGTTGCTGTCTGTGCTGCTGCTATAGGTCACAACAGATCTGACTTGTTGTCTCTCATGTTCAAGATTTTGGATGCCAATGCTCTGAAAAGCACTTTAATTTTAGGGACTAGTCCCCCCCAAGTGTAGCAAATCCACCTGACTTGAAATAGTGACAATTAGGGAGTCTGGCTGTGTTTTGGTTTTTTCAGATGTCGCCCTTTCCTCTCTGTTGTACAGTGTGATGTTCCAAGTGCTGAAATAATCTCTTCCTGTCACAAGTGGGTTCCAGCAAGTTCCTTGTACAGCAGTTAAAAGCTGATCTGTCCAACAGCTTCCAGTTTATCTAGTGTTAAACACAAGTGAAATGCACTCTTTATGCTCGAATTCCTTGCCAGCTGAGGTGAAGGTTAACCTTTGCTTTTCTCAGAAACGCCAAGTGTGTGTTTGTAGTTTGACATGAGGCACAAATACATGGAGAAGCTGAATTCAGGGGGTTTGGTGACTACAGGGAGGAGAACACCAGAGGAAGAACCTCAGTCTGTCACCAGCACTGCTGCTCTGGTGTCTGTGGTGGTGCACTGACACCTAATTAGGAGTTAATTACAGTAGTAGAGTGAAATATGGATCCAGCTGTTGAGTGTGTTGTGTCCGATCCTCTCTGACAATCTGGGGAAGTTTATTCCTCTGGCCTCCACGTCTGAATAAATCCAGTGACTGTTAGGTCCTGGCAGGAGCGAAAACATCCAAGGGTTAATTGTTAACTTCTCCAGTCTGTTTTGTATTTTCAAAGACAATCAGTTGCCTGGCTTAGCCAGTTTTTATGCAGTTTCAGCCCTTGTTTGCTGTTTTTCATGAAGACTTTTTCTGTGTGGCCTCCTGTGTGTCTGACAGAGCATCTGCTGCTTCTGAGACCAGGATGCATCTTTTAGAATACAGATCTTTGATTTTGTGATCTTGTGTTAAGTGTTTTAGTAGGAGGAAAATATGCCTTGGTATAACAACACCTGCTCCTGTGCTTTTATGCTATTTTATAGCCAAACTTTTTTAGTCTAGACAGATTCTTCTTTTTTTCTATTTAAAAAGATAAAATGATTTGTGAACAAACCAGGCTGCTGATGTTCCTGTGCAGAAATCATTCCAAAATTCAGATTTTTCAGGTTCATTTCAGTGTGTTTCAGTTGTACATGACGTGCTTCTTGAACTTCCAGCAGTGTTTTCACTTGACTGACAGCAGGGGAAAAGGAATGGGCAGGGATTCTCATGGATGTGGAGGTTTTCAACTCTGTGTTGTGCCAGCTCAGGATCCCTCCTGCCACCAGTTTCAAAGTGGGATCCTGCAGGCAGGTCCTTGCTCCAGAGGCAGGAATAGGAACAGGACAGAGTAGGAAGGTAGGGAAACAGGGTTTGTCCATCTTGCCTCCACAGGTGTGATATTTATGTATCTCTTCAGGTATTGAAATCACTCCAAGTCCAGCTTCACTGTCTCACTGTTCCATGGAATTAAAACAAAGGTAAAAAACTCAACAAAAACCTGTGTTGTCCAGCAGGCTTGTGGATTTTTGAAATTCCAGAAGTCCAGTTTGGATTTTCTGTGGTGTTTCTATTTTTTAAATTATTTCATTTCTACCCCAGTGTAGAAGTTGCTGTAAGTAGGAGTAAGTGGAAAACCTTCAGAAACAGTTTTATAAGGAGAATCAAGTGTAATGTTGTTGATGTATAAACGTGTAAAATGTGGAACAACATTCCAGCACTTTCCATTGTGTAAAGACACTTCAAATAAAACAATGCAGTGCCATTCACACTTGGGATTTTAACCGTGTTCCATGCTGGACAGGGTGGATATGTGAGATTTTTAATGGTGGTGTCTGCTTGAATGCTCCTGTTGGCAGATGGGACAGGAGACTCCATGTGCCTCGGAGCTGGGGGTGGCAGGGACCCACAGAAGGGATTTGGGAGCTTGGATCCTTACAGGGACCACTCTGGGTGGGAAGGAGGAGCCAAACAGAGGCTTCAAAGCTTTAACGAAGCCATTGATCAGTATCAGAAGTGATTCTGCTCCACTCCAGGGTGACAAAAACTCTATTCCAGGGTGACAGCCTACCTTGGACAATGAAGCTCAAGTTTGCTTCATTCCCTCCACGCCATGATTCAGTAAGCCCCATCAGAACCTGTTTCTCCTAATCACTGACCTGCTGTTAAGGGCTATTTTTAGCAGCAAGCTTGCACAGAGGCACCAACTCAGCCCTTTCTGAGCTTGCACTTTGTATAAATAAATACCCCAAATTCCTTTAAAATGTTCTCTTTGAGAAGCAGCTGAAGCTTATGGTGTTTCTTTGTGTTCTGGAGCTATGGGAGTACTTTGGGTTTGTTTTATAATAGCTGAGAACCTGTGATTGCAGCTCATCATTCTGCCTCATCACTGAACTGCTTCCCCTCGAAAGACCCCGTGCATAAAATTCCAATTGCTTCAATGATTCCCTAAAAGGTTTAATTTTCTTTTTGTCTGGGTTTGGATTAGGGATATTTTTGAGCCCAGAACAGAAGGTTGGTTTGTGAATCTTACTGGGTTTTGTTTATTTGCTTCACTCTCAGTGTAAAACTTGCCAGGATAGATTCCTGGTGTGGAAAGAGACCCCAGCCAAGCCTCATCCCCTTGGAGAAAACATAGAGCAAGATAAAAGACTTCCTCTCCTGTAGGTATGGACCCTGAGAGGAGAGTGAGTGTGACACAGGGCTGTCCCTGCCATCACTCACAGCTCCAGGGAGCTTTCACAGGGTCTGATTGTCTCCGTAAAACAAGAGCAGGGCTGAGAATGTAGAAAATACAGTATTTTAGATGTTACCTAATGTGTTAAAATCCTGCTCTGAACCAGGTCTCTGCACTGTAACACTTTAGCGTGTTCAGGCCTGTAGAGGGAATGTCTGATTCCCCTGCTGAAGGGAACATATTCCAACCATCAGCAGTACTGGGGTGAGGCAGTGGGAAAGACATTCTGTCAGTCTGGTTTGCTCTTACATAAAACATAAAAATAACCAATTCATTGTCCTCTGTGCCTCTGTGTTGGGATCACAGGAGCAGGGATGGGGAGAGCAGCCAGGCCGAGCTGTGCCCTCCTGCTGGGACAGGTCACCTCAGCTCCCTCCATCCCTCCCAGGGATGTCTGGTAATGATTTCTGAGGCTGTGGGTGCATGGAGATCACCGAGGGCCTGATTTCACAATACAGTTCCAAACTCAATAATAATGAATTTCTAGTTGGTCTTGGTATCTGCTGTGATATCTGTTCTCTCTTTGTTCTCACTGAGACACTCCAGGCTCTGCTCTGCCCTACCAGGTTAACCAGCAGGTGTTCCAGGAGGAGTCAAAACCTGCTCCGTGGTAAATTCAGTGAGACTTCACTTGTGTCACTTCTAGGGGTTGGTAAGGCTGTAGTGAGCCTGGAGTTAATTCAGAGTTATGTTTTGTCCTTTGGTGTTCACTGACTTCATCAGGATTGTTCTGGAGCATCCCAGACTCTCCTTTGGTCCTCCTTTAATGGGATGAGCTCAGGGTTGGTGACTGTAAACTGGGTCACTGGTGTTGGTAGCAGAGCTTTACAGTAACAGTGTATAAACATTTATCTATACATTATACAAATGTATTTATATGTTTAACTGTATAAACCTGGTGTGTGGTTCTAGCTCATAGTAAAGGGCTACAAATTTAGGAGCTGGTGAGGGACAAACCCTTGGGAAAGTCCCCCCCTCCCTCTCTACTGTCACAGAGGCTTTGAGAACTCACATTTGCTTTTGCTTGGGCTGCCCAACACTCACAGGGGCTGGTGCCTCCCTTCCTGTATTACTTAAATTGAGTTATTAATTATTTTTATTAACTTACATTCATACCTCTTCCAAGTTATGGTTGCTCACTGTTGAAAGAAGCCCCTTCTGCTCTCCAGAGATACAGCCCAGGGAAGGTTTGTGGCTGGAAACCACTCCTGTTCCCGGGAGAGCCTCGTGTTCTTGCTTGTTTATGCAGGATGGGGCAGTCATTGTAAGGAAACCAATCAAGTGAAATTTATTCCCTTGAAAAGATGATTGGTGAGTAATCCCTGCTGGGATTTCAGTCTGGGGCTTTCAGGAGCTCCACAGGGCTTCAGTGGGATTGAGCTGGAAGTGACTAATGTGGGTCTTTGTAGCTGTACAAAATTTTTTCTAAATAATTGGATCTGGAAACTCTGGTTTCTAGTGAAAAGGCCTCTGTGGTTGTGTTCTGTAATTCAGTGTAAAACCAGTCCACGGTGGACACCAAACTGAAGCATGACCTGTGTTAGGGGCACAAATGTTCCTGGAGGAGGAAAGTGAGAGCTGCAAGGTAAGGAAGCACCTCATTTGTCATCCAAACTGAACTCTGGTCTTCCCAAGAAATCCACTGCAAATGTTTATGGACCATCAGGATCCCCCTGTTGCCGCCTTCCATATGGAGGCAGGATTCTGTAAGGAGCAGGTTTTATCCATATTTCAGGTTGCTTTATGAGGGAGCTGGGTGATGTGCCTCTGGCTGCAGCTGGGGCAGCTGGAATGGAGGATGGGGGAAACATCTGCACAGCAGCTCAGCAACCCTAAACCACGAATGGAGCCTGGACTGAGGGCTGTGGCTTGTTCCTGTGGTTTTCTGGGAGGTCTAGGCAGGGGACAGATGGCTTTTATAAGTATGATTTCCACAGGAAAAGTCCGGACAGGGACTGTGGTCGCAGTTCTTCCCACTCATTGGTGGGAAATGCAGGATAAAGCCAACGAGGTACAGGTTACAGGCGAGGATTCCTTTCCAGTCTGATCCTTTTGGTTCCACTGACGAGCGGACAAAACCACTCGTTCCGTCTTTGGGCTGGATGTGCTTGAGATCCTTCTCCCGAAGTGCCTGGGAGACCTTTGGGCATCGAAGAGCCGCCGAAGCGCGGCTGTTCCCAAAGCTTGGGAGCTCTCGCTGTGAGACGGGGGGGTCCAATGCCAGACTCCTCCGTCCCCCTCAGCCGCTGCCCGGCGGGCCCGGGGGCACCCGCAGCCCCGCCCGGGCCCGGGGAGGCGGCGCCGGGGGCCGGGCCGGGCTGGGCGGCCCCGGGG
>VWZT01002536.1:117633-129666 GCA_013397055.1 Pachycephala philippinensis | reverse complement strand
AGCCGGGAGCCGCCGCGGCAGCGCCGGAGCCCCGAGCCCGCAGCATCCTCCGTGAGTACCCCCGGCGGCAGCGCCGGCTGAGGGTCGGGTGTAGGAACCGCTCTTGAACGGGGATAATTGTAACCTGTCTGCCCTAAAGCTCTGTTACTCTCTGCCCTAAAGCTCTGTTCCTTTCCGCCGCCGGTGCAAGCGGTGGTTGCAGCGCGGTTACTCCGAGTTTGTGCGCGAGGCACTGTGGATGTACCACGGGAAACGCGAGCTCTTTATCGGTACCTCTAAACCAGAAAGAAACAGAGAGCAGATGTCCTCGCACCTTCTTCTGTTCCACTGGTGCTTGAGCAGTTGTTCCATTAATTGGGAGCCTTTAAGGGACGGGACTGGGACTGCTCTGGCGCGTTGTTTCCTCCCCGGAGAGAGGGAAGCCAGCGCGGCTGTTGAAAGCTCATTCCCTCGCCGGCGGTGTCCTTTCATCACTGGGGACGCTGAATCTCTTGTCCTGACTTATTCAACCCCAGCACTACAAATACGGGTTTGTTGGTGGTTATTTGTTTGTGGTTTTGGGGTTTTTTTTTTGTTGTTGTTGTTGGTTTTTTGGGGTTTTTTTTGTTGTATACTTTTTTTCCCCCCAATCTGCTGAGCAGCATGCTGGAAAGAGCTGGCAGAGTAATATTTAACAGGAAAAGAACTCAAAAGCTCAGAGCATTGTGTTACAGTTCACTGAGTGTCTCCAGCACAGAACAAAACTACACTGCTTGCATTATTTGGGAACACGCTGAAGCTGCTGACAGGTTTGAATGGTGATTTCTGGTTTTTCCTGGTAATTAATGTATTTAATGCCCCAGGAAGTCCTTGCTAAAGGAAGCATAGCTTTTTGTAAACAGCTCTCGCTGATGGGATGCATTGTGCTGGGTGGGCAGGAGGGGTTGATTCAGTGATTACAAACCAGGAGACAAAGGCAGAGCAGCGACCAGTCAGCAGGGCCTGACAGAATTATTGTCCCTCTGTGGGTGCCAGGTTGGGGCACTGAGGGTTTGCCAAGGGCTTGAGTGGCTCTCATGGAGAACAGGCTGCAAGTGTGAGGTGTCAGCTGCCTGAGTGTGTCTGCAGGGCTCTCTGCACAGGGGAAGGTGCCTCATTGATTCAGCGAGTTGGCATAGGCAAGAAATCCTGGGACTGCCTTCGTGCTGCTGTGTGCAAAGTGACAGGAGCTGCATTTCTGGGTTGGTTCTTTGTATTGTGTACAGAATTCTTTATATATAGAATAACAGAATCACAGAACAGTTTGGGTTTGAAAGGACCTTAAAGGCCATCTCATCCCCCACCCTGCCATGGTAGGGACACCTTCCACTATCCCAGGTTGCTCCAACCTGGCCTTGGACACTTCCAGGGATCCAGGGGCAGCCACAGCTTCTCTGGGCACTCTGTGCCAGGGCCTCCCCACCCTCACATAAAGGATTGTCTCTCTATTTTTTTAATACAGAAAAACCTGAACGATATGAAACTTGCAGAGGTTCTTACAATAGGATTGGGATTTGCATTTTCCTGGTAGATGAATAGCTTCAATTGCAGCAGATCCAGCCCAGGATCTGGGAGCACATTGTCCCATAGGCTGAGCCCAGGACAACATCCCAAAGCTCCCAAGCAAAGCTGGCAGCAGACTTGGCTGCCTTGTTGGCAGGAATTCATGGAGGTTTCCTGTCCAGCCCTGCTCCTATCTGCTCACTGCTACTGCAAGCGTGACTTTTATTAGTCACACTCAATTCTTCTTCTCACTTCACAGTGAATCAGTCGGGATTTAATGCACAAAGGAGCTGCTGAAGCCCTGAGTGATCTCAGATCAGCAGCTCTTGTGCTCCCAGGGTAAACCCATCAATCCTGAACACCCTGTGGGGTGCTGGTGTCTGCCAGAGCAGCCCCTGCCCCCGGGGGGACATCCCATGCCCCGGGTTCTCATGCCCTGGTGCCAGGCAGGGCCCAGCATGGCTGAAGGGTGCCTGTGTCAGGAGGGGCCAGGTCAGAGCCAGCACACGAGCCCTGACCTGGCCCATTGCTGGGCATGTGGGAGAGGAGAAGAATGTGGTGGGGATGACTGTGCTGCTTTATTGAGAGGCACAGAAACCAGGAAATGCAGCCAAAACCTATAGCCCTTGCTAGGCCTCGTGCAGGGAGGGATGATCCGAGGCAGGAATGGAGATCACAGAGGAGGGAAGTGAGAAAAAAGCTGCAGGGATGTCTGAGTCATCTGCTTTGCCACTGACACACAGAACTTGGTGTTTTCACAACCACCTCCACGGAGCAACAGAGTTATGAACTGAGGGCAGAGGCCCTGGAGAGTCAGCTGCTCGGAGTGGGGGTCCCTGTGCCCAGCTCTGGGTTGATGGTGCAGTTGGTCCAAGTGGGAAGGGGCACAGGGAAGGGGCTCTGCCTTGATCAGAGCCTCCCACCTGGATGGAGCAGCCCCTGGAGCAAACACACCCCAGATTGATCCCATGTAACACCAGCACCCGAACACCCAGCTGTGGCCTTGCTGAGGGGTGCTTTTGGGTGGGATTTGGCTGTGCTCAGGCTGAGGAGGGAGAAGGAGCCCATGGATGGGGCTGCCCACCATCCTCTGTCCCCATCCAAAGCATTCCGTACTTCTGCAGGAACCCAAACTCCTTGGAAAGGCAAAGTTTCCTATTTATATCAGCCTGTAACGGAGGCATCAAAAGGCTTGACCCTGGTGATTCTGTCTTTAGGCAGGAAAATGAGCTCCCCTCGGGTTCTCATGCTGGGGTTTGTGCTGATCCGTGTGGAGAGCAGGAAAAACAGCTGGGAGTGTGAGCTCCAAAGTCAGTCCTAACCCCCTCTCTCCTGCTTTGGAGCATTCATGGGTTGTTTCTGGAGTGAAGCAGATGATGGCAAACCCAGGTGAGGGAGGATTTCCACAGCACTGCAATCTCCTGACTGCTCCAGCCCTTTGGTAAATGGCAGATCCTGGGAAGCGCACAGCCTGGAAATCACTTCTGCAAAGACATTGCTGAATCTGCAGTGGGTTTTTTTAAACTCCTCTAACAACCTGAAAAGCTGCAGGGAGTTTCCCAAAGCAGTGGCAGGGCCTTTTCTGGATCATTACGTGCTCAAAATGGGGTTGGCTTTCCGCTGCAGGAACAGAAGCAGAACATTCTCACGGACAAGCTGCTTTTCTGGGGTTTATTTGTCCAGATCCATTGAACTTGTCACCAATACAGACTTTTCTGGGACTTCTTGGAACAGAGACAAACTGCTGGCTGTGTGATTTGAGGGGAGTGTGGCACAACACCCCTGACCCCTGCCAGACTCTGAGAGCTCAGCTCAGATTCCTTTTCTTGCTTTTGCTTTTGCTTTCCCCTTGAGTGCACACCTTGATGGTTTCTAAAATCTGTCACCTTGAGTCTCATTGACCATCCCCCATGAGCCACTCCTGCCTTGGGATCCGTACAGGCGCTTGAGGCATTTTGCTTCTTTCTGAATCAATTCTTTCTCTGGGTAATATTTAACTGCTGATTACCCAGCCCTCGCTCCCAGGAACACACCAAGACGTCACCAGTGAGCAGTAGGTAAAGCCACCTCATTCCAAGTAAAAAATCTGGATTGTGACGTGGTTTTGGGCTCCTGTGTTGTGGTTTTGGGCTCCTGTGATGCTTTGCACCTGCTCTAAAAGTCATCACTTTTATGTGAGTGCATTTGGATTTGGATTTTCTTTCCCTGTCCCTGTGGTGACTCTTGGACCCCAGCAGCTGCAGTTTTCCTTCCCAAATCCCAGGTTAATTGTGCTGCCAGGCACGGGTGGGAGCTGCTGCTCAGAGCTACGGTCCTGTGAAACTCTCTGTGCATGGAATGGGCTTCCAGCTCCTGCTGAGTCCAGACGAGCTGGGAATTTCTGGAAGTGTCCAAGGCCAGGTCTTGGACAGCACTTCAGGAACTCTAAAATCCATGGGCTCAGTCTGTGTCATTTTCCTTGAAGTCTTGAGCCACAGTTCAGTGCTGTTGGAAAGGGAACTTTTCTCCAAAAAAAAAAAAAAAAAAAAAGACCAAGCAGTTGCACCTTCTTCCTCTTTGTTATAACAAGGTAGGTCCTGTGAGAGTTTTTATGTGCCAGCCCTTGGTTACACCACTTGGAGTTGGTTAATTCAGTGTCTGTGTGTACAGTCTTAAGTTAAAAATGTAGAATAAGAGCTTTCTAATAATCATCAAAAAAAGCTGCCAATAAAAGAAAACCTCTAGCATTCCTTCCAGGAATAAGCTGCAAAATTGTTTCCAGCTCTCTCTCGATACCCGATATATCATTTGTGTATTGCATATAAATGGGAATTTTGTTTTAAAATCTGTTTGAGCAGTGGAAGCTCTGAGCTGCCAAGCTTCAGCAGTGTGGTGGTGCTTGGGGGGATTTTTCCATTTTAAGTTCAATTCCTGGTTCTGTTGGATATTTCACAAGTGTCTAAGCAAGTCTCCTGATCCCAGTGTGCCTTAGATCCTGGCCTGCAACCAGTGGGAAAATACCTCTGGCTTGTTTTGCTTCCATATCCTGCATGGGCAGCCCTGCCCTGAAGGGTCTGAAGTGGTTTTAGGATCTGAACGTGGTGGAGTTCCTGTCGTTCCCATGAATAACTGCATTCATAGAGGGGGAGGAGAAATGTGTGTGGCCCAGAATTTTACGGCAAAAAAAAAAAGTTAGAATTGGGAAATGTGCAGTTCACAGTCTGGTTTAGAGACTGCTCCTGGGCGAGTCAGTGACAAAAGGCCACAAAGTTCCTATTTCCAGGGATGGCTTTAGAAATGAGGTGTTCTGGGTCCTGTTGTCACTTCTTGTCACCTGAGGGGTTTTAGCCCCTCTCACTATTTGACCCAGTTAGGTAGAATTACTGAGGGGTTTTTAATTGGTGCTGCTACTGCACAGAGCTGCCTGCAGTTTGTGCCACTGTCTCTGTCTTGGCAGGGCAATGAGCTGCTTTTAATGTGGGTTTTAACAGCAGCTAAACCTGGGCAGCTCATGCCAGAACCTGAGAAAATGCTTATGTAAAGGTGCTGCCCTGACACGGGGACACCCAGGCTCACACAGGGAGGGTTATTTGCCTCAGGCCACTTGGAACTTGGGCTTCTCTTTCCTCCTTCCTCCCTCTTCGGAGCCTCTCAAGGTAAATCCAGGCACGTTCAGGTCTCACTGAAGGACGCTGTGTTTTTATTACTCTCTGAAATCACAGCTTGCCTCGATCCCTGGCGGTGTTCCCGGGGATGCTGGGAAGGTGAGGGCAGGAACAACCCAGCTCCATGCAAACCCCACCTTTTCCTAGGTGAAAGCTCTGAATCTGGGTGTCCTCCTAACCAGCACCTGCCTTCCCTGGCAGGGAGCTGCTCTTCAAGTCCAGCTCTCCTGGAAAAACCCTCAAACCAACCCCTCTGTTCCCTGTGGCCCCTCTTGGAATTGCCAGGTGCTGCTGACAGGTGAGCTCTGATCCCCATCTCCTCACAAACAAACCCAGCCCAGCCCAGCAGGGCCCCTCAGCTGCAGTCCAGCGGGGCAGGGGCAGCTGGAAGGGTTTCTAAAAGGGGGCATTGCTCCCACTCGCCAGAACAACCTATCCCCTGTATCTGCCAGGGTGTTTGAAATGGAAACGCGCCCAAAGCTGAACTTTATGGAAACATTTCCAGCTCCACAACGTGGGGATGCAAAAATAACCAGCAGTGTGGAGAGTGAGGGTGAATGAGAGGCTCTGAGAGCCCAGGCAGGTGTGTGTGCACAGGGGGAAGTGCAGCCCTGTGTCATGGACAAAGAATGTCCTGTGATTACTGTATCAAAGTCCACTTCTTCTCTCCTGCTGAATGGCTTTTATCCAGCACTGTTGATTTTCCAAATGTTTTTTGTAACCAAAGCACGACACAGCCTGAAAATCAGTAGGTTCCCATGGATTTTGCTGGGTTTTGCTGGGTCTTTCTTGCAGCAGAGGCTTGGTCAGGTGTAACCTGGTGATTCACAGGGCAAGAATGGAGCTGGGATTCCAGGTAAGAGCAGGACTAGCACCTTCCACCCTGGCTGGAGACAGACCTTGGACCTCTTGACTTGCTACACAAAGCAGAAAAACCCCAACCTGATGCAGTTTTCAAGCTGCACCTCAGCTTGGTGCACCCCGTTGGATAAATGAATCCTTTCTGTAAACAGGCAGTTTCACTACAACAATAAAAATTCTTTGGGTCTGGGTGACTCATGCACAAACAGCTCCCTATTCCCAAGGTGGTTTGACCCAGAGGGAAGGTAGGAAGGATGAATATTTCATGGCTTAATATTAAAATATTCAGCCTTATTTATTTGGGATTTTTATTTTGGTAGCCAGAGGAGGAAAAAAAAGGCTTCTGTAGGTCTGGCATTTGCACGGTCCTAGTCAGGAGCCATGAGGTGAGAGCTGGATGTGGCTTTTTCTGAATTATGCCCACAGTCAGAACACTTGCTCAGCTTTTCCCAGCTGGAAGAGTCTCTCGAGCCTCTGCTGTCACTGTTACAACCTCCATGCACATGGGAGGATGGGTGGGGGGACAGGAACAGCTGTCCCTGAGCTCTGGTGCCTCCCAGGTTCCTCTGAGGTGTGTGTGAACCCTGTGCTGGACAATGGGGCTGGGCAGAGTCTAAACACGAAATATTTCAGCTGATGCTCATGTTGCTGAATTAACTTGGCCCTGGCTAAACAAAGGAATCATTCACTCACAGGAGAATGACCCAGTTACAGGCTTGGGGCAAAGTTATTTTGGTTTTTAGCTTAAAAGAAGGAAACCAAACTTTTAACTCGAATTAAGTATTTGAGGAGTGGCCCTTGCACTTCTGATCTTGCATCCCACTCAGACACCAACCACTTCCCTTCCTGCTGCTTCCTGATCCCTCTCATTCCTCACTGACCTGCTCTTGCAGGGTTTTAATTGGTATTAATTTTTATTACCAACTGATTTCCACTGAATTATTTCTGGCTATTGTTTATCTTGTGCTGTGTAAAATTAAAGTTACCATGCCACACAACATCCCAGGGGAGCACAAGAGTCCTGCCTGGCTGCACTGGGCAGCATCTGAAGTGGGAAACTCAGTTCCATATCAAGTGCTGAAGGATAATTTACTTTTCAGTGGGCAGCTGGAGTGTCTCAGCTCCTTGGGGCTGGGAGCTGAGCTGGTTCCAGAGGGCTCTTTGAAGTGGTGCTCACCCACCTCTCGGGCTGAAGGAGCCCTTTAATGGCTCAGGTTTCCAGGGACACTTGGAAAACCCTTATAAAATCAGCAAACATCCAGGCTGCTCTTTCCAGAGGCACAGTTTTACCTACCAAAACACAGGCATGTTTTCAGCTGTGCCCTTGCAAGTTCATCCACTTCCAATAACAGACCTGAGCTGGCACTGGGCTGAACTCACAACCTCCTGTCACAGCCACGTTGCAATATCCCTCTCAGGGGCTGGTGTTTGTCCTGAAACTTCTGGAGCTTCAAGTTAAGGGGTTAAATGGTTTTTCTTCTCCATGTTAGATGAATGAAGCTCCTTTAAATTCTATTTTATAGTGGGGTTTTTAAACCTTTTTGACCTCTCCCCTTCCCTCAAGACATATTGCTGAATGCTGGGTGCAGAATCCTTCACACTCACTTGCTCAGTGTCTCAACCAGAGGTGATAATATAAAATCCCAAAGCATTTACAATAAATCCCAAAGCATTTAAAATACATATTTATCCAAAACTTGTGTCACAGCAACAATGCATTATTGTGTTTATATTTTATTTTAACCTATTAACACTGACTAGGGGATATTTTGAGGCAAATTGCTCAAGATTGTACCAAAACTTCCACTGTACCAATTTCCATTCCTTCAGTAGGGCCAGTTTTCCACCATAATGAAAATATGAAGAACCCCAATTGGGTGAGCCCGCACTTGGTAGGCTCTGAGCCTTTAGCAGGCAGTTGCCTAATTATCACTGTGAAATTTGGGTTAATATTTTATGAATTCACTCCTCTTTTTCCCCTCTGCAGCCGACTCAAGATGACGACGGCCACGCCACTGACCAATAACACCCAGCTCTCAGTGAATGTGACCACGAAGTCTCAAGAACAAAGTCTCTATCAAAGTAAGGAAAGGAGTGGGGTGGTGGCTTTTTTAAAGTGGACTTTGAACTTATCAAACGTCAAACACTACAGTGACAGCTTTGTAAATATGGCTTTTTTCCCTTCCTGCTTCTCTCCCAGGTTCTGGAGCAATAGTTGCTGCCATCGTGGTGGGGGTGATTATTATTTTTACAGTGGTTCTGCTCATCCTGAAAACATACAACAGGTACATGGCCAAGTCCTGTAGTCACCAAGCCAAACAAGGATTAACAAAAGTCCCTGCTCTCAGTTAACAGAGCATTTCAGGGTTTGTTGCTGAGAATTTCCAGGAGAATCTGAGCACTAAAGTGCTGATTGCAGTGTCCTGAATCTCACTGTCAGTGCTCTGATTGGATCATTAGGAAGCACAAAGAGCTCCTTGATGGAGGCTCCTTGGTGGGAGCTCTTTTTAAGGATTCCTGGTGATGTAGGGAAGGTCTGAGCGTGCAGCAAGGCTGTCAGAGGGGGAGCTTGATTTCTCACTTCTCAGAGCTCACATGCTCTGGGAGGACTTTTGGTATCTTTGGGATGAAATCCTGGCTTGGTTTGACTTTTAAGTAACTGGGTTGTGTGGGAATCTCCCCAAAACCTACCCTGGGAGAGGAGAGACCACCCCAGGCGCCAGCCCCGGTGCCAATCCCCCTTTTACCTTTGCCAGGCGCATGCGAGTGCGGCGGGAGCTGGAACCCAAAGCCTCCAAGCTGGCAGTGCCACCTCCTCTGGGGCACAACAGCCACAGCCTGGCCCAGCAGCCCACGGTGACCTTCATCCCCGTGGACATCCACATGCACAGCAGGTAACCGGGAACACTCGTCCTCCCTGCCAGAGGAGAGATGGAATTGTTACTCCATGGACCTGGGATTCCTCAGCAGAGCTGCACTGGGAACAGCCACGAGCTGTTATTCTCCCTGTAAATCGATATAAATCCTGGTTTCTCTCTTTGGGAGGAAAAATCAGCGGTCTGGACACTTTTTCTATGACTGAAATAACAGGTGGAGGTCTAGGAATCATCAGGAAGGCAGCGAGGCCTCTTCTGGGTCTGGATAAACCAAGAAGAGAAGATGCCCAGATTTTGTGGAGCTTTTGTTTCCTCAGAGACTTTGGACTCTCTCTGTTCTGCTGATAAACAGGACGGAAAAATCTGGACATGCTCCAAACTCGGGTTGGACCTGAGTTTGTTAAGAGTTACATGGAACAGGTTTGTGGGTTATTTTATACATTATGGGTAGTACAGGAGGTATCAAAACTGTATTTATCGTTACTCATATTTCATGTTTCTAATGCCACATATGTATGGGTTGAAGAAAAAAAAGTTACTTTTTATTTTCAAGTACTTTTAAACTATTTCTATAAACTCTGTAACTCTCCATTTCCAAAGAACTTTGTGTCTGAGGGGTTTCACTCTCAAGAATTCAGGTTCATGGCTGGAGCTGTGTTAGAATGCTTTGTCTTACACACAATCTGAGTTCTTTAATTGAAAAAAATAAGCATAGGAATAGAAAAAATCAGCTTGGACAAAGCAAGGGAGGCTTTGTGCAGCCCCAATGTGCCACTCACCCTGCAAGGCTTTGTTCTCTGGTGCAGCCCAACTATTTTTAGCAATTTTTTATACTCGAAACCAACCCGAAGCGAGGTTGTTTTGCCAGTGTGAGGGCTGTGGGTGTGCAGCAGTGGCACAAAGGAATTCCCAGGGACGCTCACAGCCCACGGGGTGGGAACACAGAGCAGCATTGTCAGACACTGGGTGGCAGATTGTCTGAGATTTTATATCTCAGATTTTTTCCAATAAGCTTGGATCTCTTGCACAGGTCAGTTTTACTAACTGGTATTTTTTATTGTGCAGAAACTAAATTCAATTACTTAGCGATATTTTTTTTTGTCTGAAACTGGAGCATGGTTTGGATTCCAAACCAAATATTGAGACAGCTGTTCGTGAAGTTTCTGAATCTCCTTGTAAATGTTTCTCTTGTCCTGGTTCTCTAACTTATTTTTTGTGGCAGGGAGGATCGATTTAATAATTCAGAAGGGACAGCAGATGCAAACCTAATTTTTTTCAAAAACAATATAAAGGAGTTGATTTTCTGTTTCTCCCTCTGGATGTTCTCTGAGCAGTTCCACAGGACTAAAATCAAGTTTTTTAGGAGAGATAAGCCCTTCTTACTATTGTTGTTTTTAACATCCCCAGCCAGACCTACTTCTAGCAAATTTTGTTTATTTTCCATTTGCTTCATTTCAAGCCAATGAAGTTCACAAGCAGAATAAGCAGAACTACTGCAAGCAGTTCCAGTTTCACAAAATTACTATTATTGGCAGCAGAATTGGCTCCTTTGACCATACCAGCACTGCTCCAGCTGAAAAATTCAAATACCAGTAAAATTTGCCTCATATTGGCACCTCCTGGGAGGCCCCACAACCCCTCCTGGCCTCAAAACCCAGAGCCTGTGCTGAGCAAGCAAAATCACCTTCTCAGGAAACAGAAAACCCTGTATTGTGCAATTTGCTGTGGATTTGAGTTTTCCAGGAACAGTCCCACACTCCCCTTGCCCTGTTAGCAGCAGCTGCTTCAGGGCTCATCCAACCTGCCCTGACTTGGCCTCCTGGTTCCACTTCCAAACACCCAGATTTTGGGAATGCTCCCCTTTAGCTGGCCCTGTCTTGCACGAATCAGTGGTTGGTTTTTTCCTCCTAAAAGTTCTCGAGTGTCTTCAGCTGGTTGGATCCTCCAGCTGGAATTTTACTGATCCAAATACACTGGTAAAATGTTTAATTTTTCGCTGCTGGGTAAGTCCTGACCCCAAAACTTAGCTTTCCTCCCTTATTTCCACCCTCCTTATCCCAGCAGAGAGCAAGGAGCTCCACCTAGTGTCCTCCTGCCTTCCCACGGGTTCTAACTCGTGTTTCCCAACAAAAACATAAAGCAATTCCAGCTTTAGGTGTCAGCTTTACTAAATTCCCTCATCCATGGTGCCAGGACTGTCGAGAAGCTGAGTCGAGCACTGTCCCAACTTTGGCCGTCCAAAACTCAGATCATTGCATACTTAAGCACATAAAATGTGAGAATGTCCTTTGGGTTCTATTCCTGAGTCCCAGAACCAACTTATTTCCCAAAAACACATCTGTAATTCAGCCTATGCGGAGCCACACAGACGAGTGACCTACACCAGTCACATCAGTTTGTCCTTAGTGGGATGGGGCGGACAGCTCATGAGTTGCCCTCAGGACAAGAAAAGCAAGGAGCTGCTGGAGGGGGTCAGTGAAGGCCACAAAGATGATTTGGGGTCTGGAGCATCTCCCTGATGAGGAGAGACTGGGTCTGGTCAGTCTGGAGAAGGGAAGGCTGAGAGGGGATCCCATCAATCCATAAAACATCCCCAAGGGTGTCAGAGGATGGTGCCAGACTCTGTTCAGTGACAGGACGGGGAGCAATGACCATAAACTAAACCACTACGAGTTCCACCTCAACATGAGGAAAAACTTCTTTCTATGAGGGTGGCAGAGCCCTGGAACAGCTGCCCAGGGAGGGCTGGAGTCTCCCTCTGTGAGGACATCCCAAACCCACCTGGATGTGCCCCTGTGTCCCCTGCTCTGGGTGACCCTGCTTTGACAGGGGGTTGCACTGGGTGATCTCCAGAGGTCCTTCCAACCCCAACTATTCTGTGACCTCTTCAGAGCCCTGCGTCCCGCCCGGGGACCCGGGAAGGAGCCGAGGGACCGTTCCTGAGGGCTGGNTCTCGCGAGAGGGCGGTTCACACACTGTCTCGCCCTCGCGCGCGCCGCCAAAGGACGCGTCCCGCGGCCGGAGCAGCCGCGCTCTCTCATTGGCCCCGCTCCCGCGCGCGTGCCGTCTCTCCACCAATCAGCAGGCGCCGGAGGGCGACCCCGTGCGGCGCGCGCCTGGCCCCGCCCACC
>VWZT01002536.1:114484-117351 GCA_013397055.1 Pachycephala philippinensis | reverse complement strand
GGGGAGCCTCCGCGGCCGCCCCCGGGGCTGCGCTCCCCGGCCGGGCCCCGCGCGGGGCCCTGAGCGGCCTCGGCCCCGGAGGGCCCGACCCACGCGGGGTCGTGTCACCGCTGCGACCCCCGAGCCGCGGGGTGGGGGGAGAAGGGGCCGAGGGGCTCTGGGGGAAGAGCCCGGGTTTGCGCTGTCCACATTCTTTAGTGTCCACGTTCAAAGCAAATAAACAACCCTGCCCCTTTTTTAGAGAGATTTTTTTAGAGGTTATTAAGTGTATTCGTAGCAAAAAGAAGTTAGGCTGTATTCTTACGTTAGTATTTTATTTTTAATCCTTGAGTTTTTCTTCTCTATTCTTACAGCTGTGCTGCGTGTTCTGCAGAGACCGTTAAACCTACCCAGGGTCTATTTCTTTTCAGCTTTTTATTCCATTAATTGGAATGACGTTATTTTGGGGGTTTCTGTGATCATTTTGAGAACCAATTTAAATTTTCAAGATTCATTCATTTGTTCAGCCCATATTATTTTCATTTCCTGCAGCTAGGATGCTTTTAAAACATGGCAGCACACATAACCCTTCCCTTCGTTCAGTTTTGTGTCCATGGACTAACTTCAGAAAAATAATTGCAGATTAAATCCAGACTTGTTCTAATGCAGTTGTGAAAAGGTTTACCAATCAGGTAGTTGTGATTGACAGCAGGATTACTGGGGCTGAAAACACTGGATTATAAAACTAATATTCTTTTAAACTGGCCTGTGGAAGATGGCATTTTATAAAAACCAAAGCAGCATGGTGCTGAAATGGGGCTGTGAAGAATGATCTGGTTTTATTCTGGGTTCAGGAGGAACCAAATGTGAAATGACAGAAAAGCAGCAGGGCAGCACTTTGGATTCCCCATATCAAGAAACCTCCTATTTATAATTCTTTCAGTTCTTCACATTTCTGTGAAGTTTCAGTGCAAACCATTTTGTCTGCCTTTAGATTCCTGTAGCCCCCTTGCACTGTCCTGTTTGGTTCCCTTTGCTGCTTGCCACGTGTTATCAACAAGAAACTTCTTTTCCATTTCCCTTCTGGGTTGCGAAAGAATTTTAAAAAACCCCAAAAGAGCATTCAGTTGTTGAGTGAACTGGCAAGTATTGTGGATTCTTTTTTTAAGCCGCACAGCAGACTGCAAATATTTTAAAGAGTTTTAATCCCTGTAAGTGCCTGTGCCACAATCAGACTTTGGGATTCCCCTGTTCTGGAACAGCAAGTGGGAATGTCAGTAGATTGTTCCCTTTCAATAACTGATGGCTTTGGAATGTGTTATGTTGCTAATTCCAGGTGCTTTCTGACCAAAGTGAACTCAGAATTTGGGTTTTTTCTCTTCTTTATTATTATTTAATTCCTTGACAATTTATATTCTTGCTTGTACTGAACCCTGTTCTTCCAGGCATTGAGAATTACCTGTATAAATTCCCTGTTTTCCATCAGTCACATTGGTTTCCAGAATAAACTTCCCAAGCTGTGGGTTTGTCCTCAGTCATGAGCAGCCCATCAGGATTTGGATGCAGCCCTGCATATCCTCTCATTCCTGCCTGGTTCTGTTTACTTCTCTACCAGTAAACTTTCCAGAACTGGACTCCCAGGCCTTTCCCTCCCAAGTGAATTAACCAACTGCTCCTGTCCATGGAAGTGGAGTGAGCTGGTGAACTTTTAACAGAGCAAGATCAATAAAACCTATTCTTTGTACTTCCCTGCTCCCGGGGTCTGCTTTGCCTCAGAGAAACTGCCCAAAGGTTTCAGAGGTGTCACTGTAAGCAAACAGGGCATTTTTGTTCTTGGACAGAGGAAAAACACTCTATTTCTTTTATAAAGGAATTAATAAAGCCTTTTCCTGGCAGTTTGATGCTGTTAATACTTTAATTTGTGGGCAGTGCTCTGAAGGTTATGATGGAGGTGTCACTGTGGGGCTCAGCAGCTGCTCACCCCAAAATCCTCAGCACCTGGTGAGAGCTAAAATTGAATAGCACCTGGAAAAGCTTATTTTGCGTGGAATAAATGATAAAAAACCAGCCTTACAGCTTCGTTTCACTGGTGCACTGTGCAGATATTTGGGAAAATAATACTTGGAGGTGGTTGAAGGCCCTCCAGGCTGAAACTGTTGTTTGCTGTGCTCCAGGGAACCAGTGCAGAGCAGGACAATCGCTTCAGCAACAAGCAGAAGAAGCTGTTGAAGCAGTTGAAGTTTGCAGAATGCTTAGAAAAGAAGGTAAGTGGGATGGGGGGAATAGGGAGTGAAACACACCAGTCAAAGAGAATTTTCAGTGCACTCACTGAATGTATCAGTGTGTCCACTGTGTAGAGGTCCGAACACAGAGGAATGTGAGGAATGTCTTCCCTAAAACCATAGTGGAGTGTATTTGGAATGTCCTCTTGAGCATCAGATGCAGCAGTGATACAAATTATCTGGTTGTTGTACTAAATATCACCGGGAGGCTTTTGTGTAACATACAGCTTCAAAAGAAGTCAGTTTTCCAGCAAATACCGATTAATTTGGAATTCTAAACATCCTAAATGCAGCCCCCCCAAATTGGAGTCTGATAGAGAGGGGAAGTGATGAGGCTGGATCAAGACTTGGTTTATCATTCAGTTTCATTTCATTTAATTTCATCATTTACTCAGGAGTGACCAATAAATCATATACAATACAAGTTTCACTTTGTTTTTTTTTCCCCTCTCTCCTCTGGCTGGTACCTCAGTAGAGTTTACTAGAAATTTGCTATGTTTTGACTTCTGTTATCATCTCTAGGTTCTAATTTTAGCAGTTCAGGAGAGGGAAGTCTATATTAGGGAAAAAATAAAAGGGTATCCAAAGGCGTGCTTTGATCAAACT
>VWZT01002536.1:104484-111984 GCA_013397055.1 Pachycephala philippinensis | reverse complement strand
ACTGCATTTCTGGAACTGAAGAAAGAAGAAATAAAACAGCGACAGGTAGGATTTTTTTAAATGGAATTGTGGGTGGGTTGTGAGCACTGGGCAGAATTGGTGGCTGTGCCAGTAGATGTTTTGGGATCAGCAGAACTCTGCTGTCTGGGCAAAATGTTCCAGTCCTGAAGCAGATATTTGCTGGTGTTAGACATGCATATTTGATAAGGTCTTTGTGCTGCCTCTGAGTTAAGTGCTGATATTTCGTTGCACAGATAGAGCAGGAGAAACTGGCTTCCATGAAGAAACAAGATGAAGACAAAGAGAAGAGAGATAAGGAAGACAAAGACAACAGAGAGAAAAGAGACAGATCCAGGAGTCCAAGAAGGTAATGAAAACGCACAGGCAGCGTATCAGGAACACGGTAGAGAACAGAGGGAGGACACGTGGCAGAGAAAAATTAATTGAGCTGTGGAAATACTCCCCTTAGCTATTGTAACAGGCTGGCCTGACCTACTGCTGAACAGGAATTGCAAGTAAACCAGAGCAGCTTTGACAGGGGTGTTGTTTTTAGTGGTTTATCTGTTCCAGGCTTTGTTAGTTTTGAGGGGTTGGGTTTTTAGTTTGACGCCTTAATTTGTCTGTCAGTTAGCGGCAGAAAGCGCAGTCCTGGGTGCGCTTTAAGTGCTGCAGACAGTGCTGGGTGTCCCTGAGTGCAGAGGGCTTTCAGCTGCTGCACATCCCAGAGCTGAAGGTGCCCCTCTCTCCCCAGACGCAAGTCCCGCTCCCCGTCCCCTCGGCGGAGGTCATCGCCGGTGCGCCGGGAGCGGAAGCGCAGCCACTCCCGCTCCCCCCACCACCGGACCAAGAGCCGCAGTGCCACCCCTGCCCCCGAGAAGAAAGAGGCCACTCCTGAGCCAGAACCCTCCGTGAAACCAAAGGAGACCGTTGTGCAAGAGGCAACTTCAAACAGGTGGGAACTCTGTGTGTAGAACCATATATGGCTGTTAAAAATTGGAATTGTTATCCTAATACCTCATTGGGGCTTGGCTTGGGCAATGCCTGCTCCTCCTTGTGCCCCTGCAACAGCCAAAGCATGCATTTAATAATCTGCAGTGAGGTTTCTTTGTCCTGTGTAGAATTCTAAGAGCAGTGTGCTTTGCTGCCACCATGATTTCACTGTCCTGGTCATGGTTGTCACTTGTGACAATGTCACCTTGTCTTCCAGCAAACTGTCATCATGTAGCCTCTATGTTACTTACTCTTCTCTTTGAATCATTGTACCGAGTTCTAACTCCTTTCACAGTTCTGGAGTATCTTGTCAGAGGATGGGCAGGAGAATGTGTGTTGTAGGGGAATATCTTGGCAGCTTCTAAAATGTTGCTCTATGGGCTATGGTTTGTATGTGCTTACAAATAAAGTCCTTATTTTTAACAGTGATGTCCCAAAAGCTCCTAAACCTGAACCTCCTGTACCAGAGACTAAGGAAACTTCACCAGAACGTAATTCAAAGAAGGAGAGAGAGAAGGAGAAAGAGAAGACTCGTCAGAGATCCCCAACTCGGTCCAAGTCCAGGTCAAGATCCCGATCCCGTTCTCCATCTCATTCTCGGCCCAGAAGGCGCCACAGATCAAGGTCAAGGTAGGGCTTCAAGTGCTGATTGTGAAGGTTGAGAATATTTCCTGCTGAAGGAATGTTCTTGGTTAGTGATGTTTTCAGAGGTGTTGAGCTGTGGATGTTTTGGGCTAGATAACGAAGATGTGTTTGGTGCATAAATGTGTTTGGGAGAGTTTTGTTTGTATTGATTCATGAGAAGATTCTCACAGTGACCAGCACTGACTGGAGAAGGAATTGGGCTGCTTAATATTGATAATGGGAATTGTGTAGCCTTTCTTTAGGGCATGGGTTTGATGCTGAAAATGCTGTAAAACACTTCTTTTTCCTCCCTTTTTGAGTATTTTACTACTTTAATAGAGAGATGTTAAACTTCAAAGCCCTGATTGTGTCTGATTGTACATTTCGCATCCTCACCTAAATACAACCTTAATATGATGCACTTGGAGAAAAGCAACTCTGCACTCAGTGCCCCGAGGATAAATTCCCTCAACTATGAAAGCTAGGTAGTTGCTTTTCATTGGAATTTCTGATTGTGACAGGTCTTACTCCCCTAGACGGCGACCCAGCCCCCGGCGCCGGCCGTCCCCGCGCAGGAGGAGCCCGCCCCGGAGAATGCCTCCCCCACCCAGGCACAGGAGGAGCAGATCCCCCGTGAGGCGGTAAGAGCCCTGCTTTTTGAGACAGCTGCAAGTGCTAAACCTGGAAAGTTAAAGGGAACTGTAGCTGTGTTAGCAAAATTACCTCGTTCCTCTCACCTTAGCACTGGCAGGTGTGTGATTAGAGTGATGGAAAAACTGCGGTGTCACATTTCCTAAGTGTGCTGTGGGGGAACACATTTGAAGCTGTGAAATGATTTCTTCTGAGTTAGGACAGTGATGAGAATTCCTCCTTTTTGAAAAGTGGCAATTTCAGAGCTGTTAGTTCTTCAAATGGCTCTGGGTAGCTCCTAGCACAGACTGACATGACATCTCTTAGGGCTTTTTTACTTAAGTCTTAGTGCTTTTCTTTCCTGCCTGGGGAAAAAAATGAGAACAAGTAATTTAATTTTACTCGTTGGGAATTTTTAATTATGACTTGTATTTCTATCACGTAAAATTAAATTTGGACTTGAAATATATTTCTTCTCCATGTTCTCTTACTTGAAATTCTTCAAGTTTTGCCCTTTGGTGTTGAAAGTCATTTTTCACAGCATTAAGAATTGTTCTAGAGGCAAAGCTCTAAGCTGCCTTACAAAGTAAAGGATGTGATTTTGGCAATGTCAAAATAGACATTTGTCTTTGTGGGGAGAGAACAGATTATTGTCCTCTTCATAGGAAGAGAATCAAAGCAATGCTTCTTGTATACAGCAGTTATTTTTGAGGAAGGAACACTTCTTTTCCTTTCTGTGACAAAGTGATGACTATTTCCTGAGTTTGTCAATATGTTCATTTCACACAGTTACTGGGAAAACTGTGAAAAATATCAAACATGTATGTTGCAAGATGTACAAGAGCTCCCTTTCAGCAAATGTTTATCTCACTCAAGGTAGGGTTTCTTTTTTCCAGGTTCTCAGGAATTCTGCAGCCAAAGGTGGATTCTGCAGGTACACAATTGCAACAGAACTTGCCACAAATTTTGCCGCAGAATTCTGAGGCCCTACCTTTTAAAATTGCAAAGTAAAGATGAAAGACTAGAACATAAGGATGGATAGATCGATTCTGAATTGTTAAGTTCTTAAGTTGTCTGAAATTTTCACCTCCTGGTGTAAAACATTTTAGTGTCCTTGCACACTAAACTCTTACCCGGATCTGCTCTGGAGATCATTAAGTCACACGTGCTAACACAGAGAATTCTCTTAACCACCCAGAAGTTAGAGAGCCCAACCAAAACTAATTGTTTCCAGGGGCAAAGCTTAGCTGTAGCCTGTAGATTGACAGAAAGCCAGTGAAGGTGACACTAACAATTTTTAGCTCACTGTTGTAGTTTAAGAATAACTGTGAAAGATCGGTCGTTATCCTCCTTTTCTCCAAACCAAGTGTCGCAGGCTGTCCACCATGTTTGGGAAGTGCTGTTGTCTGTGGCTCAGTGTCTGTGCTTGCAAACAACTGCAGTTCTTTGTTCTTTGTGCTGAAATGTTCCCCGCCGTGGCCGGGCAGGACCTGACGTGGGCTTTGCTTTGCAGGAGAAGACGATCCTCGGCCTCGCTATCCGGCAGCAGCTCCTCGTCGTCCTCGTCGCGCTCCCGCTCTCCACCAAAGAAGCCTCCCAAGAGACCCGTGTCCAGCCCCCCCCGCAAAACGCGGCGGCTGTCCCCCTCGGCCAGCCCCCCCCCCAAGCCCCGCCGCTCGCCCACCCCCCAGCAGTCCAACCGCGCCCGCAAGAGCCGCGGCTCCGTCTCGCCCAGCAGGGCTTCAGGTGAGCCAAGCCGTCGGTGCTCCTGTGCCATTTGGGACTTTTGTTCCCTCAGAGATCACGTGTGTGGTTTGTAGGGGCAGAAAAGCACGAAGGAATGGCAGGAATTGCAGCTGAGCTATTTCATTTTGTCTTGTAGCACCCAAGCATAAGAGTACCGAGAAAAGAGAATCTCCTTCTCCAGCACCCAAGCCCAGGAAAGCGGAACTGTCGGAATCAGGTACGGCTCTGGCTTTCCAGCTCTGCTCCTGGGAGGGGTTTTTAGTCAAAAGCACTTGATAGTAAAGGGCACTGATGGGCTGAGCCCTCCTGGAAGTCTGGCATTGATAGCAAGAGTTTTGAGAACTCCAAAGATGATCGCTCCTACTGCCTCATTCTAGCCAAGATAGCTTGGAATAAAAGCTCAGCCAAAGTGTATTCCAGCCTTATGTCATCCTGAGATTTTAGTGGGGGAAACAAGGGGAAAACCCCATACTTGATGGTCTGCTGTCCATAACTTTGCTTCTGCCTGAATAAGGCAAATTTGTATCCTTGGTTTAAGTGCCCTGTCCTTGTGTGTCCTTTCAGAAGAAGACAAAGGAGGCAAAATGGCTGCAGCAGATTCTGTCCAACAGAGGCGCCAGTACAGGAGGCAAAATCAACAGTCTTCATCTGGTATGGAGGAGAGGAATTTCCCAAAACTGGGTTGTAGTTTATTTTTGCAGGAAATAGTTAAGTTCAAATACAGATTAAAACTATTTGCTCTGTGCTCTGCAGTGCTACTATAAACTTAATTACAGATTTGCCACTCATAACGAGGTCACTTTAATTATTGCTCAGGAAGAATAAAAGTATGACTTTTAAAGGTTATTACATCTTTTGTTAATGGGTTTGCATCTTTAAAAATTGTGCTTGTAAACTCTTAACACCACACACAAATATTGTGTGCTGTGGATTCATCTGTCCTTATTTTGGACTCTTTTATGCTTGAGATCAGAAAAATTCACCTGGGTATTTTTGTCCACATAGTTTCAAAAAGCAATTTCAGTTCACCTTTTAAATTATCTGTCTAGCCAAATTTTATGGGGACAGCTAGACTATTGCTGCAGGTATTTTTACGCGGCTCTGATGGCTTTATTTATCACTTGGCTTCAACCAACACTGTTAGTTGATCTTCTAAATGTTGGGTGCTCGTTTTGCGGGAGAGGAGGTTGATTTGAACTGCAGCATTACCCTGTCAGTGACTGATCAGTGTCACGAGGAGCATTTTCCAGAGAGTGATTCTTCTACGTTTGCAGATTCTGGTTCTTCATCTTCCTCAGAAGAGGAGAGGCCCAAGAGATCGAACGTGAAGAACGGGGAGGTGGGCAGGCGCCGCCGCCACTCGCACTCGCGCAGCCCCTCGCCATCGCCCCGCAAGCGGCAGAAGGAGTCCTCCCCTCGGTAACTCTGCTTGAGCTTAACTCATCCTTTCCTGTTACTTACTGTTTATCTCCGCAACTCTCACCAAATGCACATCAAGTCATGTCCACTTTGCCCAGTCTTGTTTCAAGATTTCCTTCCCATTACACTCATTTGGTAAAACTTGCTCTGACCTTTCTTTGAACATGTTCATTTTTGCCTCAGATTGTGGCAGATAGATCTGTTTTGTTTTGTTTCCCCTCCACTGCTCTCAGGATGCAGATGGAAAAGAGGTGGCAATCGCCAGTGATGAAAAGGTTGGTTAGAAATTCATCTCTTAAACAGGCTGTCATTTATTTTGGCATGCATAAGCGTTTGCCATCCTTTGTCCTTTAGACTTGCACACTCATGGTGAGGGAAATTCAGACTGATGTGCTCCTTAATGTGTTGGATCTGGAACCATTTCACCTGCCAAAAAAAAAGAGAAGGAACACCACCTGCTCTGTGTCCTTCACTGCTCGCTCCTTGTTAATTCACATCAGCCTGTGACCTCAATAACTGATGTTATTACATCTCACTCATGCCTGAAAACAGCTGAACACTTGTGCTCCTCAGGGGCTCCTCGCTCCAGACACCCAGCTTTGGGTGAGCAGTGTTGGATTCCTGCTGCCACTGACTCTAACCTTCCTGCACTCTTGCAACAAGCAATTAACATCTTGATCTGGGTCACAGATGATTGGAGTTTTCAAAACTCTCATTCCTCAGTTCATGAGGTACTTGGAACTGCTGGAAGCTGACAATAAGTAAAACAGCAGTGACTTTTTTATTTGTGACACTGTTTGCTCTGTGTTGATCTGGGAATACAGAAAGGTGCAGGAAGCTGGGTGCTTGATAGGTTTATTAATTGGATGTAATGACCCTTGAGCAGGCTGTAATTAAGCCCCAGCTAGCAGATACTCACAGCACACATCATGATGTAGGAGATAAGGATGACTCCCTCACAAATGCAGACCTTCCTAATTATGGATCCTGTCAAACATTGCTATGGAAAACAGGTTGGGATTCAAAGGCTTTGATCTTGTTTTGCAACACACTGAATTCACCTAGTGCCTGTTGCATAAATACATGTTTAATTAGGACAATTAGTACATTTGAAGGCTGGGGGTTTTTTGGATCATAAAAGAACATTGTATTTTGGAGCAAACTCTTATCTATAGAAGTGTGTCTCATTGCCTTGGAGAACAATACTCAGCATATTTGAAATCAAATCTCAGTTTATGTAAGTGAGCTGCTTTGCTTTTTAATTGCTCTCATTTTTCCCTTATGCAGTCATTTTATCTTAATAGCTTTTTTTAAAAAAAGGAATATTTCACTTCACCAATATTCCTCTCCTTTAAAATTCTAGGCAAGTATGTGTTGGATTAGAATTCCCTCTTCCAGAAGCCTGTTGTAAACCCTGCAAACCAGAAAATGCCTCATTTAGTGAACAATTTTAATCCAGAGAGCTGCAGTTTAGCAACCACTGTGGTTTTTTCACTGCATTTCAAGAAATAAATAATTTTGGATTTCAGATCCTTGGTTAAAAGCTGTTTTCAGGAGCACACTTTCACACTGTCAAGAAAATTAACTCAACCCCAGGCAAAATCAGCACACGATCCATCCATTACTCCAACCACTTGGCCTTTCGGTGTCTACAAGGTGGTGATGGATCAGGTTGTGCAGATGTGGAATTGTGTCCTGGCTGCTGTGGTGGGCTCAGGGTCACACTCAGACACTTCTGATGAGCTCAGGGTCACAGTCAGACACTTGTGGTGGGCTCAGGGTCACACTCAGACACTTCTGATGAGCTCAGGGTCACAGTCAGACACTTGTGGTGGGCTCAGGGTCACACTCAGACACTCGTTGTCTCACACTCTTCAGAAAGAAGTCCATTTTTTTCCATCAGTGCTCCCAGTAGAATTTCATTTTGCAGCGCATGAAGGAGCCAATTTTGTGTAGTGAAAGCAGAGCACAGAGCACCCCGTGGCTCAGCTGGCAGCTCCCTGATCAGTGCCTGTTTTTCCACAGCAGGAGGAGGAGGAGCCCCTCGCCGCCCCCCGCGCGCCGGCGCCGCTCCCCTTCCCCGGCGCCCCC
>VWZT01002536.1:87705-103817 GCA_013397055.1 Pachycephala philippinensis | reverse complement strand
AGGAGAACAGCTTCTCCTCCTCCCCCTCCCAAAAGAAGGGCCTCCCCTTCCCCCCAGTCCAAGCGCAGAGTCTCCCACTCCCCGCCGCCAAAACAGAGGAGCTCCCCTAGTGCGAAACGGCGCTCCCCTTCCATATCTTCCAAGCACAGGAAGGGGTCTCCTCCCAGCAGATCCAACAGGGAAACACGTTCTCCACCACAAAACAAAAGGCATTCACCTTCACCACGGCCTCGAGCTTCCCACCCCTCCTCCAGCCCTCCGCCGCCGCGCCGGGGAGCGTCGGCGTCGCCGCAGAGGAGACAGTCACCCTCGCCCAGCAGCAGGCCCATCAGGAGGGTGTCCAGAACGCCAGAACCCAAGAAAACAAAGTAAAAAATTCCTTCTTATCTGCTTTGGGTTTGATGGGGGTTTGTTGTTTGGTTGTAATGCAGTGAAAGTAGCTATTAGAATGGTTTGGGCTGGAAGGGACTTAAAGCCCATCCAGTGCCACCCTTGCCATGGGCAGGGACACCTTCCACTGTCCCAGGCTGCTCCAAGCCCCGTCCAGCCTGGCCTTGGACACTGCCAGGGATCCAGGGGCAGGCACAGCTTCTCTGGGAACCTGTGCTGGGGGCTCACCTCCCTCACAGGGAAGGATTTTTTCCCAATATCCCGTCTATCCCTGCCCTGTGGCAGTGGGAAGCCATTTCTCCCTGTCCTGCCTGCATAAAAAGCCTCTCTGCTTCCTATTTATAAGACCCTGGAATGCTGCCACAAAGTGTCCCCAAACCCTTCCCTTTAACTGCTGGCTTTAAGGAAAACCTAATTTTGTCTTTAAACCCAACTGTGGAAGGGAACCAACACTTTGCATTAGCTCAGAAATAATTCCATGAGTGGCCATTCAAGATAAATGGCTAAAATTCCAAGTATTTTCATCTTTAGTGTGACGCTGCTTTTCTGAGCAGACAGTGAAAAGTGTGGTGCTGGCTTAGGAATTTTTTCAGAAGGAAAATGGAGCTGAGTGGAAAGCCTTGCACAATAAAAGAGCATTGCTGTTCTCTTGACTGTTACTGTGGTTATAACTTAGTGAAAACAGAAAGGCAGCAATCAGCTCTGAGCAGCAGCAGGGTTGTTTAACAGCTTTTCAGGCTGCATTATTCCTCTGCATTATGGATCCACTCTGCTATTGGATTGTTTTGCCTTTTATAACACATCAGCAAAGCAATCTATTTAATTTTTTTAATCAATTTAAATCTTCTAAGTGCAGCTTGACCAAGTTAAAGCACATGTGTTCATTTGGCTCTTGTGTTAATATTCCCTTGTTTGTGTCTCTGACTGTGACTCTTGTGTTCCTCAGGGCTTCCACCCCCAGCCCCCGGCGCGTGTCCTCGTCCCGATCTGCGTCAGGGTCACCTGAGACAGCTCCCAAAAAACACCAAGGACCTGCATCTCCTGCTCGGTCTCGCTCTCCTTCTGCAAACTGGTCACCTGCAAAAAAGGCCGAGAGCCCAACCCAGAGCCCATCACCTGCCAGGGTATTTGTCTGCCCATAAAGCAGCACTCCTTTGGGTTCTAGGGCAAATTATTGTCAGGAACAGCCCCAGGGTTATTCACAGGGGGGAAAACTGCTTGGGGTCATTCTTCATAGTTAAAAACTTGTAAAAACAATTTGCAACATAAATTTTTCAAGCTTAACATCTCCAAATCGGGAAAAAAAATGCTGTTCTATAGAAAATCAGACTTCTGGGAAAGAAAGTCTGTCCCATTTCATGAGTGTACATGAGTTTCACGATCTACAAAGTGAGGGGGGCTTGTTTATGCTCAGCTATGTTTATGCTATGTGCAAACTCAGATTATTCCCAGTGGGAAGAGAACAGATTGTTTGGTATCTTCACCTCTTCTTCTGAGGTGTTTCCCAGGGACAAATCCATTCTTTGCCAGAGAATTTTGAAGCCTTAGAGATGAGTTGTAACATCTATTGAATTATTTATTACAGAATTCAGATCAAGAAGGTGGTGGCAAGAAGAAGAAGAAAAAGAAGGATAAGAAGCATAAAAAGGATAAAAAGCACAAGAAACACAAAAAGCATAAGAAGGAGAAGGCAGCAGCGGCTGCAGCAGCTGCTGCTGTGGCTGCAGCAGACACCACCTCAGTACAGGAAGACCAGGAAGCAGAGACAGAACCCAAAAAGGTGAGAATTTGGGAATTTTAAAGGCCCAGTGGGAGCAAACAGGGTGGGTGTGCACTGCACTGCTGGTGTTGTGACAGCCCTAATTCCAGACTGGGACATGGGGGTGTGACTCCGTGTGGGGATTTCAGTGCTGGGAGGGCTCAGCCTGGCTGGGCCTGGCGTGTCTGAAGCAACTCTTTGTCTTGGTTTGAAGGAGACAGAAAGTGAACCCGAGGACAACCTGGATGACCTAGAAAAGCACCTGCGGGAGAAGGCGCTGAGGTCCATGAGGAAGGCGCAGGTGTCCCCCCCCTCCTAGGCCAACCCTTTGATATAATGTACATTTTATTTGGTTTGTACTCAGAATTCAATTTCAAATTGCTAAATGTGTTTGAGCTTTAGAATATAACATTTGTTGTAATAATTGCTAGGTTGAGGTTCACCATGTACAAAGGGCATGGATTTACATTACAAAAGGTGTCCACAGTGTACTAGTGACATTCTTTCATTGACAGTCAGCATAATTTCATTTAGAGTGAGACTTTTTAGAAGCGGTAGGAATTTGTTTTGGAGGTTTGAAACATGACCGTCAGTTCCCTTGTTTCTTTGAAATCCAACAGAGCCTTGAGCAGAATTTGTGAGGGTCTCATTTGACTTCTTTTGTATCACTTACATGATGCTACTAACCTTTGTGGTTTGTAGGCTTGCCCAGGAGTAAAACCACTGCAGAATTCCAAGGAAGTACATCTCTATTTTAATGCTTTCTACTGTTGCCTGTATAGTCTCCATTAAAGCCAATCAAGAATAGCAATTTAGAGTGGTACATAAATGAAAGCATGTTGTTTACCAGGACACTGTGGGTTTATATTGATGTAACATGTTGATTTGGAACACTGGAATTTCATTTGTATTTTTATGTTCTTTTTTTAAAGGGCAGTTTCCATGATCAGCAGTCCCAGAAAAAAAAAAATAATTCCTTCAGTTCCATAAATTTTGTTTGTGAGCTGTCGTTGCCCCATTCATAAATCTTGTCTCGTTACGGTTCTTCGGAATGGTCTGAGCAACTTTCAGAGCTGTGTTCTTTGAAAGTTTAGAGGAACCCGAACTTTGGATATTGTCATGTTTTCACTGTTCTTTGTTTTTGTTTTTTTAACTAAAGCTATATAAAGCTTGTGGATTAAACAAAATAAATTTCTAAATTTAAACAGATGTTGGCTGTTTTTATCTGGACGTTTACATTGGCTAATCGGCTTTGTTTTGTGCAGGGTTAATGGCTGCTCAGAGATGAGAAAGTGTTTGATCCACGGTGCTGGCTCTGGAAAAATTGGGGCTTTTAACTGGCCTGGGGGAGCAGGAAAGGCCCTTTAATTAGTGATGCTCGTGTTGGGTTCTTGCAAAGCAGGAGTCAAACAGCCTTACCTGGGCAGTGCTCTGGGAGGATGGAGAAGCTTAAATTCAATATTTGCTGTGAAAATTGCAGGTCAGAGCAAGTAAAGTGTTTCAGGGCCCTGCAAGAAATGAGCAGCAGGTTTGATTGACTTAGAGAAGGAGCTGTAGTGGTGTGAGAGCTCATCTGAGGAATCCTGGGGGCTCCCTGCCTTTCCATAATCACGGAATGGTTTGGGTTGGAAAGGACCTTACAAGTATCCAGTTCCAGCCCCCTTTAATCACACTGGAAACTTGCTGTGTTGCTGCTGTGGAATTCTTGTAAAAACTCAAGCTGTGTTTCTGAAATCAGCTCAGTTCTGAAGTCTGAGGTTCCTCTGGAAGGTGCTTTTGAATTCTTTTTGTGCTGCAGCTGCAGTTGCTGTGATGTGCACAATGAAAAGGGGGAGTTGATGAGTCTTTCCTTGCCCTTGTGGAGAGTTTAAACTGAGGCAGGGCTGCGCTGGGTTCTGGCTGGAAGGGGAGATTTCAGAGCAGCTGCTTCTGCACTTCCCTCTGTGCTGAATCTTTTGTTTCTTCACTAAGTCCATCGGGATGAATTTGGTGCTTGTGGAGCCACAGAGCCCAACTTGGGACGTGCTGATCCTCATTCACTTGGGTTTTCCCTGGATGTCCTGGGCAGAGCCCGCAGGGATGCAGCTCCCGAGGGTTTAATGCCTCCTCCTTTATCATCCCAGTCTTGCTTCCACCCGGGTTTGGTGACCTCTGAATGCCTTTTAATCTTAGCACTAATAGAAGTTCTTTAAATACATTCAGGACCTGAGTCACTGCTTATCTTCCCTCACACCTATTTCCATCTCCTGCCTCCAGGACTGATAAAGGACCTCAGTGCTGGTTTTGGATGGGCCAGGCCTTCCCTCCACCTTCCCATCTCCCTTGGAGTTTCTATTGTTGGTGCTCCCTGTCTTTTTTTTTATCTATCCACAAAGAATAGTGTAGGCTTTAAAAGAGCAATTAAATGCAGTGTTTTAAAAGGATAGAACTTCTAAATTGTGTTGAGGTTAATATTTTAATTCCTTCCTACTTATCCAGTCAAGTACTAACGTTTCATTTAAATACCAGTTGGGATAATCAGCCCTCTCCTCTCCTGAGCTGTCCCTGTCCCTGCTGTTGCACAGACCCTTTTTAGCACAGAATCTCTGCTGGGCTGGGTTCCATCTGTGTCCCTGCTGTTTGTGACACCACTGAATTCACTCCTGATCCTCTAATTGAGCTCCTGTCATCCAAACCCAAACTTGTCTGATCCCTTCCCCACTCCAGCTTCTTGGTTAACCTCTCCTCTCTGTTTTTAAATCCTTTTATTTGTAGTTCAGAAATGACCCTGCAGGTGCCTGGTGTGATGGGGCAGGAGCTGCCTGGATCTCACTTGTTCTTTTTATCCTGGATCTGCTCATGCTGAATTTTGGCTTCCTGACCCAGGCCACCTTCGTGAAGTGACAGACACAGGGTCTAGGTAAGGGACGTGCTGCAATTATTGTATCTAACTCCACAGAAAGTTTAATTGGACTGTGTAATTTAAATGGAACTGAGTCCCCAGGAGTGAGTGTGAGGCTGAGGTGAGTCACAGGTCAGTCTCTGTAGCTGCTTCTGAAGAAAGATGTGTTTGTTGTGTCAACAGGTGGGACAATAGCAGGTGTGTGTGTGCAACAGTTTCAAGTTTATAGAAACTCAGGGCTGGATTGTTAAATTTTTCCACGTGTGTGACTTTGGCAATTTGCCTGGGAGTGCTGCGTGGAGCTTCCTGAGCGGAGGGATTTACCTTGAACTGCCTCAGGACACAGAACTGTTCTGCTGCTGCTTGGGCAGGGCCCGGTGCTCCCTGGGAGCTGCTGGGGATAAATCCCAGCACCAGGGCAGAGTTCTGTGCTCGGAGCCATCCCAAAACCTCACACAGCAAAGCTCCCTCACCTGGCAAAATCCATGCCCTGAGCAGTGAGGGCTGCAGGGAGGGACCTGGGCTCAGAGGAGCAGTGCTGCACTCTGACTTCATTCCTTGAGCACCAAACTCCAGACCTCTGTGTGTTGGTGTAAAGAGCAGCTCTGGGAGGAGCAGCTCAGCAGGGCACGGAGCTGTACTTTGGTGGAATTCCATTCCAGCTGTTGTGTGTCATAAGTTATGATTTAGTACAGGATCATCTCATAAACCCTTGATTTGTCTGCTTGAAGTCCACTGTGGATGTCAGCAATGTCTCAAAGCAGTCACAGCACTGACAATTCCAATGGAATTGTGTATCTCAAATCAGGTCTTATTCATTTCAATAAATTACTCTTGGAAGTAATTATATCTCTTTAAGGATAATAAAAAGATTATTAAATCTCAGCACAATGGGATAGGGAGTTGTGTATTTCCAGACTTTAATAACCAGTTTGACCTTTGAACTTTATCCAGCAGTCCTGGATGAGTTCAAAGAGGCTGGAACTGCTCAAGTCCCTTCAGCTGGGGTGTGAAACAACAGCTGGGGATGGTTCCCCTGCTGTCTGGAGGCAGAGGATGTCCTGTACCAGCCACTCTTATCTGGGCTCCCTCTGGCTCAGGGATCAGATAGTCCATGCTTAAAGTCCAGCAGGAACTGGACTCCTTCCTGCTGTGTGGCACTCGAGGGGTGACACAGCTCAGCTGTTCTGCAGCCCTCAGTTTGTTCTGAGGCAGGTTCTGGGGGAAAGAAGTGCTTTGCTTTGTTATCACTTGTTCCGTTTAGTTCTGACTTGAGCCAGAGCGTTTCCTTCTGCTGTGAGTGGAGCTCAGGGAACATCCAACATGGTTAAAGATCTTCCAGTCCACTGGTGATGGTTTGTGTTTGCTTTCTTGGCTGGCTGGAGGCAGCCAGGCAAATACGTGGTGAATTTTTCATATGTCCCATCCTGAGTGTAGATTAAGCCTTGGGAAAATGGCTGGGAAGAGTGGGATTGATTTTAATTGCTCTGAAAGTAGTGGAACAACCAGTACACAGAGGGAAATGATGTTCAGAGGGTCCCCGGTTCTCACTGCGGGTTTGTACCTAAACATCTCCAAGTGGCTTTGGCTCTATGTCACCAGGCTGGGGATGGACTGGAAGCTGTTCCTGAAGGGATAAGGCTCACAGTTTGTCATGGAGCTGGAAAGGAGAGTTTGGGTTTTTCTTCCCTTTTTTCCCAGTCTTCTATTTAAAATCAAGAGCCCAGAGTGCCTCCTCTGGGATTCGCTGGTGTCCTGTGTGGGGGCTGTGCCCGAGCAGCCAGCGGGAGTTGTCCGGCTCCAGCCCATCTCCCAGGGAGGGAAAACGCTGCGAAATTCTTCCTTAGCTGGGAGTGCCGGATTCTGCGATGGGCGCCGGCCAGCTCCCGCGGCAGGTGAGTCAGGTCTGACGCCCAAACCCGGCCGGGTGAAGCCGGCACTGCAGCGGGGGTGACTCACGGTGACGCAGCCGCGTTTGTGCCGTGCTTTGGGGTTGTGCCGAGCCTGTTTTAGTGTTTGGATAATCCTAAAACTCAGTGCTGCAGGAGGGAATGTGCTGGCTCCCAAACCGGGGCTGGGGTCAGTGCCAGGAGCACAGCTCCCCAAGGGTCAGGATTTGCCGCAGGGGAGAAGACTCTGAGCCTTCAGTGCAAGGTGTTTTAATCACCAAGTCATTAATTACCTTTAGCGTTTGCGTTGTGGCAGATTCTGTAAGAGCCGTGGTTTTTCTCATTCGGGATCAATCCGTCGGGAATTGTGTGGTGAGCACCTCCCAGGGCCAGGTGTGGGACCTGACCTCCGGGCCGGGATGGGGTCAGGAATCGTTCTGAACTCCCACATCTGCTTCCCCGGGCCGAGGAGTCGAAGGCAGGAGGGATGTGGGGTCCGGAGCGTCCTTCCTCCCACACAAAGGCAGGATGCGGCCGCGCCGGCAGCTCCCGGCATCAATGCGGGCTTTGTGCGCCGAGCCTCGGGCAGGGGCAGCGCCGGGGGCAGCGGGGCTGCGGCTCCCACTGCGACCCCGCTGCGGCCGGGGCTGCTCCTGCAGCGAGGTGTTAAATCCGGGGCCAGCGGGGAAATGGAGAGGAACCTCGTCCGGCAGATCCTGGAGAGCTCAGGTTGTTCCTTGCGGCTGCGGCAGGAGTGGGGCTGGGCCCTGTGCTGATCCGGGCGTGGGGGGCGATGCTCCGAATCCCTGGGAAGTTCGGAATCCTGTTTCACTTAAAAGAAAACACGGAAAACAGCTGTCCTGGGAAAGCGGCGCTGGGGGGAAGGGAAGTGTAGGGAATTGTTCGGTTCCCCCACGGCGGCTTTGTGTCCAGTCCAGGGGCAGAGCTGCGGCTCGTGTAAATTGTTGTGGCTATGAAATAAATGGAATTCTGCCGCCGACGTCAGCTGGGGAATGGCCCCTGGAGAGGAGGGTCAGCGTGAGGGGCCGGACTGTGCACAGCACGTGCAGTCCTTATCTGCTCAGCCAGACCTTCCTCTGGGTCCTGTCCTGTGCCCGTGCCGTGTCCTGCTCGGGGCCGGCCCCAAGGGCACAGAGCTCGGCTGCCTCCGTGGGGTCCATCCCCTGACCCACCCGTGGAGTGGGAGAAGGGAATGTCCGTGGGGGCACAGCCTGGGAAGCTGTCAGGAGGTTTTTTACCTATGGGGGCTTTTTGTAATTCCTCATTGAGGCTTTAAAACTCGAGCTTCAGATGAAGCCAAAGCTGGCGGAACAGTTGTGAGAAATGTGGATCCCTCTTAAGAATAACCCCCAGGCTTCCCCTCTCCAGGAGGGAGGAAGCTCCCATTAAAAATTGATAGTCTCCCTGTCAGCTGGATTTTAATTCAGCAAGTGGATTTGACTAGTGATGTGAAAAAAATTACCTTTGTCACCGTGCTGATATTTTTTTAATGAGACAGAAATGGTTTGGCACCTTTCCAGCTTATTAAAACCTTTGTGAGTCCACAGGCACCGGCACAAGGGGACGAGAAGGGAAAATTACATTAAGTGCATGATTGGCAAAACAAAATTGAGCTCTTTTTTATTTATTTATTTTTAATCTATTACAAGCCTGTGAATGAATCCTTGTATTATTTATGGGGGAGGATAAAGGGAGCCGTCCCTGCGGCTGCAGGCAGACTCCGCTTTCAGTTCAACTCTTCTTTCCAGACAGGGAAAGTGGACACCTGCTGTTATCCAGGACAGAGATAAGTGAGGGGAGCTGTGTGAAAAGGGAGAAATCCACATGTTCTGTGGGAGAACAGGGCCCTGGGGATGATTGATGTGTCAGTGCTCTGGGGGTTCCCAGCTCGCCACAGGGTGAATTTCTGCACTGGAGAAAAGCCTTTTCCCCTCCCAGGGGGATCAGATCGTTCCAGCCACTCCATCCCTTGAGTTGAGGCACCCCAGGGTCTCCTTCCTGCGCTGGATCAGCTGCAGGAGCTGTGCTGCAGCCCCGAGGCTTTGCTGCTCAGAGCCGTCCCAAGGTCGGCCGCGTTGCCAGTGGGGATCTGGCCCCTCTCCAGCTCCGCTTCCTTCCTCCTGCCCTCAGCCCAGGGCCTTCCCCCCTGCACAGCAGCACGGACACGCTGCAGCCACTGGTAATCCAATTCCCTGCTCCCTGCCCTTCTCGGGGGGATTTTTGCAGGGAGGGGGGAGGTCGGTGCTGAGCTGGGAATGCTGACACGCTGTGGGAATCCTCGTGGGATCCCCCTCCTGCCTCAGTGTCCCCTCAGCACCACGGGTTCAGCATTCCCTGGGACGTAAGGAAGATTCCTGTTGATAAAGAGCTCGATGAAGCCCATGTGATGAACAGCGTGTGCTGATAACCAAGCCTCTTCCAGCAGCTCAGAGGCCACTTTGCTGCAGAGAGGCCGAGGAGGGGCTGGCCCTGCTGGTACCATCCCCGAGAGAAGGGGGCTGTGGGGAGAGGGGTCTCTCCCTGCTGCCAACAGAGGATTTGGGTTTATCCTCTCCAACTGCACATCCCGCTATTAATGAGCAGCCGGGGTATCATTTGAATTTTAATGACATCACAGATGCAGCGCTGCTAATTGCTCATTTGCTTATCTGGAACGAGTTTTAAATCTGTGAAAGAAACCTGAATCACGGAAACCTCTTGTGCAGCTGATGAGGGCAGGGTTAGAAAAGCGGCTGCCCGTGGTTTAACCCCCTCAGTGGCAATTCCTCCCCTGTCCATCCCTTGTCCATCTTGCTGCAGTGATCAGCTGGGATTCATGGCTGGGATAAAAGCAAAGGATTTGAAAGGGAAAATCTCCACAGCCTTGGGACTCAGAGAGACGTTCTGAGAGCCTGAGTGGGTTTGGACATCCCTGGCTGGAGGGGCAGAGGGGTGACTCCAGTCCTCAATTATCTGTCCCAGGTTTGTGCCTAAACTTTTGGCTCTAACTGACTCTTATGTTACTCAGTAGGAGCCTGAAGAGCCTTACAGTGATCATTACACAGAAAAACCACCAGGGTAAAGAGGTGATAATTAAAATTGCAAAAGCAAGTACCCGGTGATCTGAAATACCAGAATTTCAGCCTAAGCAGGTCGAGCGTGTGCTGCAGATAAGGAGCAGGGAGATGGAAGATTTGGGAACTCTTTGGTCCTGCCCCGCAGGATTGTTGTTCTCCCCATCTGCAGGGCACAAGTGGCTCTGCTGGGGACCGCAGCTGCTTTTTGAGTCGGTGACTCAGGAGGTTTGGGTTCAGTTCCCTATCCTGCTGTGGGTGTCTCAGGGATTTGGGATGTCATTCCCTTGGCACTGCCTCGGGCTGTGAGGTTTGGAGAAGGTGGAGGAGTTTCTGTCCTTGTGTTTGGAGAGCTGGAGCACTCTACGTGCTGCTGCAATGCAAATAATTTTATCTGAAAGATTATTTCTAAATCCTGGTAGAACTGCGAGATCTTGGCCTCTTGTCCTGCCCACAATTCCTTTTCTTTCCTGAGTACTTGGAAAAAAACCTGGCTCCTTCCAGTGTGACTCAGATAGGAGGAAATAAACCCCACATTCATCATGTCACTGGTTGAGTCAGATCAGCATTTACGCCATCGGTCTGGAGCAGGGTGGCTCTGGGAGAGGTGTTCACTTTGTTCCTTGGGATAAATGTCATTTATCCCAGGTGTGGACTTTGCCCAGAGAACCTCCTGGAAAGCTCGGGGGATTTGGGATGCACAGCTTCACCCCACAGGCAGAGCAGAGATGTAAAACTTCAGATGGTGCCCAGCTGTACAGAAGTGGTTTGGGGGTTTGAAGGTGACAGTCCTGCCCTAAACTGGGATGGATTATCAGGTGCCTGCACTGATGGAATTGGAGAATCATGGGGTGGTTTGGGGTGCAAGGGACCTTAAAGATGATCCAGTTCCACCCCTGCCATGGGCAGGGACACCTTCCACTATCCCAGGTTGCTCATCCTTGGACACTTCCAAGGATCCAGGGGCAGCCACAGCTTCTCTGGACAACCTGAGCCAGGGCCTCCCCACCCTCACAGGGAAGGATTTTTTCCCAATACTCACGGCTTTGGGTCAAGCCAGCCTGGAGATGAAGAGGTTTTGTGTTGGACTTGGTTTTTTTGTGGATTTTTTTTTCTCTGATGTTGGGCTGCACCCCAGAGGGAAAATACAGCATCTTGGTGTCATTGCTGTGATTGGATTGATTCCTGCAGATCCATGGGGATCAGTTGGAAGCTGGGAAGGAGCCTGCTTCCCCTTTCCCCACACACAAAGGCACGGGCAGCACACGGAGGCTGCACTGCCTTTCCACAGCTCCCCTTGCCCGGGTCCCTCAGACCATTAAAAACCCACATCAAACAGAGTTTGTGCCACTGCAGTTTGTGCCAGAAGCCAGGCCGCGGTGCTGAAGCCCAGCTGCGATATAATGGACAGGGTTCATTAGGGGAGTCCCCAGCTACCTCCAGGCTTTTCAGATGATGGAAATTCAGCAGGAAACCTCGGCGGTGGCATTTGATTGCTGCTTCAGGGGAGTGTGGCTGATTTAACCGCTTAATCAACCTCAGCCAGGCAAAGCTGGGGTTGTTATTTGGGGAGAAGCAGGTTGTGTAGTGCTTTTTTTTCTTCATCAAATCTTCTTATCAGCCCAGGTGTTTGAATCACCTGGAGACTAACCTTAAAAGAAAACAGCCAATACCTGAATTTATTTACTTTCAGGCAACTTCTATACATAAAGGTGGGGAAATATAGATTTTAATCAGGCTCACAAAACTATCTTTTTTTTTTTCTCCTTCCCAAATAACTTTTCAAACCAGGAATGCAGTGGATTTGGGGTTTTTCTTGAAGGAACTCCTTGTCCGTGTGCATCTGCACGGTGCTGCCATGGGGAGGTTTCCCAGCACTCAGACTCAGCTCCATCTCTGCCTCTTGATCATTTCCAGGTCTCTTCCTGCAGAAGGGAGAAGCCCAAATTGTTGTTCCCTGATGCTCACAGCAGAGGACAGGCTGATAACTGAATTTGGAAAGTAGGGCAGCGAGAAACCCCGGGCAGAGCACAGCAACAGCCTCCTGCTGAAAGGGGAGAGTCAGGCATTCAATTACTCCTGTTGTGCGTGTGGTCCAGGGAGCCAACTTTCCTTTTCCCCTCCTTGGATATCACCTCCAGAGGCAGGGAGGTGACAAGCACTTCCAACGGCACCGAGGTGAAAACTCTGCCTGTGTCAGCATTCCCAAAAAGCTGCCCCCGGTGCCTCCGGGGAGGGGACCCGCGGCAGAGGGAAACCTGCAGACAATGCCTGCTTTGTCCCCTCCCTGCTCCTCGGGTGCCCTGAGATGCTGAGTCCAAACATTTAACCACAAAATGCATTAATTACCATCCAGCTCCCCGGGGGAAAGACCATATGCCAGTAACCAGGGGGAAAAAAAAAGGAAGAAGCATGGAAAGTCCATTGATTGTCAAATAACTCCAAGTGCAATTACTGCCACCGAAAGTTCTTGATGAACTTTTCCTAGAAGCATTGAGTGCTCCAACCTCTGCGCTCGGAGCGCTGCTAACTTGGCCCGTGGAGCTGAGGAGTGACCCAGAAATTGTGGGATGAAGTCACCTTCCCACCTAATGCCAGGGGATGTGTCCTGTGCTGCTGTAATTCTGCCTCGGCCCACAGCAGAGAGCTGTCTTCTGTGAGTTTGTCCCCAGTGGCAGCTGTGAGCTCTGGGGCCGGCTCCACGCGTGTCCTCAGCTGCTCACTGCAGCTAATCCTGAAGTTTGGCAGCCACGCAGGATGAAAATGAGCTATCCAGGGACAGCTGCTTGGGAATCACAGCAAACTGCAGACAGTCTGACACCGGCAGGAGCTGGATTTCCCCCGCACTCCTTGGAAATCTGGCGGGCTCCCGCCCTCCCAGCAGCTCCAAACCAAACTCTGCTCAGCGCAGGGGCAATAAAAGAGGAATGAGGCATAACAAAACCATTCCTCCCAGGAGGCAGGTGACGGATGGAGCCCAAAATCCCTCTTGGTGCCAGGATGGGAGGGAGGAACTTGGAGCTGCTGGGGTACCATTGCTAAGGGGGCACCAGCTCAGCAGAGCATCTGTGACACAGGGCTGGGCCTGCGGTGGCTGCGCTTCCGCTGCTGCATCCCAGCCCAGGATCCCGAATTAGCTCTGGAATGGGAATGCTGGTATTTATAACCAGGGTGTGTCAGTGCTGCCTTTCCTTTAATAGGTGTCCCTGGGCAGGTTCTTCTCCAGCTGCGTCCAGCATGGCTTTAAAGGAGCTCTAATGAACCCGACAGTCAGGACACGCTCCTGCTTCCAGCCACAGCCAGCTCTGGATGCTCTCCTTCCCAAACCTCCTCAGCACCTTTCTTCTCACAGCAGTTTCATTTTAATTTAAAAAATGGGATGTTCATACATGTGTCCCACTGAGTGACAACATGACCTGTGTGCTGAGCTCCTCCCGTGCCTGAAAAATTCCCCATGGAAATAAAAACCCATTTTTGAGCCCCGGGGTCAGCATGGCAGAGAATTCCACAGGAGGAACACGCACAGCCAGGGCAGGAGAGGGCCTGCTTTGATATCTTTAACATCTGATGCCTCCACTTTCAAAAGCACTTGGAAAGCTTGAGATGGAAAAATTGCTGCAGAAAGGCCAAAAGTGCCGGAGAAGTGAAACAATCCCATGTTGTTTTGCTGCTCTGCCAAATGGGAACGAAGCTCCTGAATGCACCATAAAATACTATCGAGGGAGTGACCCACTGAGCACACGTGGGGGGCCAGAATTGCTTTGTTCCCACTCCCTGGCTCGGTGCAAATTTAGCTTTGAGTAAGTCACGGAACTTTCCTGACTCATTCCTCACCGCTGTTAAAGGTGGGTGATGCTCATTTCCCTATGGATTGTCAGGAGAACTGGTGATTTATTATGTAAAGCGTGGACAAATTAATTCTAAGTGTTACAAAAAAAAAACCAAAAAACAAATCCAGAATAATACAAGCAGCAATTACTGAAGGAGGAAAGAATTGAGAGCTTTCAGAGCGTTCTGAGCATCGTTAGAGGTTTCATTTGAATGGGGAGCATGAGGGGTTTGGTAAATGGCAGCTAGAAACCAGCAAAATGTCATCTGAAAGTGAAATAATTGAAAAGATATTAAAGCAGAGCCAGGGCTGGTGCAGCTGGGTATAAATGAAATAAGCTATTAGCTGCTCTGCGAGATACCAGCAGGGGAGAGCTTTTGTTAGAGCAGAAATGCAGCAATGCTGAGGGAAAAACAGCCCTGGCAGCTCCTTTGTGGGGCTGGGGAAGCATAAAAAGGCCCCGAGTGCCTCGCAGACCTCAAATTTGTTGCTCTACACCCACCTTTGTGGGCGCCGTGGGAGAGCTCTTTGTGCTAAACCACTGCCTGTTCTCAAGCAGGTGGGTCCGTGCTGTGGGGAGCCCTGGAAAGTACTGCAAGTTTGACAAAACCCTGTGATTTTAAACTTTTTGGTGAGTCAGGGAGGAAGGCTCGGTCCCTGGCTGAGGGGAGTACCTGGCTCAGCGTTCCTTGTCCTGGAATAAGGACCCAGCTCCTGCCTTTCCCAGCAGACAGAGGATAAAACTTCCCTTTGCCCCTCGTTAAACCAGTCCCTGAATCCACATTTGGCCCCAACTGGTGCAAATTCCCGACTCTGCCATGCAGAAAAGCGAACACAAAGCCTGAGACAGATGCTTGTGGAGTCTCTGGGACAACCTCATTTAAGGGAAATTTCTTTCCTTCCCTTCTGTCCCACCCACGTTCCAACAACAACAACGGTGGGACGGTGTCCTGTCCTTCGTGGTACAGGCTGCAATTAATTAACGGGTAATTACCGAGGGAGGTTCCTGGCCAGGGCTGGACTGCACAGCCCCACATTGGTTTGGTTCCAGTGACACACCGATTTCCAGCTCAGACTGTCCCACCCCGTGAATCAGCGAGATTCTTTGGACTCTAAACCAAACAGACGAATATTCCACTGGCTCCCGGGGAGCTGGGACTGTCCAGAAGCTGCAGGAATGGGAATGAAAAGGACTTTGTCACATCGGTGGCCAGTCCGATCAGCTCCGGAGAGGGGCTCGCAGCAGTTTTTCCTGCTCCAGATGAATTCAAGGACATTCAAAGCTGATATTTGCGTAAAGACATCCGGTTATGCAGAACCGAGGGCAGCAAACGCCTGGAGAGAGAGGAGGTTTTGTTATTAGCAGCGAGCGCTCCGTTGGTAACCATTCCATGTGGAGCCATCCCGGGCTGCATTTGGGTACAAATTACAGGGAGGCTCATCCCGGGTCACAGACGGCATTGAAGTCACTCCGTGCCTCCTCGGGGGATCCCACAGCCCCGGCCTGCCCTGGGAACGGCTCTGCCGAGACGCTCAGGTGCAGCTCCACTCAGACTATTAAAAATAGAGTCTGGGCTTCCAAAAGGAAAAGCAAGGACTGGGAGCAAGGGCGGGAGGCGCCGAGGCATGAAAGCCGCTCTGTTCCCGAGGGCTGGGCTCCGCAGGCGTGAAGCCGCATGGGGAAAATGTGATCGCGGGCTCTGCTATTCTGGTGGAAAGCCTGGAAAAAGCCTGGTTTCCTTTCTTTCCGACTTTTCACCCAGTTCTCCCGCACATTTTTCTGTCCGGCTTCTCAGTCCCTGACCATAACAGTGAGGGGAAAACTAGGCTGGGGACTCAGCTGCCTCTTGGGATGGATTTTTCCCCCGCCAGGAGCGGAGCTGTTTGTGCTGCTCTGGTGTGGCGGGGCCGTGAGGGGGAAATTTTTAGATCTAAAGTTTTTCTCTGAGGGTGAGGCGGGCTGAGCCGATGATGGGGGGGACACATACCGTGACCCCTCCCCCGGGGCTAGCACCGCCCACAGGGCTGTGGCCCTGCCAAGGCCGCTCCCAGACGTTGTCACCGAGCACGGCACCGGCCGCGGGCGGTGTCTCACGCCGGGGGCGCCCCTGGCTGACACGGGGGTGTCCCCACCGCCATGGGGGGACCGCGGGGACCCCCGTCCCTGAGGAGACTCGGCAACCGCCATGGCCGGCGCTGCCCCTCAGCGATGTCCCCTCACGGAGACCACGCCCCCAGCATTGTCCCCTCATGGGGCCACGCCCCTCCCCATCAGACCCCGCCCCCAGCC
>VWZT01002536.1:62845-87025 GCA_013397055.1 Pachycephala philippinensis | reverse complement strand
AAGTCTACTTTTTATGTCGGGAAGCGAATATGTAAAGTAACACTAGGGTTTTTATCCAAACTAGAAGAATGAGCATGTGTTGTTGTACTGCCCTTATCTGGCAAAGATACCATATGGTATCTCCACATGTTTTGCATTCATTTATTGCTGTATGATGCAATATTTTGCATCCTCCGGGGCTCTGGTGATGCAGCATCTTACTTTTGCTTCATATCAAAAGTAACACCAATTACTCCGTGCAGTCTTCTCTTTCTGTGCTTAAACGTCCTTTAATGAAAGCCTCTGCAGAAGAGTATTTAAATTCTTCAGATGAAGTTTCTTGCAATTGCAGTGAGAAAATCAGAGATGTCTTTATCTGGGAACTTGGGAATTGCTTTGTATAAAAGCCACGATGACAAACATGAAAATTTCCAGCTAGAACTTTGAAAATAAGTTACTAAGTATAGATTTTATTTCTTAAATGATGATCTAAAAGTGTTGAATTTTTCCTCTCTTCATACTTCTTAATAATAGTATCAAGAGGCAGTAACGGGACCCAGGGAGAGCATTGCAGTTGAGGATTCCAGACCTGATTTTGGTTAGAATATTTAGGCTCTTAGTGTAGAGGTTAGATTTTACAACTGCAGCAATTAAGTTACAGATTACTTTGAATTATTTATAGCAGTGGATCTTTAATATAACACGCCAATTTATCTTCATCAGTCCTAAAGTTTGTCAGCTGATTTTTCTTATTTTTAAACAAATTCGAGCAGTGATTGATGGCAGAATGATTTGGGGGCAGAGGGAAATAAGCTTTGTGGGTGTGTTTAAAGAGAATATTTCATGCATGAGGAGTGGCATGGAAGAAGCTGTAAAAATAGTTTTGAGAGAGATGTGTTCATTCTGATTAAATCAGAATTGGACCAATAAAGCTGTGAGATGATATGAAAGGGAGAAATCAGGGAATTTTTCTGTCATTTTCATTTGAAATTTCTTCATTGGCGTGGGTTTAAGAAGGCTAAATTTGGGGTTATCAGTGAGGATTTTTTCCCTGAAGGAAACCTTTTCCCAGTGTTATGGATGACTGCTGCACGCTGAGCACTGTCTGCCCTAAGGATAAAGTTCAGGTTAAAATAAGAAGTTATTCTTGTCTGCCTTCGTGATCTCCAGGTAAAGGTTATTTCCCTGTAAAATCGTTCAGATAAAGGACGAGCCCCAGCAGACAGACCAAAATAGTTGTTTCACCTGGGTGTTGCTCCTGTCCCACACTTAATTGCAGCTGCTGAGGATTATCAGGACACCATTTTTGTAAAGTAAATAAAATCTTGTTTTCTGACTCATTTAGATGCTCCCTTCAGAAAATGCAAGCAGAATATGTTTATTGAAGAAAACCATCAGTGTCTGTCTAGAGGAGCGCTAAATTTGGATTTTAATAATTTTTTTTCAGCGGGTAGCTCAGTTGCCGTTTTTCACGTGGTTGAATCTAGAAGAAATGTGAAGTTACCGAGTGTTTCTCCACAGAGATAATCACTTTTCAAGCCGTGCCTGGGATTTACCTGGGCACTGTTAGCCAGGGGAGCTCTTCAGGCAGAGGTAGTGGAAAGAGTTCTGGACCAAAGTCGAGCTCTCAGCGCCCGCGGCCCAGGGGCGGTGACAGCATGACCTGAGCACAAAGGATTGTAGCAGCCAGACTGAGATGAAACAAAGGTAGGGATTAAAGCTTGAGAAACAAACCTGTGAAGCAGGAGAAAGGGACTGGCTCCGTGCCCAAACTGTGGGGTTTGAGCCTTATTAAATTGTGATCAGTAACAAAATAGGATGGGCACGGCGAGGGGAGGGGCACGCACACGGCTGGGGTTCAGTTAGGAATAACTCTATCAGGGTGTTGTCACCAGCAAATGGATAGGATTTTTTCCAGAAGACAATGTATCAATCTGCTGTAACTTGTATTTTCGTAGTCTGTGAGAACTCCGTGCAGAATTAGAATGCTTAGGTAAGAAAATCTGTTACAGGGCTGAAACTGAGGTGGTGAATTTGTTTCTTGGTGTCACAATGAAAACTTTAAGCGCTTTTTCATTCCAGAGCCGGTGGGCTGCCTGTGGTCTCTTTTAAACCAACTGTAAATATTTTCCAAGTCTTTTCTCCTGAGACCTGATTAGGAGAAAACCAGTGATGTATCTGATTTCATTTAGTTTCCTCGTATGTTCCATGTTTTATTAATGAGGGAGGCTTCCATTGTCTAACAGGAATATTTTTATGTGCCCTAGTGGCATTTCAGAGCAGTGAAGGCTGCATTGTGGCGAATGTACTCGGAGAAACTTGAGCTCTGGGATCTGAATGCAGCTCAGATAGGTCACTTGGAATAATAGCTGCGCTCTAGTTGATGGTGTGTGGAATTTTATTGTAAATAAAAAACGTGGTGAGGTGACTTAGTCAAATAGACCCACTCAGCTGTGGAAATCACAGGACAGAGTTACAAAACTGCCTGTGCAGTTCCTGTAAGGGAGTGTGTGAGGATGGAGCTGCTGAAAGCACAGCCCTGGGTGTTCTGGAGGGTACTCAGTGATTGCATCCTCTGCTAATACCGAGGTGAAGACACAGAGGGTCAACAAGTTCAGTGTTAAAGGAAACAAACAACAGGCTGCACAAACCAGGAATTCACAGTCGTGTATCTGCTGGCATGGGATGGGTTGGAGCAGATGTAGGGAAGCAGTGAGGAAGGTGCTCCCCTCTCTGGGTAACGTGTGTGTACTTGCTAATTAATCAGACCTTGGATTTCTGGCAGCTCTCAAATAAGATGTCATTGCGAAATTGGGCACCTGTGTTGAAAATCAGATAGAGTCTACTATCTGTTTACCTTTGAATTGTACTGTCAGTACAAAAAAAAAAAGAGCTGTGATTTCACATTTAATAAATACCCCACTTTGAAACACTCCCAGTGATTGTAGCAGAAGCTTGTCTCCGTTGTCGTGTATCTGAAGCAAACAGAGATTTGGCAGGTGAATTGTTTGTCTTCCGGGCTCGGGGTCTGTTTTGTTCAGTGCCGTGCTGGGGCCGTGGCAGGAAGGGGATGTGAGCATCTCCAGCAGCAGCTCCACGGGAGCTCAGGGCTGGGCAGAGCAGGGTGATTTCTGTGGATTCAGGTCTGCCTTTGTCTCACCCTGGGCTCATTCCCTTACGTAAGCTCTGCTGTGGCACTCTGCAGCCCTATAGCTCTGTACATTGGTTTATAACAAACCATCCCAGGAGCTTCTTTGTTATCAGTTTGTTTTTTTTTTTTCACCCACAAAGTAGCTGTACAATTTAAAGGCACATCAGTACAAGGAAATAACAGGACTGGAGACATGCAGTGCTGCTTCTCAGAGATAGTCTTGGCAGGGTTATTGCTTGATAATCTTATTAGATAAGTCTCCTCCTTATGCACCAGATCATCCTTGGAGGGTTTGATGTAACCTCAGCAGCTGAGAACCTCCTCAGCCTGTCTTTGATATGTGTTTGGTGTAGACAGCAAAATGTCATGTGAGGGTTATTTCTTGGGAGTGTTGTAAAGGAGCCCTTTATAAACTGAGGTGTAACCATTATGTTATATCCTGTGCTCAGTGGGTATAAATCAGGCCTTTTCCTTCTCTGGCCAGCAAACTGTAATTCCTTTAAATTCTGCCTGGGAAAGTTCTCACGGCCAGAAACATCCTTGGCTTTTTGATTTGAGTCTGGTTGGTGATACAGGAACTGGTGCTCTTGGTACAGAGATGGTCTCAAGTGTAAATGTTAATTTTTTTTGCAAATCATTGGTAAGTAAGCTTAAAACCTCCTGGCAATAATTTCCAGATAGATTACACAGATGAGTTAGCTTTCCTTCAGTCAGGAATTGCTTCTGAGTAATGGTTGTATTCCCTGGCATCACTTCTCCCCTTCCCAGTGATTAACATCCAGACAGCTCTGATTGTCAGGAGAACTTGTGTTTGACTTTGCAGCTGAAATGTGTCTTAACACTCAGGCACTTTTCTTCCTTTCCCCTTAGAGGGATCTAGAAACTGTGAATTCCCAGATTTCAGCTCGTGGCCCTTCACAGGCTGTGGGTTGGGTTGTATGGGCATGGGCAGTGGTGCTGGTGAGTCACTCCCTCCGTGGGTCAGATGCCAGGGACACATTCCTGGAACACAGATCCTGCTACAAAAGACGAATCTGTCCTCAGTTTTCCCAGCTGGGATTTCTCAGGGTGTGCATTGAGGGCTTGAAGTGGAAGAAGCCTGTGTGTCAGAGCACATGTTGTGGGGCAAACTCAGGGCCTGGATGCTGTCAAAAGTCAGGGATAAATGAACACTGAGGATCCAAGCCTTGTCCAAGCTTTCGTGTGTCAGTCTGTGACAGGGTGAGTGTGCAGTGATGAGTTCACAAAGCAGGGAAGGGCATCGTGAACGCCAGCATTCTTGTGAAAATGTCTAAAGAGAGTGAGACCCTCTTTAAAGAGAGTTTTGTGTGGACATAAAGATACTTGATTGTTGAGAAGTGACAAGATCTGAGGAATCCTTCCATCAGTTTAGGGAGTGGGTGGGAGGGCCTGCTAATCTGGCAGTGGGCAGCACTGGGACAGGATTAGCATGCTAAGGAGTTGGTAATCATTCCCCTCCCAGGCTGCAGTGACTCATGGCACTGTCTAGTCCTTCCATGGTTATCCTGACATCATCTTGGGGATGGAAAGAGTTCTTTATTTGAGGAGCAAGACTGACTGTCTTTTAGCTGGAATGGGGAGAGCAGAGAAGCTGTTGGTTCTCTGGATGTGGATTTTTGAAGGCTGAGTTGTCCCTTCCAGAAATCTGTGTTTGGAAGGATCTGATTGGGAAATTCCTTGAACTCCAGGCTAAACAGTAAGCTGTGTACTCTGGGAAGCGACTCTTGGACTCTAAAGTTAGATTTTTTAAAGTGTTCATTAGCTCAAAGGGACAAAAAAAAAAAAAAAAAGAGCCCTAAACTGTTATTTTCTCACCAGTGTGTGTTGAGATTGTGTTTAAATGAAACATTTATTGTGGTGTGACAAACACAAGGCCTGCAAGCTTTTGTAGCAGTGCCTGCATCAATCCCAGCTTCTGGCTGGGCTGGACATACCACTTAAAAATCCACAAGAACGACTTTTAAGTCTGTATAACTGTACTTGGCAGTAATTGGATTTGTTGCCTTGTTTTGGTAGATGTTCTCTTTTCCCAGTGAAGTGAGCAGTGCAGTTCTGTAAAGCCTTAACTGGACAGCGTGGGAGAAAACAAGGTGGTTTTTGTCTGCCAGGGTAGGCACTTAGTTTGTCTAAGACAACAAAATTTAATTAAGGTGGTGGTTGGTTGCAAATTGATGGTTCATGGAAAAATAATTTACATCTGTATTTGTTATCCATCTAGTTTGATTTTTATCTTCAAAGTATCTTGGTAAATAACCCGTAACAAACAGCTTATTGTCCTAATCAGGTTTGGGGTTTTTTTCCTGAATATTTTTCAGTGTGGAATAATATAATTTTAGTCTTAAAATAGATGGTAGGTGCTCCCTTGTGGTATTAAGAGTTTGTGCATATTTTAATAGTAAAAACACCCAAACCCAAAATTGTTACGTTGTCTTCATAGGAGTTTAAATAGAGGTTTGACTTCAGGAGCTTTAAATCCTTTATTTAGAATATTTTTTCCCTAAAAAAAGATAATAGTTAATTTTTTTTAAACTTGCTTTGAGTAGTTTGGGGTTTTTAATTCAGATCCAATGCTTTTGTGGCACAGTCTGGATTTTTAGGGTGTTTGCTTCTGCTGAAGTGAAAAACATAAGCTAAACTGCTGTTAATTACAAACATCTTTGTGTGGGAATTCTCTGAGAGTTCAGACTTATTCCTTGTATTGTTGGCCAGACAAAGGGCAAGGAACTTACCCGAGGAAAGGAAATGACTGCGTTCTGCACACTGAATCTCCATATTAGGTATAAACTAAATATAGGAGTGTAATCCAGGAGTGAAGTCATATCTGTATATTTTCCTGGGAAGAGCTAATGGGATCAATCAGTGCTACTGGACCAGCTTCAGAGTTTTTTGGCTCTCTTGAAGCTTTACTATTTTGGCTGGACTTTGCTGCTATGTCCTTTGGAGAGCTGCTTTTCTGAAATAAAGGAAATAGCTTTTTTACATAGTTTTATCTAAAAATAAAATCAAAGCAAGCCTAAGTAGATTTCTGGGGCCTTTCAGAGTGCTGCATTAGGTGCCCTGGTGAGACACTCTTGGGAGCTCAGGGAGGGAGATAAGGACACGTGGCCCAGAGGAGGAAACTTGGATCCCATCTCCCAGGGAAGGTGGAATTCAGTCAGGGAGGTGCCTTTTAGTTGGGCATTGCTTGTGTTGGAGAGGGAGCAAGGCTTCCTCAAACCCTTCATTCTAAAATAAAATTTCTACCCCCAGTTTTGGTCTCAGATAATGTTTTTCCTGCCCAGAGCTTCTGAATGTGCTGTTAGCAGGGGAACAGGTTCAGGACTGCACTGCTCTTTGAGAGGCTGCTGAGAATTTGGGCAGTTTGTTTTCACTGACACCTCCTTCTGTGGGCACTGCTGCTCACAGCCCGGGCTGGGGACAGCTGAGGTTTTAGCTGTACATCCTGTGTTTGCCAGCACTTGGAAGCTCCCCGGTGGTGCCTTTTGGGCTGGGATTTTGACATGAACCTGCTCCTGGGAGGCTTCAGTCCAAGCCAGCTGGGCTGCAGTGACCTGGAGGAGGAGCAGCAGCCCAGGGTGAAGCTGGAGCAGCTCTTGGTTGTTCTCTCTGCTCATCCATCCAGCCCCTGGCTCATCTCTCTCTAAATGAGGTTATAAAACACCACAGACACAGCTCTGTGTTTTCCTGTCCCACGGAAGTGATGCACAGTCAGAGGTTTCTTTGAAGAACTCTGAAATGCCACAGATACAAATTGGACTCGGTTTTTCTGAGCCCCAGTGACTGAGTTTGCAGTTCTTTCCTCTCATTTTGGTGCTTCATTATTTGGTGGGGGAGGTTTGGAAATGGGTCTCTTGGGCTGTAGCCAAGGCACACACTGTACTTTAACAAATTTAATAAGTCCTGAGAGAGAGAATCACTGTCATGAACAATTCCTGCTCGAGGTTTATGTGCTAGAGACCCAAAGGCAGCTTTCAGGCAGTGTAAGAGAAACCCTCAGTGCTGCAGAGTTAATTGTCTGTGTACAGTTTCCTACCAGAATATGACAAGATTGTGTCAAGATGTTACCCAGCACATTTTAGTCAGTGTGGCCCTGCTGATCATACGGGGTTTGTTCAGCATGAGCTCTCTGTTCAAGGTATTGCCACAGCAGAAATGCCAGGCTTGTGCCATTAGGGAATAATTGAATTTTCCTGTGCCAGGGCAGGAAGTGTCCTGGGTTTGTCTGTCCACAATAAACCCAGGGTTTTGTGTTCCTATCATTAAGCTCATTTCTTCAGTGAAGAAAATGGTGATTTGTATTTAAAGCAGGTTTGGGGCTCCATTTGATTCTCTCAAAGGATGACCATGGAATAATTCCTGTTCTCCAAAGGACTAGAAGCATTTAATTAAATTCTGCTGAATGGTGAACTTACTTCCATACATCATGAGGGTCCCACAGCTTTCTCCAAACCTTTTCAGTTAGAATTGGGTAGCAATGAGTAAGAGTTTCAGGAAAGTGAGCAAGACGAGTCTGCTAATTATTTTCTTGGGAACAGCATCACAGGGCTAAAAATAACATCCTAAAATGGCCAGTGGCTGTTCAGCCCAGTGTGTGACACAGTGGTGACTTGTCAGAAAGGTAATGACTTAAGAGGCAGCTTGAATGGGCTGGCAAACATTCCTTTCCCTGCTGTAAGAGCCAGATCTCAAGTAAATGCAGGGACTTCAGTTAATTATTTTGAAGTATTTTTTCACTTTAAAGGAATTTCAGCTGATGTGGAGCTTGAGTTGATTACAAATGGTCATAGAGCTCATGAGAGGCAGTGGTAACTCAGGTTGGTTTTGCCCTGGCTGTGTTAATGTCAGTCAGCATATAGCAAATATACGCTAATTATCTCAGGCTAATTATCTTTGAGAATTCCAGGTATGAGCACTGACCTGATGCTTTTTGTTTTCCATTTTTCCTATGTTCTCCTCAAAGGAATGGCTATTTAGGGTAGCAGTGATGGCCTAAATTGTTCAGTAGAGCTAAACTTGGGTGGGGTGTGGTGGTTGTGACTTGAGAGTTTAATTCCACACATTGTTACCAAATTAAAAATTCACTTTCAAAAGGCACTAAGGGCTTACACTGATCATGTGACGATCAGGCTGAGACACAGGTGCTGGGAGCTTCATTTGGAGCTGGCTGAGGTCAGTCTGCAGTTTGGAAATGAATGTGCACTCTTTTCCTGAAAGACATTTTCTTACTTGTGTGTGCCATGTAATAAGGGACTTGCTTATTTTGTCACTTCCTCTATGACAAATGCTACCTTCTGAGCTCAGAATGTCTGAAAGGTATCAGGGAAGGTTATGTTGGAGTTCAGTGGCAGTAGGAACAAAGGAGAATTTGGAATAGGGGATGTAAAGTGCCAAACTGCTGCCCTGTGAGTGAGGAGAGTGGTGCTGGATGTTTTATTTAGGATCTTCTTAACATTGTGGGAGAATTACAGGAGTTAGCTTGCTTGTCAGAGACATTAATAGTGTGAATAAATCTTCTTAATGGTTCCTACAAGCTTATTTTGTTCTCAGACTGAGTCTTTAGTGACTTTTTAACTCAGTTTAGCAGTAAATGTGCAGGATAGGTTTCAAAGTACTTTAAAACGCTGTGCTGTGGTGTCAGCTGGAGTACACAGGACGTGTGCCCTGACACCTGAACAGTCCGAGACTTGCCCTTGCTCCTGTGTGAGGTATCTGTAACTAACTTCCCATGTGGAGGCTGGAGAAAGCTTTGCTTGCTCCCTGTCAGTGCTTTAAGACAGTGACAGTGAGTGGTGTAAGTTCTTGTCTGTTCCCACAGTGGCTGCTCTGCCTGTCCCTGTGGGCTCCCAGTGACAGGAATGAAATGTTTGCTGTGCACTGAAACATGGCATGAAGGTCCTTCTGATGTCCTGAATCCCCTGCAGGATGTGCTGTTGGGTTTTTGTCCCCAGTTCCCACCTCTCCTGGTTTTGTTCATTGTGGCAGGGAACTCCTTTGGGCTGTCAGCAGTGTCAGCCCTGTTTTTGTGCCACCCTGTGCTGAAATGTCCTGTTCATTTTTGCTCTGCCTGGCGGCACAAGGAAGAGCTTTGCCCTGGAGGCCGTGGCCCCAGCCGTGCCCTGTCCTGAGAGGCAGAGGTGACAGGAGGAAGTGTCCCTGTCACTCAGCCCTCGGATTAAATCTGGTTGAACCGGATTTAGTCAGGGTCTGACTCTGCCTTGCTTCCTGACCTGTTCCTCCCCTAAAAACACAAACCAACTCCCTTCTCAAACTGCAGATCTGGAAGGGTGACAAGGAGTGGAACACTGTTGCAGATAAGCTTTTCCAACACTGGTCTCTGCACTTTGTTACCTTGTCACTTGTTTTCCTTGTTGAATAAGAGGAAAACATCAATATTCATCAACATTTGAGCCATTGGGAGCCTTTAAAGTCTGCTTTGGTTTGCAGGGTGAGTGTTTGCACAGAGCATCCCTGAGGCTCATCCATCCCCTGCCTGAGCACACAGGGAGCAGTTGGAATAATGGCACTGTGGGGAGTATTTGTTACATCAATTACTGTCACACTCCTTCCATGGGTGTAATTCTTTACATCTTATCTGAAAACACCCTCCATCAGCACCACAGAATTCTGTCTGTTCAGCTTGGCAAGATAAAGGTCCAAGGATTTGGGCTGCTACATCCAGAGCCTTTTAATGTGTGGAACATCAAACCACTCCTTTCTGTATCCTCTGTTCCTTTATCTCAGACCTTGGAATTGCTGCAGGTTTTTCACTTGAATCTCTTTGTTAGTTCACCTTAAACCATTTCCTCTCAAAACATTAATCCTTAAAGGATTATTATTAATTACTCAGTTTTGGAATGAGCTTACTGCTCATTAAACATGCAAAATTGATTGTTATCTGCTGGTTTGAGGCAATGGCTTTACATCATGCTGGGTTGCTCATGCAGTTTTCTCAGCAGGTTTGGTTTTCATTGTTAAAACTCCAGACGTATTTCAAGATTGCCGAGTTCAAAATTTGAACATATCCTCTCATTTGTTTTCATTTTCCCCCAATCTGTTTGTTGGTTGGGACTTCATTCTTCTAGACTTTGCAGAGTGCAGATTTCCCACTTGGGGGTGTGGGGATTTCCTTGGTGGTGCAATCACACGGCTCCAGTAGTTGTCTTTGGTGAAAAGTATTCTGGGAGGTGCTTCTCAAATGCATTTATCCCTCTTCATCCAAACTTTTTCCACCACTTCTGGTATGTCAGAACTGGGAGAAATTCCCTTGAGAGTTTTGGGTAAATTAAGAAATGGTTTTCTGGTGTTCTGCCCTTTCCTTTTGTTTTATTTTTGTAGGCAGAGACTGAGCTGGATTACATTGCTCATCAGATGCACTTTGACTTTATTATTATTCTGCAGTTATTTGATCCAGTTTGGGAAACTCATAGTGGGCTCCTTTTAAGTGGGTAATATTTGAAACAATTTTGCAGGAGTCTTTGGGACCAAGGATTTCCAGAATTCTCAGATCTGTGCTGTGTGAGAAGGGCTTTGTGCCCTTTCAGTGTTTCTTTGCTTGTCTGGTTTTTTGTTAGTCTTGCAATAAACTTCAGCACTCCCTTGCTAAAGTAAATCCAGGCAGGTTCAGGACTCGGGTTAATTTTTATGCAGCTATAAAGACAAACATTTCACAATTTCAATGGATTTTTTTCTTCCCTTGGCTTGTTCAGCCACCTAAACAGATGTTTGATTACTTGTACTCTCTGGGGTTGGTTTTTTTTTTTTGGAAAAACAGTCTAATTTGAATGAAATCACTGCTCAAGGGAAGAGAAAGGGAGGAGGTGGCTTCCGCCTTGACTGGATCAGCTAAGCTCAGACTTCCAGACACCGGGATAAGTAGGTTTTTGTTGGGTTTTTCCCTTTCCAGAGGGCTGGCACTCCTGCATGGGCTGAGCTGGTGGGCACTGGGAGTTGCCAGGAGTTTCACTGTGGCTGTGATAAACCAGGCTGACTTCTCAATGAGCAGCTGATTGTGTTACTGCCTTTTAACTCTCCCATTCTTGTTTGAACTTCCTTTCTTCTTTAATGTTTCTTTAAAAATAGCTTTATTTGTTTTCACAGAACAGCAGGGCAGTGCTCTGGTGCGTGTGTGCTCTGTTCTCCCTGTGCCACGTCTTACAATCAACAAGGTCCTTTTTGCCACCTTTTCAGAAGTTTTTTTAATTCAGTTCAGTTTGTAGAGGGTAACACATGAGTGAAAAATCCTATGTTTCCTTGCTGTGTGTGAGGTGTGGCACTTTTTTTCTGTCTGGTCCTAATCCCTACAATTGAAAATCTGAAATTCAGTGAAATGAGATATATGGTGAGGTTTTTTAATACATATCCTTCAGTGGGCAATAGTAGAATTGGAAATTAGCCGTAATTGCAGGCAGTTTGCCATTAGTAATACTACCAATATTATTGGTAATAAAAATTTTTAGACTGGTTTTAAAAAGAAATTGAAATAAAACCCCAAAGCTTCTCAGTATGGAATGACTGTAATCTTGTTAAATTAACAAATAACCTATGCTGAGGTTAGTGTAAAGAAGTCAACATTTAATATTTGCTTTACTCTGGTGGTGATGAGGATTAGACACTGAAGATATCCTGGAATTTTATGGCCTGAATTCAAAGACAAGGCAATGACAAGCAACAATTATTCTATGATTAACCCCCTGCGTGACGAATCGTGTCAAATTCCAGAATATTCTTGCAATATGTAAAGTTTGGAGTTTACTGCCAGCACAACTCTGTTCTAATGGACAAAATCAGAGGCAGGAGTGACTCTTGCAGGAACATCCAGCAGACTGGTGATCCTCAGAAGAGAATCCTCGTGGATTGAGGGAGAATCCAGGGCTGCTCCTGAGGAGGGGCTGCAGCAGTCGGTGCATCAAACACAGAGACACAAAATGGGCCTCTCGGGCAAACAGTTACAGAGCAGAATTCCTTGGCTCGAGAGCACTGGAGCCAAAGTTTCTTGGCATTCTGAGTGCATTCCTTTTCCAGTGTGTGCTCAGAATAACTCGGGACTTTTTGGAGCAGAAGTGGGACAAACGTTTGCAGACAGAAAAGTCTGGGCTCCGTTTGGGCTGTTGGGCTTTGAAAGTGCATCAGAGTTTGTTCATAGCCCTGGCTGTTATTGGGCTCTAATCCTTTCTTCTGACTCTAATAATCCCAAAAGCCTGTCTTGCTTAAACTAAAGCAGATGCTATTGGTTGGTTGCTCACTTTGAATGTTGCACTTGTGTTGGGAGAGAAGGAAGGTTTTGGGATAAGTAAATGCGTTTGGCCTTTTTTGGTCACTTTGATTTTGGCTTAGGAGGATGGATCTTAGTGAAAGCCACAGGTCAGTGCTATGCCTGAAATTTTAAACAACTTTTTGTGCAGTTCTGTGATTTTAAAGTAGCTTTGCCTTGGATTCCAGTGGGCCAAGTAAAGTTTAATGGGCTGGGGATTTCAGCCTGTGCTGTTACTGCAGTGTAACTCAGGGCTTTTGCTTGAAGTAGCGGGGTTGAAGCTGCCATAAAACTTGAAGACTCAGATCAGTTCTGCGTCAGAGAATTATTTCTGCTTCAAAACATGAATTACCCTGGGCAGTACAAAATATGTATTTTCCTTAGATGGGATGCAGCGTTGTGTTTTTCAGTCCCTTTTTCCAAAGTAGATCAGATCTGACATGTGGCAGCAAAAAAGTAGGTGAATATAAATCTATAATTTACCTGTAGGAAATGTCAGTTCCAGTGTAAACACAGGGATGTAACTCAGGTGGGAATTGCTGAAATCCACCTTGCTGTGCGGAGGGACAGTGATGTGTTAAATATGAACATCCACGAAAGCCCAGCTGCTGGATGGAGCGTGCAGAGTGAAGTCACTGCTGTGAGAGTGGGGATGGGGCAGGAGCACAGGGATCTGAGCTGGATCCTCACACAGGTGCCTGCCCCTGGGGTGAGCCTGTGCAGAGCAGAGTGCCCAAACCAGCTCTGTTTTACCCTTTTCTGGATCCTTCTAGAACCCAGTCTCCTGGGCACACACATGGCAGAGTTTAAGGCAATCCAGTGACAATAATCTGCTGCAAATTTGGCTTTACTTTCCAAAGATAAAGGGGGCAATTTGTAGTTTATGGCAGAAAGACAACTTCCTTTTTCTTTCAAGTCTTCATTAATGACACTAATAAAGATTTGAAGAAAACTGACTCTGTATCTACAGCCAGGTCTTTGGAAGCTCTGGCAGGAGGGCCACTTGCAGAAATGAGTCCATAAGCTGTAGGAACATTAATTAATTAATTTATAAATCCTCAACAGCTGTTAAAGGAGGCTCAGCTTTATCTGCAAAGGCCCCACGACTTCACAAAAACCAAAACAGCTTTCTGAATTTAAGGCAGTTTCACTGAAAAACTTTCTATTTTCCTGGCCCTTGAAAATCCTGCTGTTACTCTTCTTAACTTGCAAAGTCTTTTGTAATTCTCTTCGCTGTGATGATGAAAGAATTGGCCAGGCTTTGAGAACTGTACTGATGAAAATCACTCTTGGAAGGACTCTAACAATAATAATAATAAGCAAAATCCATTGAAACTCATCTAATATAAAGTACATGTCAGGATAATCTGACATATATGGCTGCTTTAAACACTGAACCAGTTCTCAGAGGACTGAATTTTATAACAAATGTTTCCAGTGCCTCATTCTAGCCCAGTAAAAATGAAAATTTTCCAACTCAGCAATGCATCCTTCATTGTCAGAGCGCTGATGAGATGTGTGCTATCGCTGGGGAGCTCACTGCTGCTTTCTAATGGACCTTTGTTGTGGTAGGACAAAGGCTGATTGATAAATTGCCTATAAAAAGTGGCTTTGGGATATTATTTAATTGTCAGTGAAGTCTCTATGTACTCACAGTTATGTCTTTCCTCACAACACCTGCAGTACAATCAATTCTCAGTTCCTGGCTGCAGTTGGCTCCCTGTAGCACTGCACAGGGAGAGATAGAGGCACTGAACTGGAAGATGACTACGATTAATTAGCTATGCTTTGGAGAAGAAAGAAAAAAGGATAATAAAGAGCAAAGAACAACATTGACATTGGAAAACTGCCATCAGAAGGTGTGGCTGCTCAGAGGAGGATGTTCTGCTGCCAAGGGCAGCTGCATCATCTTCAGTGTCAAAGATAACTTTTGTTGGCTGAAATATTGTTCTATACATTTTTTTGAGCAGCTAGAGGACATGACAAGTAAAAACTCCATAAATGTGGCAATTTCAGTCGTACTGAGTGTGTGTTTAACTGGAGATGTTGCAGTGTTTGTGAGATGTGTGGATGGCACAGTCCTACCCAAATTAATGCTGTGTTCTGTCCTGCAGGCTGGCAGTGATGGTGAGAGCATAGGAAACTGTCCCTTTTCCCAGAGGCTCTTCATGATCCTGTGGCTGAAGGGAGTCGTGTTCAGTGTCACAACAGTGGACCTGAAGAGGTAAGAAATACTTGGTTTGTTGGACCAGGAAGGGTTCAGCACCCTTGGTGTAACAAAGCTTTGGCCAGAGCTTTGGTGGCTTACAGGCTGATTTTCTGAAATTAAAATCTGTCCTAATAAATAACTGAGGCAACCTGGATGTAAATGGTGCATTCACCGATGGTTTAACCAAAAATAATGGGTCTGGTAAGTTCTCTTGAATTTGTTCAGTGATGCTCTTCTGTAAAACTCACACAAAGTCTTTTCAAACTGAATATTGAATCTTCCTGTACTGACTTCACATCAAGATCCCCTGAGTGGGGTCAGATGGATACTTTTGGTCAACCACCCTCTGGTCAAATCTCCAGTGATTGTTGGATAATTGTCACAAACAATGTGCAGCCTACTCCTTTTCTTAATGTTTTTAATAATAATTTTGGTTATTATACAATAATAATGAAAATACCTGTCCATGAGGTAAATCCAAGTGAAACAGGTAGGAATAAAATGTACAATATTCTGCCTTTGTTCAGTGTCAGCCAGATAAGTCATGATGCTGTCACCTAAATTGCAACTTCTCCTCTATGAAATGAGTACCTTGGTGGCTAAAAACGGTGAGCAGTGAATGCAGGAGTCTTCATTTCCTAAGGTTGGGCATTCTTTTTTATGAAAGTGCTAAATTCAGCAGGGCCCTTGTTTGCTTTGGGTGTGAAGTGATGTTTTCCCAGCACTGATGTGAAACTGTTGGTCACAGCTCTGCAGAGAGGGGAGGCTGCCAGTGCCTCCAAACCTGAATTTCAGGAATAAAGCCAACAGAAACACAGTGTTCTGCACTGAATCCAACGTGTAAGGGAGAAATCACCCTGCTGGACTTAACCTCTTGTGATTTTTTTTTTTGAGGGAGGTGACTTGTTTGGGTTTTAAAAGTGACTAAAGTTGCTGCTTCAGTGCTGGCAAGGAGTGTTAAAGACTTCCATGTGTGGTGAGGGGGAGAAAGCAGCTTTTGTCAGCTCTGGGTGCATTTGTAGCTGCTCTAAGAGCTTTTCTGGCCAGTGTGGGATTTCCCTGCAAATATTGGTGCTGCCAGCCCCATAAACCAAATGTGTCACAGCTTCCACTGAGCCCTGCCTGTGGTTTGTGGAAACTCAGGAGCAGAACTTGTGCTTGTGGGCTCTTGGTGGTTTGGGATTTCCTTTACCTTTAATGATGGTGTTGTTTAACCTATTGCAGTTACTGGGGTGGGGAGGAGGAGGAGAAGGTGGGCAGAGATATTTTAGGCTTGGAAGGCTTTTTACTGCTGCAGTTTAGATATCATTAAAATGCCAAGTATTCCTGATGAATTGGCTTTATTTTGTGTCCCCTTGGCAACTTGGAGTTAATTGGATGGGGGAATGGGATGTAAGACTAACTTTTAGCATATAAATTGGTTGCAGATGTTTAAAGTTGACCTTCCTTACACAAGGAAAGCTTTCTTTCTGTTTTCTTTTTTTCTGTTGAGGAGGGGAAAACACAAAATAACTGCAAAATTAAAGATCTGCAGGGGAATAGGTCAAATAATCCACCTTTGTGTTGTGCACTGAAGGGGTTCTCTGGGAAAGGAAACAAAGGACAACTGAAGCTAATTCAGGTTGGAATAGATATTGATACAAACTTAATTCCTTTCAGACTTCATTTAAATGTCCATAAATACAACTTTAACACTGTGGGTTGATCAATACCCAGTGGCAGAGCAGTGAACCTTGCAGAATGTCACATCCAGCTAAGTGCATAATAGGAAATGTTTGATATCGGATGGGGCTGTTTTCCCTTGTTATCACTACCAGAATGATAAGAGATGTTAGGTGGTGCCTTAATATTGTCACAAGAAACTGCTTTTACAAGCACATTATTCAAGGCAATTATCTCCTCTGCTCTTTGTTCCTGTTAGACACAAACTTGAAGAGCAGAGCAGGAATTGTTTTAAACAACTGAATTTATTTTGTTGGCCAAAAAGAGAAAAAAGGCTTAGCTTGCCTCTGCCTCACAACGTCACTGCTGCACAAGAGCAAGGCCAATTCTGTGTTTGTGAGGCTGGAAAGGTCATGGCTGGGTACAAAAGTTCGCAGTGAGGGACTTGGGACCCAGCAAAAACTGAGCCTGGGTCTGACTCTGCCGTGTGCTTCCCCTCCATAACTGCCCCGTGCTAACAAAGGCACATTCTGCCCTTCTCAGCTCTGCTCTCAACACCCAGAATACACTCACAGGCAAACAGGAGGCCTGTCCCACCCTCTGCAAGGAGTCAGGCATTTCTTCCCTCTCTTTGGGCACACAGAGGCTTCATTCTTCCCCTTCTGGGCAGCAGCATTTCAGTGCTCAGAGCTCTGGCTTGTTCTGGAGGCCAGAGCAGAGCTGCAGTGCATAAACCATTTGTTGGGCTTGGAACAACATTCAGGGCCAGCTTGCCTTCAGCTGAGTGCTGAAATCCTGTCTGAAACATCTTCAGTTTGAGTTTTTGCAGTTCCTTTGACAGACAAAGCCTAAATAACGATACTGAATATTAAAATTAAATATTAAAGTCTGCCCAGAGGTGAATCCAACTTCAGCAGTGTGAAATACTGCTGAGGGACTGGAGTTTTAGGGCTCACTTTTCCCTATGTTACTCTTCAGATCCTCATTGCAGTACTTGTGTAATTTATAAATGTGTTACATTTGGGGGCTGAGCATTGTCTGCTCTACAATAAATACTTTGCATGCTAATTGCTATTCTGGTTTGTGGCAAAGCCATGAGGTGTTTACTCTGGGGGTAATGATGGCCAGATAATTGTGGCCCTGCCTCCAAAACCCCTGGTAAACTTTGGGGTAGGCACAAACCATCTTGGAATTATTTGGAGTGGTTATAGAAGGGTTTTTCTGTTTGGGTTTGGTTTGTTTTTTAAGCTCTCCAGCTTTATCTCTGAAGTAAAACTTCACTGTTACATTAATTGCCTTCTTGTGTGACTGTTAAGGGAATTTGTACTCTGAGCCTTTTAAGGCTGTTCTGTGTACTGGTGCTCCAGAGGCTGTGGTAAAGCTGGGCTTGTTTATAATCCCCTGGCAGGAGCAGCAAACTGAAGTCAGACCCTGAGTTATGTTTGGGCCTGGCCTGTGGGACCTTAATCTCTGCTTTCTTTCTCCTGAAAGATCCAGGTGGTCTGACTGGATGAGCAAAGAGCTCTGAGATGCACTCTGCTTCTTTGGAGAAGTTTTTTGGTTAGTTCTTTGGAATAATGTTTCTGAACTAGAGCTTGCCCTTGATAGGACTCCTGCAGATCCGGTGGTCTTGCCTGTGTTTGTTTTTAAAATAACATTCCTTTGAGGAATTTTATCTGGCCAACATGGGGAACTGGAAGGGAGCCACGATGACTTCCTGTAATTGTTGGGAGTTACAAAGCTGTATTTAAATGAAGTGTTAAGCTCCTTAAAGCATTACCCGATGACAGACTTAAAATCCTAAAAGTGAGAGAGTGGTGGCAACTCTTAGTGAGAAATAACTTCTCGGAAGCTTGAAAATTGAAAGGAGTTAAATTCTTGTATTGGTAAGATTTCCATCCCCTGGCTTAGAGCAGGGCGTGGAATATTCTAAAGTATGAAAATCACTTTTCTCATTCAGCCTCACAAGTAAACACACTTTGGCACTACAAAAGGGGCAGCAGTGGGCAGGACATGAAATTCTGGCAGGGGTTCTTAATTTTGTAAGAAATGGAAAACAAGATAAACTTGCAGGCTGTGCTCAGTTCAGAGTCCAGGTGCTCTCCCTGCACACGCTGCTTTCTCATGCTGCCCTCCAGGACTGGGTTTGTGGATGTTACCAGTTCAGTTTCCCTGTCTGGTGTTGTCAGGAGGATTTCTTGAACTGCAGTTCCAGTTTCCTGTAAATCCAGTTCCTGGATGCCTGGAGCTGGCTCAGGAACGTGGGCATGCTGGACAAGGCTCAGTCCCAGTGCAGGGGTTATGGTCCAGTCTGGATTTGTTCAAACAGCAGCAAAGGGGCAGCTTTACCTTGGCAGAGTTTGAAGCTGGGCCAGTGTTGGTTGTTGCTGGGCCAGCAGGAGGTGGTGGCCAGGCTGCTCTGCTCTGCCTGAGGGAAATGTTAGTTAGAAATGGCTGAGTATTTCAGCTTTTTGCTGTTTCTCTCATGTCTAATACTAACGTGAGGGTTCCTGTCCCAGGTGTGCTGCTCTTGTTTGTAAATAGCTTTTTTTCACTGGAGGAAACCAAAGCCTAATTTTAAACATGATGTTTAAATTTCAGCCTGCCTGGAACCAAACTCCCTGGGCACATAATAAATGGTTTATAGACTGTGCTGTATCAGAGTTGCTTATTTCCAGAGCAGCTCTGTGTGAGGGGGGAGGATTAGCACAGATTATGCTATATATAAACTGTTCTGTAGGGCTTGGGAAAGAGGGAGAGTGTTTGTGTGGTGTGTGTATAGATACCCCGTTCTAGTCAACATTGTATTGATCTGAGAATAAACACCGTCAGAGGTAGGAGGAAATTGTTTTTAACTGTTTTAAATTAATTGTTAGCAAGTGTATTGAAAATGTTCAGTTGTAAACTCACTTTTTGGAAAGAAAACTGGTGGTGTCTTTTTAAAACTGAGGATGTGAAAACCTCAGCAGTGCTTTTGTGGTTGTAGCAATGAAATTGTCCCCTGCTCACTCTTTATTGGTTTGCATCTCACCCCAGGAAACCAGCAGACCTTCAGAATCTGGCTCCAGGCACTCACCCACCCTTCATCACATACAATGGGGAAGTGAGAACAGATGTGAACAAGATTGAAGAGTTCCTGGAAGATGTTCTGGCCCCACCCAAGTAAGTGTTAGAATGATAATTTGTCACCTCAGATAGGCACAGTTCTCACAGGGCTTTTCTGCCCTAATTAAGATGTTCTTCAGCATCAATAAACTGAAGACATGAAGATAGCTCTGGCTTGTAATACCTTCCTCCCCCAGCTTCCTTATCTTTGTATCAACAACGGTTTTCTCTTAGAGATTATTTTAAAATCACCCTTTGTATGGCCCTGTCATCCTTCCTGCACTTTCAAACTCTTCCTTTTGGTGACAGGCACAGGCTGTTGTGGTGATGTGTCAAATAATGCAAATGAAGATGAGTCTGCTGTACAAAACTTAGTCCTGACCTGTAATAAACTACAGTGAGAATCTGTTTTAATGTGTTAAACTTTCTCCAGACTCTTGGCTTTCTGCTCCTCAGCTGGCAGGCAGATCCAGACACTGCCTTTCATAGACTGAACTGTTTTGTCTTTTTAGCATGGCAGGACTTCAGGTTTTTTGTTAAAAGTTGTGGAGTCCATAATTCTCTGGAGCAGCTGATCTGAATTGAAATGGAAAAGCCCTGTGCTGTTGTTTACAGATCTGTGTGTGCCCCCTTGGCACAGATCTGTGTGTGCCCCCTTGGCAGCACTGAGGCAGGGAGCCTGTGACCCTGGGCTGCCTCAGCCACTCTGCTTGTCACAAATGTGTGATTCAGAGAGCAGGAATGTGCTTTGGTGTTCCTCTGGAAAGTGAGGGGTTTAAAAACCTTAGTGTGTGATCCTACACTTCAGAAGCAAGTCTGGAAAAGGATAAATTAGTAAATCTACCTGATTTTTAAGTGCCATTTTGTGCTAGTTAATAGATAACGAGCACCATTCTGCTAAATGTGCTGTAGATCTGCTCCTTGCTGCTTTTCAGGTACCTGAAACTCTCACCAAAGCATCCAGAATCCAACACTGCTGGAATGGATATATTTGCCAAATTCTCTGCATTTATCAAGAACTCTAGACCAGAAGCTAATGAAGGTGGGTCACTGGGGGCACAGTGCACTCCTGCTTTCACTGCCTTGTGTTTTTCAGAGCAGCTTTGTGGGAAGTGTCTCCCTGACAGGTTTAGCTGCAATTAAATCTTACTTAAATTTAATGTCAAAGATTTCAACATTTGAAAGAGAACTTCAGTTCTATCAGAATTTCAGTGGCGTGTGCAGTTTGTAAATATCCCTGGTATTGGATCTTCTCTGTGCAACAGCCACTCAAAAGTCTTGAATGAAGGATAAATATTTTAACATCCAGAAGCAAATTTCAGGCAGAGTTTGTGTCATGTGCCAGTGGATCAATTTCTGTGCATCTGCTGCATTTATTTCACCTCTCTAGGACTGAGGGCTCCCATCCAGAGTTCTGAGCTAAGCTTAGTTTGTGTCACTTTAAAGGATTAAAACCTTTCTGTGTGGAGGGAAAACAGGAGACTTAACATGAGAGATCAATAAGTGGTAAAGAACTTGTAGCTGTGCCTTTAAGTAGTTTATCAAATCAAGTTTATCCTCAGAACCTGGAGGGAAAACCAAACTCAGGGAATCTGGATTCCTTTTTGCTGCATTTCAAAGGGAGAGATGCAAAATATTTGTAAACAGTTGGGAAATAAATGGGGATTTTATGGGGTGTGCTGCCCTCTGCTGCTGCATTCCATAAACCTGCTGCTGCATTCCACATCCTGCTGTATTCCAGCACCAGCCTGGGTGCTCTGTGTTTGGCCAGGGCTGTTTGCTGAGCATGTGACATTAAACAGATTATGTTTAAATGTATATAAACCCCAGCATAGCTTAATTCTAATCAGTTTAAGCGAGGTAGGCACAGTCTTAAGAAACTGACATAAGCCACTTTTTAAACCAAAAATAAACCCTTGTGGACAGTCTTACAGTATTTTAAATTAGTGCAAACTCCTGCATTAGCCAGCTTTTAAATAACCTGCATATGTGGGATATTTAAAGGGATTCTTGTCCAGTTTCAGTGTTCTGGTGACCACAGAGGCAGCTCCAGCAGAGCTGTGGCCACAAAAACTGAACGAGGGTTACAAACCCCTCAGTGTTTCTGGGTAGCACAGGGATGTGGGGTTTGTATTTCAGATGCGGTGCCAGTCTCAGTTTATAATTTGTTTTGAAATCATCTTTTCCTGTGCAGCCTTAGAACGTGGCCTCTTGAAAACCCTGCAGAAGCTGGATGAGTACCTGAACTCCCCTCTCCCCGATGAGATTGATGAGAACAGCCTGGAGGATGTCACCGTCTCCACCCGCAAGTTCCTGGATGGCAATGAGATGACCTTGGCCGACTGCAACCTGCTGCCCAAACTGCACATTGTCAAGGTAAAACCCGGGGGGTTTTAAGGGAAAATGCAGGAGAAAAATGCTCGTGGTTTGTGGCATTCCTGAGCCCAGCTAATTTGAGCTGTCTGTAAGCTTAACTGCACTGTTACACCTGAGATTGTGCAAGGTTTGAGTCGTTCCCAAGGGCTTTGAGCAGCGGAGTTCAGTGTAGATGTGAAGGACAGGTTGGGCAGCAGAGGATTTGAGTGGCAGGAGCCACAGGGAGCTGCAGAGCTCACAGGAAGGAGGAAGGTGAAGATCAGGTGAGCAGGTGATGGCTGAAGTGGTGTCTGCTCACTTGCGCAGAGAAAACTGCTCCAGAACGGAGAAAATGACACAGTGGGAAATAAAGGGATTGCATAAAAAATAAAACCAAGTTGGAATGTTGGAAGAGGCGGCCTGGGATAACCACAGGAGTGCAGCCGTGCCCACAGAAGTGTGGTTTGGTTCCTGTCCCTGCCTGCAGTGATCTGGGGCAGCTCTGTACTGCAGATGGAGCCACAGGCTCAGTTTGTGCCTGGCTGCAGAAGAGTTTCCCTGGCTGAGGAAACCCCAAAGGGAGCCAGGCAGGAGCATCCCTCAGGAACAGCTTCTGGAACCTTCAGGAGTGACCCCAAGCATCCAAGTTGGAAGGATAACTTCACAAGAGAGTGACCAGGGCTGGAAAGGTGTTTTAAGCTGAAGGATGTAAATTCATAACGTAATTCTTTTGTTCCAGGTGGTGGCCAAAAAATACCGCAACTTCGAGATTCCTAAGGAGATGACGGGGATCTGGAGATACCTGACAAATGCTTACAGCAGGGATGAGTTCACCAACACCTGTCCTGGGGACAAGGAGATTGAAATAGCTTACAGTGATGTAGCCAAGAGACTCACCAAGTAATCAGCACTTGCAAAGGATGACGTCCTGCATATCCCGTAACAATGCTTCTAACAGACTGCTCTTTTCGTATCAAATAGCAATTGTTTTTTGCATGAACTCGCAGTTACTCCAAGTCACGGTGGATAGACCAGGTACAGTAATTACCTAAAGTTTGCAGACTTAATTACAGGCTTGTTTTTCCTGACTTCCTCTCACAGCCTTTGAATATTATCGATGCAGTCGTGTTCCTGTGGCACTGGGGTGACTCTGGATTCTTCACTCTGAAGGGTTGTCTCGCCCCTGCTGCTTCTCTCTGTAAACGTTTGGTCCATGATTTGTCCAGGAATTGGTTTAGGATCCTGTCTCACTGTATGGTACAAGGAATATTTATGTATTTTGGAATTTATTGCTTTTCCAGAAGATCTGTACACAACTGTCATACCCGTGACACACTGAACTGTACCTGCTTGTCTATCCTATTTACATAGAGAAGGGAACTTAGTATCCAAAAGAGCCATTTGCAAAATATTTGGCAATGTTTTGTTGGTTTTGTTGTATTTTTTTTAAATCTCTTGGATTTGAAGTCACGGTAATGGTTGAGAATGGACTCAATGTGGAACTTGGATTTGAATGACCTCGGCATCAGGGAAGTTTGAATCCAGGCTTGAGAGCTGGGGCAGGAAGCTCAAAGCTCAGAATTAATGTTTATTGTGTCTTCAAGAGCTTGAGGAGATTTAAACGCCTGAATTGTCTGAATTTTGAGTTGCAGCAAACAAAGAATTGTCAGGATTTACCGTCAGGAAACAGCAGAATTGGAAGCTGCCCTCTGTTCACCTTAAGAATTGCAAGTGGCTTTCTTTTTGGTAGTTAAGAGCCTTTGTTTTGTATAGGTCTTTTTGGTGATTTTTACTTAAAAATCTGTTCTGTCATAGCCCAAGTCCATGGAAACTGTAGTGTCCTAACTCTGGGTGGGGAATAGCAGTGCAATGATTGGTGATGCAAAATGGACTGAGAGCCATGAAATGGGAACTTTTTAATGCCCTTTCTTCCCTGAAGAAAGCTAAAGTGACCTTTAAAGAGAACATTTGCCTTAAATGATACTAGCTTTTTTTTTTTTCCTGAAAGGAAATCTGGGAATTTTGTAAAGAAATGGTGGTGGAATCCAGTCCTTTCCATTGAATTTATCCCAACTGTTTGTCTGTGCACCTGGACTGCAGTTTTGCATACTCATAATCATTGCACTACTATACTTAAATCTTTTTACAGCAACACTGAGGAATAGCACTACAATTTTTTTAAAAAACAATTTTCAAATGTTTCTAAACCAGGGAATAGCTTTCTTGTTTAAAATTAATGATTTTGATGCACGAAATAAACTGCTAGGTTATTTTTAAAAGACCATCATAAACAACTCCAAAGAATGCTAGACTTATATGCCTATTTTTTTGTAAAGATACTTTTATATTTAACTGATTTTAGAAGCTGGAAAGTGCTATTCCTGCTAGGTTGTTCTTGGAATATTTAACATTCTGCAATAACGTGGAAATGCTCACATGAACACTTTT
>VWZT01002536.1:41580-62801 GCA_013397055.1 Pachycephala philippinensis | reverse complement strand
TTTTTTTTGGTAAGCACTGGCTTTCTGAAAACCAGCCTGACTTTTCTAAGCATCCTGCTTTTGCTACTTTATATACCCATGGAGTTAGTCTGACATAGAAGAGGTAGAGAACCAGATCCATATTTGTATACCTGGCTTGTGGTGCCTTGCCTTGCCTTCCTAGAGCTAGAATTCCAATATAAAGGCACTTGGCAATCCTGTCACATCTCTTTCGAAGGCAACTCTCTTAGATATACCTAATCCCCGTTCTGATTTGTTACAGGAATGTTTAGGCACAGAGGGAAAATCCTGGGGAGTGACCTGCTTAGGAAAACCTTAACTGTGGCCCTTGAATAATTACTGTATTCCCATGTCACCTTCCTCTCCTGAATAAAGTTCCTCAGCCATAAGAATCCTCTGTAGGGCTTCAGCCTCTGCTACAACGTGACATCTAGGAAAAGGAATGACTTTTTTATTTAGGTAACAGCATTTTTAATGACACGTGGGGTGAGAAAAAACCCAAGGCCAGCCCTCCTTGGTTTGGTGCTCTTTGCCACGGTAGAGCTCACAGGACTGTAGGAAGCACGTGACTGTGGGCATATCTTTGTTCAGTTTTTAGCTCTCCTTTCACAAACGGCTCAGGATGGCCCTTGGAAGTTGTGTTGATGGGGTTGCAGGAGTCAGGCTGTGCTCTCTTCCCAGGGGAATTATCCCTGGAGAGCAGAGTGCAGGGCACCCACAGCCAGGAGCTCCCCACCTCCTCAAACAGCAGCTCTGGCTCCTGCTGCAGATAATCCATCCCCTCTGCTGCTCAGGCAGCCTCCAAACCATTCTCACTCTCTCTCAGCGTTTTAATTGTGTCTGAGAGCTTGTAAACAAAGCTCAGGCTCTGTCTGTGGCCAGTGGATTCCTTATCTGGGCGCAGCGGAGCCTTTCCCTCGGAGGGGGAATTGCCATGAGCACAGCCTGGCACTGCTGAGTGTCCTGCTGAGTGTCCTGGTGTCTGTCAGGGTTCTGCTGCTCAGGTTTGTTGTGGCAGGAGCTGCCCAGCCCCTGCTGGCGCGGGAGGGAGCAGGGATCCTGGAGAGGAGCAGCTCCCAGCTCCGTAGGTGATCCCTGCAGAGCAGCGGGGAAAGGCAGCGTCTGGTGTGGGCAGAGCACTTTCATCTGGCCCCAATCACCAGCTCCACGCTAATTAAAAAAGCCCTTTCATAACTATGTAAATTCTTGACTTCTGTCAACTTGTTTACAATCTGATCTTTAAATGCATTTTTAATTTCATCAAACAGCAATTAATCTACCCCCTGTTTAAATTTAAAATGCTGCTTCTAGCCCCTTCTCCAATTTAAAAACAGCAGTTACCCTTTCAAGTAGGCATTCCAGTTTGCAAGTTGGTTGCATGTATTAGCATGCTGAATAACTTACTTTATTCTCAAGCTGAAATATGCTTAAATTCGCATTAAAACAGGTGACTTGTGTATTTCCTGAACACAAAGGGAAAATCCATCACCTGCACCCTGTTTTTGTGTGGGAGAACAGATTATCCTAGATGCATTATTATTATTTTTTCCCCTTAACAAAGCTTTCCTTCTTGAAGAGATCCCTGCTGTGGAAAGGCTGCCTGTCAAACAAGAGCCATGTGGGCTCGTGGAACCATTCCATCCCCCACAGCTTCCCTGTCCATCTCCTCCCTGCATGTCCCACACGGGCAGCCCCAGCTTTCAGCTTTGCATTTTCCCAGAAAATCGGTGTTTTCTCTGCAGTGGGCATGTCCAGACTGATCGAGAGCTGCGTGCAGCTCCGTGATAAGAAGAGAGATGTAATCAAATTTTTATGCTAAAGCAGCAAATTAGCATTTGGTATCAAAGCAGCACAGACAGGAATAAATGGAAGCTGCTGGAGCCAAACCCACCGATGCCTATCTGGGTGCAGAGCAAAGAGTGGGGAAGTGCAGCCAGCTCTGCCGTGCTCCCTTTGCCTCTCAGAGCCACCTGAACACATCCCGTGAGGAGTTTTCAGGAGAAGGCCAAGTGAGAAATGCTCCATCTGCCTCAGAACCTGTGCCACCAACTCTTGTGTTTAGTTTCTGGAGGGGGTGGGAGCAGGATTTAGGGGATGGAGGCTCCCGAGACAGGACATCGAGGATTGGAGCGTGGTTTGCAGAAATACTTGAAGAGTTGATACAATTTGTTGTAGTTTGCTTATGTCTTTCACTTTCTGGAACATCTTTTACAGATATACCAGTATACTGCTGGCAGCTATTGTTAAATAAAATTATATTTTCACTACCAAGCAGATCTTTCTCTTATTTCTGAAGATTTCATGTGTCATCCAGGACTGCAGGGTGATGGGCTGAACTACACAACACAACTTATCAGTAATTATATTCTCCATTTTTGGCCTTCAGGTTTAGGGTTTTATCAGTGGTGATGTGATTTAAGGCAGAATTGGTGTTATTTCTAACATTGTAACCAGCTGTGGTGCCCCTGAAAGTTTAGAACTTTCTTAAAATTAAGAACAAATTGAGAAATAATGACTTTCCACAATTTCTTTAGGAAAAGTGAGATTTTTTTTTCAGATTTTAAGTGGAAACAACAAATCTTGGTAGCCTATTTTTCTATGGAATAGAAACCTGAATACAGATTTGCAGTCTTTGGTCACATAAATCCACGAGAGAGGGATGCAGGAGCCTCTCTGTGTGTGGAACACTGCCAGGGAAGTGTTGAGCTGGGGATGATGTCCCACAGGGCAAATGTCTGGGGACATGGGATAAGTTTTGTGTATAATCCTGATTTGCTGCTCTTACCTCATTAATGACCTCTGTATTTTTGCCAGATTTTGTTATTATCACACCTCAGGTTCCTCCTGGACATGCCAGCAAGAAACCAGCTGGATTTTGGCTCCAGAGAAAGCTGTGGAGCCCAGGGCCAGCCAGTTCTGAGCAACAGGAGACTGAGAGCTTGAGGGGAGCTGGTGAGGCTGAACATTCCCTGTGCTCTCCCTGTGCCACCTCCCTCCTCCCAAAGGTCCAATTTTCTCATTGCACAGAGGCTAAAACACGCTGTTTGCCCAAAGTTGTGCCAATTGTGCTGTGGAAATCCCAGAAACAGTTTTCCAATTATTTCCTCAACTCGTTTTCCTTACAAACAGCAGCAAAATACAGAAGCTGAAAGGCTGAGGAGACCCTGGGAGTGTCTCTGAGAGATGCACTTCCTGGTGTAGGAATAAAATACTTTGTTAGAGGGTGGTGGGGATTTTTATGGAAGGGAGAAACCCGGACAAAGGTTTGTATTCCCTGGGGTGGGAAAGGAGCTTGTGCAGCGTGGTTGCCTGAGGGCTCTTGGACACTGAGAGCTGAGGGTGAGCTCAGTGCTTTTGCTGTTTCTGAAAGTCTCCAGGAGAGGATGGATGTGCAGACTCATTAATCAAGAATGTGTTCAACTGTAGTGGCTCCCAAATTCTCCATGGATCACAGGAGGCCTTTGATGGGGAATCAGGGGGTGGTGTTGACGGGAATGGTCCATGAGGAGTCGATTGACTTTTCAATCCCAAAAGTTTAGGAACTGCTCTTGAGACCTTTGCTTCACTGGATTCACTGCAAAAGCAAAATTCCCTGGATCTGGGGAATGGTTCCCTCCCAAGTGCTTGGATTTGTGGGGTCCCCTGAGCTCTGCAGGCAGAGGGGTGAGACTGGAAGCAGTTGAGCCTCCCAGGAAAGAAAATGCAGCAGCTCTGGCAGCACCAAAGTGTTTTAACCTGGGTTAGTGTTTTTCCAGGGCTGCCAGAAGCTGTGACTGAACAAGTTGGGGTCGTGATGGCTGCGTTCAAAACCAGCCCCAGTGGGGGAGGTGAATTAGTCACGGGGTAATTTCTGAAAATTCTTAATTTAAGGTGGCATCCAGAGCCTGGCCTGTGTCTGGGAGAGGTGAGCAGTCCAGGTGAGCAGCCCTTCTCCCCTCAGCCTCCTGCACTCGGCCTGGCTAAATCTGGGGTGAGCTCTCCAAGCTGAGGCTGGATGCTTTCCAGAGCTGGGAAAAGAGAACTCATGATTCTTTGACTCAAGGGAAGAACTGCTGTGTTCTTACCACTGGCCAGGGAGATGAAAACAGTTGCTAAACAAAGATCAAACATGTGAACTTTATAAATAAACAAACAAAACTGATGCTAAGGGACGTCTCAGCTCCTTTGCCTACGGCATAGGGCTTGGCAGAACCTAGGGAATGACTTTGTCAGTTTGCACACGGAATTCTTATTTTAAAGAGGCTGATTAAAGTGATACTGCTCCTCTTAATGAGTCTGCAGTCAGCCTGGTTAGAGCATCCCTGTCCACGCGGGGGAATGTGGGGGAGAGGAGACATCATTTATGGGGCTGAGCTCTGGGTGCAGAGCACGGCAAGGCTCAGTGCTGTGTGATTACAAACCCTGATTGGGAGCAGGCAGACACCGAGGGCAGCAGCTTTGAGAGGCTGCCAGGGAGGGGAGGGAGCTGGGGCGGGGGCAGCGGCGCCTGCCCGGCCCCACAGGGGCTGCTTTGATGTGCTGTGCATTCCCAGCCTGCCCACGGGAGATGGGACCCTGAGCACGGGGTGGGAGTGCTCGGGGTCTGACAGAAAATTGCTGCTTGGAGTGGGAGCAGAACCAGAAGCAGACATTTATTTGTAGTTTTCTTCCTCCTGTCCAGTTTGTGGAGGGACCGGAGCTGGTGTGGGTCAGTCCTGCCCAGCGTGGAGCCTGCTCAGTCCTGGCTGCCCTCTCCCAGCATCAGGGACCCTCCCTCCTCGACAGCTTCTCCTGTTCCTCCCTTGCTTCCATGACTTTGCTGCTGCCTTTATCCAGATGTTTCCGATGCAGAGCAGCTCCAGCCTCCTGCAGGGAGCCCAGTAGCTCCAAAGAGCTTCTCCCAGCTGCTCTGAGCACGTCCTGCTGTGTGCACACAGCTCTCCCAGGGGAACTCCAGCTCCTGGATGCTCCTGCCCTCATGGGATGCCAGGAAAAAGATGGAGACCCCCCAGTTGTCTTCCTCAACCATTTCCTGCCCGAGGCTTTGCTGCCTTTAAACACAGAGCAGAAGAGCTGGGCCCTGTGAGCAGCCACGTGGAGCTCCTGCAGTTGGTGGAGGTTGTTTTTGGGGTGAAGTTCTTGTTGGGAAGAGCCTAATGAGGAATAGGATGATCTGGATCCCTGGAGTTGACTTTAGAGGCCATGAGTTCATTTCTTGTCTGTGTCAGGCTGTTCCCATTTGTAGTGGAAATGCAGGGTAATTAAAATGCAGGGTGAACTATTCCCCTTTCCTTGATTGGGTTTTTTTTTTCATTTCAATTAATTTCATTTCAGAAATTCAAAGTAATAGTTTCCTTTGGAAGGTGTTGGTGGCATTCCCCATCTGTAGCTACAATCATCTCCCTCTGAGAGCTGAGTGCTTTGGAGGGCAGAGCTTGGCTGCTGACCCTGCCCTGGCCCAAACTCACTGTGTGGCTCCAGGAAAGTCCCAGCACTGCTGCACCTCCTGTCAGGAGGCTCCTGAGGTGCAGAGGGGAGCTGAGGTCGCTGCCCTGGGGGCTGCTCGAGGACAAGGACACATGTCCTGAGGAAATTGGCTTTTGTTAGCAGTGCTGCTCACAGTGAGTGCAGTTTATCAGCTCCTCTGGCTGCTGGCAGTGAGGTTCCAGCAGGGCCACAGAGCTGTGAGCGCTCAGCCCCACTCTGTGCCTTGGAGCTGAGTTTTTCCAGCCTGGGTGGGTTGATTGGATCCGTGGGCTCCTGCTGGGGATGTGTTTGGAGCACAGCTGGAGAACGGAGCCTGTGCTGTTCTTTCTGTCACCCAGGGCACCTGGACAGCTTCAGCTGCTGCTGGGCTGCCAGGTGGCATCACCTGTGGCACAGGAGCCAGGGTGCCCAGGCAAGGACAGAGGGTAGGAAAGTGCTGGGAGCTTTTACAGCTCCTGCTTTTGGGGATTTAAGGTGTGGGCAGGCATGTGCTGCTTCAGCTACTTCTGAGTTTTAATTTCCTCAGGCAATAGCTCTTATAGGGACTGGGAGTTCCTGCAGTCTGGGTTTGGTTGTTTTTTAAGGCAGTGGTTGGCTCTTCATCTTGCTGCACCCACTCACCCAGGAATCAGATCCACAACAGCACAGGAACGTTTACTGCAGGCTCCGTGCTTGGGCTTGGTGGGTTTGAAGTGTTCAGGCTGAGATTTCTTCATGGGCCATTAATTTCCCAGCTTTTTGTGGCCTTGGAGCCAGAGTCAGCAGCCAGGGAGGAGTGTGAAATGATGCTGCTCTGACCTTTGGGTGAATTCTTCTCCGTGAGGTTCCTTGAGGAGGGAGATTTTGCACACTTGCAGGCAGCTCACAGGATGGAGATTGTCCCTGGGTCCCTCCAGGCACCAGAGTGTCACAGCCCAGCTCAGGGACTCTGAGCTCCTTTTGTCCCAGTGGGCAGTGAAAGATGCACATGAGCAAAGCTTCTCGCAGCGTGACTTGCCCGAGGGGGTCGTGATCCAGAGGGACCAGTGTCCAAAATCCCTTCTTGGGCTCCTTCTGGCCTTCCCCTCCAGCCCAGACTTCCCTTATGAGCAATGCTTGCTCATCTTTCCCATGAAACCTCTGGGTTTGTAGGGGCTGCTGCCCTGCCTGAGCCAGCTGGCATTTCACTGTCTTTGGGGTGCAGGATTTGGGGCAGGCTGGGGTCAGGAGGAAGGCTGGGGGTGATGAGAAACCTGCTGGGGGCTCCTGAGGGCAGCTCCTGCTCCAGAGCTGAGCTGCAGGTGCTCGACTCTGGCTCCAGATGGTTTTAAGCCTGTGCTTGGGGAGGGAGAGGCTGCTTGAAGTGCTGGATGGCTGAAGAGAAGGATCCCGAGTATCCTAACGCGACTCGGTGTCTCGGGAGCCTTTGAAGTGTTCTCCTGCCATCCCTCCTGCAGCAGCACCTTTCATCCCTCGCCAGCGCTTCCCCAGCTGGAGCCATGAAAGGGAAACTACAGAAGCCATAAATCCTGGCTGGTAACGTCTCCAGTGGGGAGATTTCACAACGAGCCCGAGCTGCCGCAGAAGATAAGAGAAGGCCTCGAATCCCAGGCAAGTCGGGGCTGGTTCCTGGGAAGAGCTGAGCTCCTCGGCGTCGTTGGGGGTCCCTCCGGCTTCCCTGGGTGCAGGAGCTGCCTCTGGGTGCCCTGGGGTGAGCCCTCCAGCGTGGGGCAGAGCTCCCCAGCCCCTACCCCAGGGCAAAGCTGTGTTTTGGGTGGAACAGCCCTCTGCAGGGCTGGCCTGCCGTGGTTACGCTGCTCCCAAGGGTTGATCTCCTCGTGCCCCTGTTCCAGCAGAACCCCCTGTTCTGGAGGGAATCCAGCAGTCCTGATGCCCCAGGATCCTGCTTTGGCCACGCTGTCTGGCTGCAGTGGGGGATGAAAGGCGAGGGATCTTTGTATCTTCACGCTCAGAGAGCAGCCCGGAGGCTCCCGGCTTTATGGGGAGCCTTGGTTCAACAGAGGGGAAAAACAGCCTGAACTGCCAGACAGCAAAGGGAGCAGTTCCTGGGAATGTTTCCTGTGAATGGGAACGTTGTTAGTGGGCAAGCTGGAATCAGTGCTGGGCTCTGATGTTATTTACAGCTCACTGTAGTGCTGCTCTGTGCCCAGCCCGGGGTGGGTTTCTGTGCAGAGCTCACGTTGGAGCAAACACTTGGCTCTGCAGGATGTGCCTGCACATCAAACTGTGTGCCAGGGGCAGCTTCCCATGGGAGCCTTTTCCTAGCTCCCTCACAGCACCAGCCCAGCAAATCTCCTCCTAAACTCAGGCCAGGATGGAGCAGGAAGATGGAGAGCAGAAACCAGCCCAGGATCTCCTGTGTCCTGAGCTGGCAGCCCCCTGCGGAGCCGCCCCTCCCGGACACGAGAGGAATTCCCGGACCCCAGAGGCGTCCCCAGCTCTGGTGACAGCGGGGCAGTTCCGTGGGGAAAGGCCCCGTTCCTGCCGGCAGGGTTTGGGAATGTCCCGAGGAGCGGCCGGGGCTGCGATGATCCCGCCGGCCTGAGGAGGTCAGCCTCGGCTCGGGGAATCTCCGGCGGCTCCTCGGAGGCTGCACCTTGCACCCAGCCGGGGTTTCCCGGCTCTCGCTGTCCCCGGGCAACATCCCGCGGCTTTGTCTTACTGATCCAGAGGGGAGAGCACGGGCACACTTGGGCTTGGCTTGGAGAAATGTTTGTCCCCGTATCCCAGGGTCTGCCACGTCTCCGATGTGCTGAGGATGCAGAAGTGGCCACAGAGGGACCCTGGGACCCTTTGGTGCTTTTCTGTGCTTTGGGGTGTTTGGTGTTTATTTTTATTCCCTGGATCTGAGCCCTTTGGGTGTTATCAGAGCAATAATTCTTCCCATTTCCCACCTGACCAAGCCAGGAGAGCCTGAACACGGCGGAGGCTTTGGTGGCACAGCAGCTGCTCCCGGGCTCTGCTGCTCCCTGGGTGCCCGTCCCCACGGAGCTCTCTGTGCCCATCACAGCCAGGAGCTGTGGGGAAGGAGGATCCCTGCTTTAGACGAGCTCTTTGCCATTCCCAGGTTTCTCGGGATGCCACAGAGAGCGTTATTAAGCAGATGAAAGGCCAGGGAATGAGTTTGCTGTGCTTGTGCTTGCCCAGGGCTGAGCTTTCTGCCCCTCCCCAGGTTTTTAGTGCATCCATCCTGCATCAAAGTCGCTCTGAGGAGCTCCCAGAAGGACCTGTGATGGTGGTGATGGAGCGAAACCAGAGAGTGCTCTGCTGCCTGAATGGTGGCCGGGCTGAGCCGAGCGACAATTTCATCTTTCCTGCAGCCTGTTCCACCCAAAAAAGGGCAGCCCCCTCCTTGCACAGCCTCCCCCACCTGCCCTGCTCTTTGCTGACTCGTGCATTCCTCCCTCCACGTGTTCCAAAGACGAATGGCCCCAGCTGGAGCACGGTGGGACTGGGCAGGGAGTGACATTCCTCTGCTCTGGGCTGCAGGGTTTGGGCTCACCCCGGCCTGAATGTGGGCAGACTCCGGGAGCTGGGCTGCTCCTTGTCAGGGCACAGAGGGAAAGGTCTCAGGGCACACTTGGAATTGCTGCTGGAGCTCCTGGGCGCCTCAGATCCTGGAGAGCTCTTGGCTCTGCACCCTCTCTCCAGCCCCAACTCAATCTCAGAACCTCCAGGGATCTTCCTTCAGCTCCATCCCTCAGGATCTCCGGCCCCAGAGACAGGAATGTGGCTGCTGCCCGTGAGTAAGGACGTGCTGAGCCTGGCAAGAGGCAGGAGAGGCTGGGCCAGAGCTGCTGGAGCCTTCCCCGGGGCTTTTCCTGCCCCATGCTGTCCTGCCCTGAGCGAGGAAGTCGGGGCTGGAGGCTGCGAGGTCAAACCTGAGAGGTTAAAGTGGCTTTTCCTGGAATTCCATGGAAGAAAGGAGGGACTGGGAGCCTGGAGTGGGATAAATGAAGGGAAAGGGAGCATCATCTGGAAAAACAAGGACTGGAAGAGGCACCAATCCCCACGGAGGGCACTGCTGTCCCAGCGAGAGGAAACCAAGGCTGCAGATTGAGGTTGGATGCTTGGAAAAACCTCGAGCTGCTGGGGCAGTGCCCCACGGGAGCACCCAGACACGGTCTGGGCAAACCCCGCGTGCCTGGGGCCGGGGAACAGGTTTGGTGACTCCAGCCCTGCTGCTCTGGGCTTTGTGGGCTCACCCCGTCCCTGTCCCACCGAAAACACACGCGCTGGATCTGGGACAAGAGCTCACATCCATCTTCCTCTGCTCGGCTTCTGTCATCTGCTGCTGCTCTGGTTGGGAGCTGCAAAACAGCCCCCGGCCCTGAGAGGGATTATACAAATGAGGCTGTTGTAGGGCTGTAATTTCAGAGATTTTTTTTTTTTCCTTTTCTTTCTCCTTTACTAAAAAAACCTTTTGTGCGCTTTGGAGCAAGCTCGTCGTATTTCTTGGAGTCTCCAGTGACTCCTTCATCCTACAGACTTTCTGGAGTCCTCCTTGTTAGGCCGAGGACTGCATGATTCATTGTGTGCTGGAGATTTAATACTGCACGTAAAACAGGCCCAGTTCAAATTTGTTTTCTTTCTTTCCCCCTCCCCTCTTTTTCTTTTTTTCCTTTCTTGGCTTCTCACTTACATCCTGGAATTTCTTTTTTTTTTCACAAGATATAAAATAAATACGTTCCCAAATATGTCCAGGAGGAAATGATCCCGTTGGATTTTTCAGCTGCTGTTTTAAGGCCTTTAAAAACAATTTGGAGCTGTTCTGCTTTCTCAAGGGCTGGCTCTGTGTTGGGAAGACCCTCTCCCATCTCTCCTGGAGCTCCTTGAACAGCTCAGCCTCTGCTGCATCTGGAGATGTCTATCCCCACCCAAAGGTTTTTGGGATTGCTTTTCCAATGGTAAGATGTAGATTTTTAATGCCAAAAGGGACTGTTTTGGTTATTGTCCCATCCTGGGATCAGCAGGTGCTTCTCTGCGTCTGATGCCACCCTCGTGCTCCCAGCCATGGCTGGCACTGGGATTTTCCCAGGACAAAGTCCTCTGAGGGGCAGTAAATTGGTGACCTGACCCTGGGAAGAATTAATTGAAGCCTTTAATTAGAGGTTGCCTGCAGTGAGGTGCCTCTGTCCTGCCCCAGCTCCTCTTCATCTGCATTTTCCAAATGCACAGTAATGAATCCCCGTCCCTCTCGGCCATGACCTGAGAATCGATGTTTCGGAGGAGCCCAAGGCTGGGTTTCCTGGGATTTGGTTCTGGTAATGAGCTCCTAGAGCAGCTCCTGACCTTCCTGCAGCACTCGAGGAGCCTGATTTCCAAAAGGGCCTCAGCACTCCTGCAGCAGCAGGGTCAGCCTGGGGCCCCATCTCAGAATCCAGGGTCAGCCTGGAGCTCAATCTCAGGATTCAGGGTTAGTCTGGAGCCCATTCCTGGGGTTCAGGGTCAGTCTGGGACCCATTCCTGGGATTCAGGGTCAGCTTGGAGCCCATTCCCGGGGTTCAGGGTCAGTCTGGAGCCCATTCCCGGGATTTAGGATCAGTCTGGAGCCCATTCCCGGGGTTCAGGGTCCCTGCAGGAAGGTGGATGAGCAGCCTGAGCCCGCTGGGGGCTGACGATGCTCTGCTGTTCCCCCATTTGCCTCCACCCTGCAAAAAGTGGGGCAGGGAAGGTGGGAGCGGGGCCGTGCTTTGTCCCAGCTCAGTGCTGGAGCAGAGCCCGCAGCCTCAGCTCCGTTTCTTTTCCCTTTGTGCAGGGTCTCGGACTCTCGGCCGAGGCAGAAGCGTTCCCGAGGCATTGCCAACCCCCGGGACGGAGCGGAGGTGGCGGCCAGGAGCGCTCCCTCCCTCCGCAGGTGCATCCAGCCCATCCCCGCGGTGGCTCCGGGGCCGCCGCCGCCTCCTCCCAATCTGCAGCCATCGCGGCGGGGCCGCTGCGGCTCCGCGGCCCCGGGGCCGGCCCGGGCTGCCCCGCTCGCCGCTCTCCCTGCCCAGCCCCGAACCGCGGCGGCCCGGGCGCCGCTTCCATGTGGTTCCGCCACCGGGGGCTGCAGCTTCCCGGCCGGGGCGGGGCCGCAGCCGCGGGCTGGAATTGCTTCAGCCGCCAGACTTTAATCCGGGGCTGAGGTGACTCAGTGCCCCCGGGGGCCCGAGTTAAGCTCGCTCTCTCCGCGCCATCCATTATAGATGTATTTATATGTATTTATGTGTATTTATGTGTATGGGCAGCGGGGCTGGGAGCAGCGCAGGGCCCTGCCCTCCCCAGGCACCGAGATACCCCGAGATGGGAGTTAAGCGAACCTGTTCTGCCCAAAGCCGGGCCCAGACACGGAGCCCAGCTGCGGTCGCTGGTGCAGCTCCGCCGCGGCTGAGGCAGCTCCTCCAACCCCGGGGTTCGCTCCTCAGAGGCTCTGCCGGCGCTGCCCCCGCTCCTCCCAGCCCAGGGTCACACCCTGCCCCGAGCCGGGGGCTGCCCGCTGTCCCCTCCATCTGCAGCCTCAGTGCTGCTGCTCTGGGCTCCAGCTGTCCCTGCCACCCCTCGGCGTGTCCCCGTCACCCCACAGCATCTCCCCAGCTGATTTTCGTCTTGTTTTTCCCATTTGCAGAGGGCGAATATTTGTGTTGGTGTGACAGCCGTGTCCCCTGCAGAGCCACCAGTGCAGGTGCTCCCGAGGGCTGGAGATCCCGAGCACGGAGCAGAGAGGTCCCAAACCTCCCTGGCTTTAAGTTTGGGCTCCCTCTGTGCCTGCTGAGCACGCCTGGCTGCTGGCAGGGATGTAGCAACTCCCCGGCACACATGTTCGTGGTTTTGAGGGCTAAATTGGACCTTGAGAATTAGCAGCCTTGTAAGTCAATAACAACATGTCCTAATGAATGCAAGATGTCCCCAGGAAATGAAAGCTCCTCTGCTGGACTGGGATCCTGCGACTGGGGCAGAGGACCAGTAAACAAGCAGGAATGCTTCAGCTGGAGATGAGCAGGAGATACAAACTCGACATCTCGGCGTTGCAAACACACCCCGAATGTGGGTGGTGGTGGCGGGGGGAGCTCGAGCCGTCGCCAGTTGTGAAACGTGGCCGTGTCTGACTCCTGAGCGTCCCCTGCATCCCCCTGGGGCTGGGAACCGCTGGGATGTCCCTGCTGCCCCTCAGCAGCACGGGTGGGGTGACTCCAACAGCCCCCTGACCCTCCAGAGCCTGCCCTCGGGGATCCCTGCCCCTGTCCCGGTCCACACTGGGCAGCCTGGATGTGGCTGAGCCATTGGGGAGGGCTGGGAGCAGCTGCAGAGGGGGAATTTGGGGTTGGGGTTGGCTTTGGGGTGTGCTGGGAGGAGGGGAGAGGGCTGGGTAACACAGGCTGCAGCTTGGCCACTCTCAGCCCCTTCCCACCCTCAGCCCCAGTGCTGGTTTCACCATTTCACTGCTCCACGTGGAGAATTTCCCTCTCCTTGGGCCTGCAGCCTCTCTGCTGGAGCATCCCAAGCATCAGCCCCGCTCTGGATTTGGGGTTGGGATTTATCCTCCCCCTGCCTCGATCACAGTTCGATCACACACGTGACACGGGGCTCTGCTGTGTCAGGGAGCAGCAGGAATCCTGTCCATGGCTCTGCGCCTTGAGGCCTTTGCTGGGCACCCCCTCTGACCCACCCAAATGTGTCCCGTGATGGCTCCTGGGCAGTGGTGCTGGGCAGGGGCGGCTCCTGGCTGGTATCAGATCGTGGCAGCCCCAAAACCAGTTGGGAAGGGAAAAGTCCCTGACTTGGGACACCCCCTGAGTGCCCACACTGGTTTGTGGCACACCCTGGCGCTGACCCAGAGCAGCTGGGGCAGAGCAGCCCCTGGTCTGGCTCGTGGGCATCACCAGTGCCACGTCCTCACGGGACAGGGGACTCTGTCCTCACGGGACAGGAGAGAAGTGGCCTCATGGTTCCCTCTGGGAGATGGGACCGTGTGGGTCTTGTCCCTCAAACCAGAACCTTTTCCCCAAACCTGCAGGAGCCCAGCACCTGTGAGACCTCACCCAGCTCCACCGAACCTGGAAATGGGCTGAAATCGTCCCAGTGCTGGGATTCCCACCGAGGTGGACACGGGGATGGAACTGGAAGCCCCAAGAGCTGGAGCTGGATCGGGATGTCCTCGGCGGGAGCGGGGAAGGGAGCTGGGAATGGCAGCGTTGCCCAATCCACGCGCATGGAAATGAAGTGCTTTGTGCGCAGAAAAAGCCCTCGTTCTGCAGAGGCGCTGGGTGTGTGCGCGTGTGGGAGTTCAGACTCCGCAGGAGCAACCTTGGATGCCTGGAAAAATCTCCTTTGTGCATTTAATTAGCGGTAAATCCCATTTGCATGCGAGATGCCTCTCGGTCTGAAGCTGCTCGTTGATCAGCAACTGCAGCCCGTTTGTATTGAGAGCTTTGTTTGCCTCAGACCGCAGCGGCGCTGCCGGAGCGGAGCTGAGCGCTTTGCATTTCAAAGCCGGGCAGGTACCGGGCGTTATTTCACAACCGGGAGCGCGGCCCGGCCTCCCCTCCCGCTTTCCCTGCGAGCTGGGGACGCTGCAGCCGCCGGTGAGGGGTCAGCGCCCTGCCCTGACAGGGTCCGGCCGAGGGAAACGGGATTTTAGGGCTGAGCTGGGCACCTCGGCTGATGTGCCAGGCAGAGCTCCCCAAACACCCCGGGTGTGCTGTGAAACAGCGGCGCTGGGAGTGGGAAGGGGCTTCTCCAAGCGGGAAAAGTCCTGGAGGACCTTGGTGCGTGCAGGGGGATGCGGAGAGGGTGGAGGGGAGGCTCCACGCCGGGTGCGCGTGGGAAGTGATGGCGTTGGGGTCAGCGCGCCCCTCCTGCCTTCCCGCTGGGCATTTCCTTGGCAGTGCCCGCTGTGCCACGTCCCCAGGCCAGGCTGTGACCCCACGGGTGCTGCCCAGCCCGGGCAGCTGCCCAGACCTGTGTGTTTTTCCTGTGGTCACTGCAAACCCTTCCCAGAAACCAGCAGAGTGTGGGTTTGGGTTCAGGTTCCCTGTTTCCTGCTCTCTCCCCTGCCGTGCCTGTGCTAATGAGCCGGGACACCTCCCGGGGCTGTGCTTTCCTCCTTCAGGGACAGCCGGCTCCATCCCGGCCGCTCTCGCTCGCCCCATCCAGCGCTGGGAGCTGGGACAGGCCCCGGGAGCTGGGAATGGGCAGAGCAGGGCTGGGGCAGGGCAGGGAGTGAATCCCGGGGGTTTGGGCCCAAAGGGAGCTGCTCCTGTCCCCAGCTCCTGCTCCTGCCTCCGGCTCCTGGTCCCGCAAAGCGGGGTTCGAATCAATTCTGCATTTCTCCTCTTTTAGAGAAAATGGATTTGGGGATGCTCTCAGAGTGGGGTGGGTGGATGAGGGGTGTTGGGGACACCCGAGCCCGGTGGCTCTGGGCCCTGGAGTGGCTCAGCCTTGGCACAGCCGCTGGTGACAGCCCCTGCTCCCACTCACCATCCACACAGCCCAGGAGCACCGGGGGCAGCGTTTCACCCGGATCCGCCGAGACGGAGCGAGATGAAAGCAGCGCCTGAGGTCATTGCCTCAATCTGGGGCAGAGCTCAGAGCCTGCACCTTCCCCGTCCTCCCCCAGCCCCGCACGGCCCATCTGCGGCAGGTTTCTGTCTGCTCGCCCTCTCTTTGTCTTGTCCATCGCTCCGAAACCTCCCGGGCGCTTTGATGTGCGCCGCGCCGCTCTCGGCGCCCCGGGCCGGCCTCTCCCGGGAGCGGGGCCCGCGGCTCCGGTCCTGCCCGGCCCCGAGGGGCCGCCAGCCTTGCTCCGCCGGGGGAGGGGACAGCCCGAGCCCCGGCCGAGTCCCGTGATGCTCTTTTGGCTTTTCCACCCGCTCCAAATCCCCGTCACTGCATTAGCGAGGCGCCCGAGGAGGTGACCGAGGTCCCTTTGCTGAGCTGCGGAGGAACGGGGCCCCGCTGCTTCAGCGAGGTGCCAGCTGGCCCCGCTGCTTCAGCGAGGTGCCAGCTGGCCCCAGAGAGGAAAAAATCCATCCCTGGTGGGAGAGGAGGATGGGGAACATCCTTTCCTCCCCCGGGAGCCGCAATCCCTGTGGGGATGAGTAATGCCCTCCCTCCCCAGCTGTCCCGGGTCCTTGCAGGCTGGGAACGGGATTCTCTGCACGCTGGTGGCCCTGGGACCAGCAAAGCCACCGCGCTCCAGACAGGATCCCTGCTCCAGCCCTGCATCCCTGCCAGCTGCTCCCCTGGGAGGTCTGGAGCTCCTGCTCCTCCCGGGAGGCTGTTGGGAGCCCCATGGCCCGTCTGTCCCTCAGCCACGTCCTGGCTGACACACGGGCAGTGCTCCTGTCCCCGTGCTCCAGCGAGGCCAAGGCTGATACCTGGGATTGGAGAGAAGAGGAGGCCGGATCCAGCCGCTCCATCCCGGTGTGGATGTGTCCTTCCCCTCAGCCCAGCCCCTGCATTTCTTACCAGCCGTTTTCTGGGCACCTCCAGCACCTTCCTGTGGTGGCAGCTGGCACGGAGGGGCTGGAATTTCCTCCTTTTGCTTGGTCCAGGCCCAAAAGGCCTGGCTGACATTTTTAATTTGTTATTTTTGTTTAATTATTATTACTTTATTTGCATTTATTTGGCTCTCCAGCCAAGCTGTGGCCAGCAGGGCCGCTGGCATTTGTAGGGAATTAAACTGGACTCCCTGTGCCCAGGTTTTCCTCAATGGACCTCAGCCAGTCCAGACCTCCCTGAACCTCACCTGAGGCTTGGGGCTGCGGTTCCTCACACAAAAATTGTCGTTATCACCCTGGTTTTTGTTCTAACCCAGAGTAAAAATCCCTTTGCAGCTGTGAAGCCTCACAAGGCTTCTGCAAGTGATGCCAGCCAGGGACGATTCCATGGATATGGAAACCCTCTTGTCCCCAGGTTTTCTCCAGCACAGGCAGTGGGAGCTGGCTTGGAGCCTGACCTCCAGCCCTTTCCTTTAGTCCCAACTCCTGGTTTTTTCTCTGAGCCCATCCCGAGCATCTCCCTGTGCGGCCGAGGCAGAGATTTGGTCCCTGTCTGGGAACGTTGGTCCCTTCTGGAGCTCTTTCTGACTCGGGGGTGAGGTAGGGGAGCAAAGAGTTAAATTCACTCCCTCCACCTGTATATTTTCCCAAGCCTTCCGATAGCAATCGGGAATGCAGGAAACGCTGCATCCAAGGGGTCTGAATTTGCCAAAACTGTGCCACGAGTCAAACGCATAAAGCAAAGTTTATTTGTGAGGTTACGGAGGCTGAGGTATCTCCTGTGAAGGGCTGAGTTCTTTAAACCCATCCCAGGCTGGTTTTTTTTCCCATCTCTGCCTTTTAAAGTGACCGGGCTTGGGAAGAGGGAGAGGATTCATGAAGAGGGGTTTGGTTTTAATCTAATAAGGGTTTTTTTTACCCGTAGGCAAATGCTGGAGCTCTTCAAGGCACAGATCAAGCCCGGGCTGGGTTACAGAGGGGCCTTTGAGTGGGATAATTTCAGCTTGTTTGGAGCCTTGGGAGGGACCTGGGGGGGCTCAGCCATTGCCCAGCTCCAGAGGGGCTCAGCACCACCCGGATCTGTGGGATGCTCTGTGGGATGCTCTGTGGGATGCTGTGTTGGGATGCTGCAGTGGGATGCTGATTTGGGATGCTGTTTCGGGATGCTGTGGTGGTCCATGGCCACACAAGGACTGCGAGGTCCTTGGCCATTAACCCAGCCCAGCTCCATGTGCTAATTAACAATTAACAAAGACCTCCAAATCCATCAAGGCTCCGTGGGGGTGTTTCACAACCTCACCACTCCACTGGCACCTGCAGTGCCCCTCGTGCCACGGGAGCACATTAAAACTTCTTAATTAGATATTAAAAAATGAATGATATTTGTATTTCTTGTGGCATGGGGGAGCCGGGTGCTGGGTTTGGCTCCTCGCTCGGGGCTCTGGGCATTCCCAGCTTGGAACCGGCCTCGTGTGCTGCTGCTGGTGCCTGCCCGGAGTGAGAGGGGAGCGTGTCCCGTGCTTATCCCATCCTCATCCCGTGCTTATCCCGCCCTGGAGAGGCGGCAGCTCCTCCTGCCTACGTGAGCTCTGGCACACTCCCGCTCTCCTCGGCTCCCGGAGCCCTGGAGCAGGGAGCCGGGGTGGAACTGGGATGGGCAGAGCCGTCACCCCCTGCCCTGGCAGCCCAGGAGCTCTGCAGGGCACAAGGAGAAGCCGAGATCCCGCGTTGTTCCCACTCTGTGATGGGCTCATCCCTGCCTGGGGAAGGGCCGGCGAGGGCAGCCCCACGGCCGGGCTCCCACGGAACCACATCCCACGGAACCACATCCCATGGATCATCCCAGCCCCCCCAGATCGCTGCTGCTCGGACCCCAGCACCCGCAGGGACCCCGGCTCGGGGAGCAGCTCCAAAGCCAGCTCCAAAGCCAGCTCCAGCCTCTTCCCAAGGCGCTGGGTCAGCACGGCGCGGCTGGGGCCGGGTTTGGCACCCCGTGCTCGGCTCCCTCGGCTTTATTCAAATCCCTCTAATCCCAGGGGAGGAACCGGGGATAAAGCCAGGCTGGGAGCGCTGCAGGTGCTGCCCGGGCGCGGGGCAGCGGGGCCGGGCACCCGCGGTGGCACCGGGCCACCTCCGCCTGGGTGGCCCTTTCTGGGGCGGTGATTAATGAGCGGTAATTGAGCTGAGCTGAGGCTGAGCTGCCACCTGGGGAGGGGCAGGGACAGCGATAGGGGCGAGCACGGCGTGTCTGGGTGCCCCGGGCACGGCTCAGCCGGCCCGACCGGTCCGACCAGCCCGGCACGGTGCCCAATTTCGGCACCAGGCGCCCAGGGCTGGGCTCGTACCTCCTCCTCCCCGCGCCGCGTGCCCAGAGCCCCGCCGACGTGCAGGAAAGGGGTTTGGTTTGGGGTTTCCTGCAGGAAAAAGCACAAAGCCACCCCAAAATGCCAGCTCGGGTGGGGTTTGTGTGAGGAGGGGAGCGCTGGCTCCTGGCGAGGTCTGGAGGGTGGCACTGGGTGGTGACCTGGACACGGCGGCGGAATGAAGCTGGAATAAAGCTGGAATAAAGCTCCGTGCAGAGATCCCTGCGGGTGGCGGGGCCCTGGGGACATTCCCTGGGGTGGGGATGAGCCCTGGCTCTGGGGGGGACACGGGGCTGTCCCAGCCTGGCACCGGAGCACGTGCAGCACCCTGGGGCTCCTCGGGCATCGCTGGCACCACGGGAGGTTGGGGGTGATGGGAAGGGGCACCTCAGCTCTCTCCAGCTCTTTAAACCTCACCCTCAGAAATGTCCAGGCCAGGAACCTACTTTACACTCACTAAAAAAAAGGAATTAAATTACATTAAAAGGCTGATCTCCTATAAAAGGGGATTTAGAAAAGCCACCAGCTGGCGCACCCAGGAGCAGGGATGGAACAGGGCAATAAAATCATCTCTTTAGGCAATCTCCACAAAGCTGGAGATGATTTAGAGGGTTGGAAATGCCTCTCAGCTCTGTAGCTCAGAGAGGTACGTGGGTGCCTGCATGTGCTGAGTGACCCCGCTTCCTCTCCACGGAAAAAAAAATAAATTAATAATTAAAATCCCCCTTGAAGAAAATTCCTGCAGCGTTTTCCACCCATTTCTTTTCCCCCCACGTGGATTATCTCCTCTGGTTCCAAAGCCACAAGAAAATATCATCACATTTTTAAACCGAAACCTCAAGGTAAATAAAGGAAAGGGTTTGGATCTGCACCCAGCCCTCGCCACTTCTATCAGGGAGTAAAACCCCGGCGCAGTTCCCCGCCAATATAAGATAGAAAGGTGGAGAACATTTTTTAAATGTTCTGAAAACATTCCATCATCTATAGGAATCAAAGCCCCATTGAAAGCTACAGAACCCCTCACATTCGAGGGTTTTAATGAAAACCAAATTTTTTTTCAGGCCCTGTGTTTTTCTTTGCGAGGATTTCCAGGGGAATACAACTGGAGCAGGGGGCGGACGTGGGGAACTTGGCTGCAGTTTCTCCTGCCCCAATAGGGCTTTCACTGTGGGGCTTTTAAAAAATGGTTTAAAGATAATATGGCCTCGTATTTTTGGACTTGTCAAAGTGCTCTGGATCAGCGCTGGGTTATTTTCCACTGGAAAATAAATGATGGAGCAGGGGCAGGAGGGGAGTTGGGGGTCTTGGGTGCTTGCCATGAGAGGAGGGCTCCCGAGGTCGGGCTGCCAGGCTGTGGGCAGGAAAGCAAAGTCCAAATTCTGGGCTTAATCCTTAATGGTGTGGAGCTGGGCAAACCTCCTGCCTTCCGTGCCAGGGAAAAACATCCCCCGAGCTGCGAACTGCCCGGCCCCGGGAGAGGAAACCTCTGCCCACCCTCCTCAGAAAGCAGCAGGGGTTGTGTCCCCGTGCAAAAATTCGGCATAAAAACCCCAGTTGCTTTGGGTCGGCTGAAAGGCTTCTGGTAACAAACATCTCTTTGCTTTGGGGTTCTTTTTCCCATTCCTTTCAGTCTCTCCCCATGTGGAGGTGTTGCCATGAGGATGAGGAGATGAGGATGAGGAGATGAGGATGAGGAGATGAGGGGCTGGCAGAGCTCTCCACCAGCCCCATCCCACAGCAAGGACCTTCCCTCGGGTCTCTCCCTTAGGCACCAGTGCCCCAAATCCCCCGGAGTCTCTTCGTGCCCGAAGGGGTCCCCAGTGGGGTTTGGGTGAAGTCCTGTTGCCCACCCACATGGGGACAGGGTGCTGGACCACACAGGTCCGAGGCAGCACAAGGGAGGGGTGCAGGGAGCCCCAAAAACGCCCGGTGACAGTCGGGGCAGCCTGGGGACCCCCAGGATCCACAGGAACATTTAATCCCCTCGTTAACGTCCCCCATTAGAACAATTCATTCTTTCACTCCGGCTTAAACACCCAACTTTGCTTTACAGCTCATTTCATTTATGACTGAGAAATGAAATTACTGTATCGATTTCATGGCAGACAGCGAAAAAAACCTGGGTGTTCCCGGTCGTAATAAACCCACCGGCTGCAAAGACAAACAGCAAAACTTGCCGGGGGGGTCTGGGCTGCAGCCACCCCGGGGACACACCGGGAACGGCACCGGGAGCTGCACCGGGACCGGCACCTCCGGGACCGCCCTCCGGAGCCAAACCCAGCTCTGCTGCGGTTATTTTCCTGCCCGAATTAAAACCCTCGCTGTGTATGTTTGCAGGGACCCGGGGGCTTTGCAAATCGCTCGGATGGAAAGGAAACACTGCGCCTGGTAGCGCTGGTGTGAAATATCCCTCCTGGAGCGCCGCCAGAGCCCGGCCGCGGCTGGGGAAGGGGCTCCCGCCATCTCCGGAGGGGGATCACTGAATCTCCGTGCGGTGATGGAGACCCCGAGCTGATCCTTGGCCGCCCAGCCCATCGGCATCGCGGTGTGGGTGATCTCAGGGCCGGGATTTGGGCGATCACAGAGCCTGGATTTGGGCGATCCAGCCCCAAAAGGTGCCTGGGGTTTCCTTGCCCTCCTGCCTCGCTGCACGGTGGTGCTTTGGGCAGGAGCTCAGGGCAGCCCCCGCCGCTCCCAGCGCTCTCCTGATGCCCCGCTGCCATCCCAGGGATGCTTTGGTTGCCCAGCCAAGAGACCCGCGGCTATCGCAGCCCCGCCGGGCTGAAGGCACACTCCTGCCTGCCAGGAGCCCAGGGAACACCACCAACACCCCCAGCAGCCGTGCGAGCGCCCTGCCCGACCCTCGGGGGCTGCAGCAGCGGCGGGGGGGCGCGCCCGCGCCGGCCCCCCC
>VWZT01002536.1:9562-41477 GCA_013397055.1 Pachycephala philippinensis | reverse complement strand
CCGGCGGGAGGCGGAGGGAGCTGCGGGTGCTGCGGGTGCCTCCGGGAGGCTCCGGGAGCCGCCGGGCGCGCGTCCCCCGCCACGCGGGCCTGCCCCGTCCCGCGTGAGCCCGGCCCACGCAGCAGGTGCCCGCCCGGGGCGCTCACCTGGGGGATGCTCCGGGACGGCCCCGCGCACTCACACACGGGACGCGGCCCCGGCTCCCCTGCCCGCCCCTCCTGCCCTAATTAGAGCCCGCTATCGGCCCATCTAACGCAGTCCCAGGGTTAATGAGGCCTCGCTCTCCGGCGTGCCCTGCCCCGGCGCTTTGAAGTGGAGCTGCGCTCAGGGCCGGGTGTCTGACAGCGGCGGGATCCCGGCGCTGCGTCGCTTAACTGCGTTTTTAGCTTCTGTGGGCTAAGCCAAGAATAAAGACTCACATGAGCCTATTTTAATTTAAACTCTTCTGATCTCCCGGCCCAGCCCAGCCTCTGCACAAGAAAACACCTTCCCTGCGTCCCAGGCTGCTGCTGGCAGGAATTAACAGTTACACGGGGGCCTTGCTTTGCATGAACTAAATAAAAATAAAACGTTTGATTAAATCACAGAACAGCACACGAGGCGCTTGCTGAGGCTTTCAAGATGTGGTTTTCGGGGCTGCCAGCACCGGGATGCAGGTCCTGGTGCCATCAGGAGGTGACACGGCCCTGCTTGGTGGCATCTCTGATGTGGTTCAGGGCTGGAGGGTGGTGTCAGGACAGGCTGAAGCTGGCGAGAAAGAGCTCCCTGAAAAATGAAACATCCTGAATAAAACAGCTTCCATCACCTTGGAACAATGTTTTTATTGGGTTGGTTTTTTATTGCACCAAACTGGAGAAATTCTGAGTTATCAGGAATGAAGGATTGGGGTTTTTTTCGGGTTTTATACTTTGGACACTGGACCAGCCCTGCACCCCCTGCTCCTCTCCCAGCTCCCATCCTCCTCAGCCAGCACTGAAGGAACAGCCAGCTGGGGATCCCAGCCAGCAGCTCCTGGCCTGGCCGTGGATTTGCCCTTTAGGGATCCTGGGTTAAGAGCTCCTGCCTTTTCCAAGCAGCGGGAATGGCACCGCTCACCTCTCAGGGGCGGGAAGGGGACAGAGCCCAGCAAGCCCAGGCCGAGGGGGGCAGTGAGTTTTGAATAGAAGGAAAAAGTCTCATTTTTGTGCCTGTCTGGGAANCCCATCCTCCTCAGCCAGCACTGAAGGAACAGCCAGCTGGGGATCCCAGCCAGCAGCTCCTGGCCTGGCCGTGGATTTGCCCTTTAGGGATCCTGGGTTAAGAGCTCCTGCCTTTTCCAAGCAGCGGGAATGGCACCGCTCACCTCTCAGGGGCGGGAAGGAGACAGAGCCCAGTGAGCCCAGGCCGAGGGGGGCAGCGAGTTTTGAATAGAAGCAAAAAGTCTCATTTTTGTGCCTGTCTGGGAATTAAATGGAGGGGAAAAACCCCCAACCACTCGTCTATATTAAAATATATGTGTATAAATGTATATAAATATATCTCTCCCCCAAGGCGCGAGGTCCCGCTGAGTAAGTGGATGTGAATGACGTGTAACCCAACACTTGCCCAGACACCCTAATGAATTTTCCATGTTTTCCATCATTTAGCTTCTAAATAGGCAGCATTCACAAAAACACCCACCCCAACCCCACAAACCCCCATCCTTTCCAGCAGGAAGGCCCTGCAGGAGGATTAACCCCCCGTGGATGCCCATGGAGATGATGCCAGAGTGGGAATCTCGCTCTGCTGCAGATGGGTGCCCACAGGGGTGATTTTTTGCAGGTTCAGGGGGTCCCTGGGGGTGCTGGATGGGTGCTCTGCGTCTCTCCGGGCCATCTGGTTCTGTTTCAGAGGAAAAGGATTTCATTCCTATTTCAGAGGAACAGAATTGGGCCTTAATGATGCTGATTGCTCGTTTGGGCACGGTTCATTAAGGGCTTGATGTGGGCAAGGCGGGAGCCAGGATCCTTCCCCTACATCCTGTGTAGCCCCAGAATTTGTGCAAGTTAAAAGATTATTTACCAAGGCAGTCTGGACACAACAGAGTCATTAAAACAGAGGCTGGGCTTTAGAATTTGGGCTGGAATGAGAATGTAACAAGCTTTTTGCTGAGACTTTTGTTAGCTCTGATCTCAAAGGAAATAGTCTTCATTTTTCCTAGGAGATTTTTTAGTCCAAGCTCCACGCAATTTAATATCTGAATGCTCAAAAAATAGCTTTCCAAGCTCCAGCTATTTTTTTTTCCCTCTTTCAGTTTTCTGTTGCAAAAGAAAACTCAAACATTCCTGCTCCAACTGCCCCACGCTGTTGCTTCCAGCCCTGTTTTTCAGAGTGCCCCTGGAACAGTGGGAGCCCTCAGGTATTTGGGAGCCTTTGGGAGAGGCTGTTGCACCCCACAGCCCCACACTGCCATGCTGGGGTCCAGATTTCCCATCTAAATTCATTAAATTGGGGCAAAACCTGTGTGTAAGCACGATGCAGCAGCAGCACGTTGGACGCTGTGTGTGGTAGGTGGCCTGGGTAAAAATATCCCCCACATAACAACATCAGCCTTATGAAAGTATCACCCATCTAATAATACAAATAATAATACCCGTATAAAAGTAATGCCCGTATAAAAATCACACCCCTCTGGCTCTCAGGTGCTGGGCACATTTGACACCATCAGCTCCCTGGGCCTCCCACCAGGATTTTGGGTGCTGTTGTCCCCCTGGCACCGGTTTGGTCCAGCACATCCTCATCCCCTCCAGGGCACCAGCACCAAAACCACTTGGGGAGGGCTTGAACCCCATGGATTTCATGGATGATCCAGTGCATGTCAGGGCAATAAAACCCTTTTATTTGTCCTCTTTTTCCCCCCCCTTCCTTCTCCTTCTCTCCCCCCACTGCAGCTTTAGCCGAGGCTGAGGGAAAAGCATGGATCTGTTTGGAACAGAAAGTTCCTGTAAATAACAGCTACACCTCAGGGTGTTTCCTCTCCCGGTAGCTGCGAAGAAAAGGCAGCTATGTCTCAGGTTTTCCTTGGAACATATTCCCGCTGGCCAGGGCCGAGGAGCCGGGTACGAGCATTTATTGTGGTTTGGTTTGGGCTTTTCCAAATTTTTTTTTTTAAATTTTTTTCCCCTCTCTCCACGCAAACTCCGCTGTGGGCTATGCTCATGGAGATGCTGCAGAGGGGAGGCAGAGCTTTGGGAACGGCCCCGGCGCTCCTTCCCCGGGCTCATGAATAATTCTGGCGCTGAGTGCCCCGGCTCCTCGGGAGCCCCGACCCGCAGCGCCTTGGCATCGGATCCTGTTGTGGGCTGGGATCTTCTTATTTCTGCCTTTCGGCTGTCATTTGGGGTCTGGAGGCGAGCGCTGAGTGCTGAGGGGTCTGGGCTCGCTCCGCCCCGGAGTTTGGGTCCTGCTGGATTTGTGTGGAGCCTTTGCGGCTCGGGACGGCGCTGCCAGGAGGAGGGCAGGGAGGGGATGCAGGGATCACCCCGCCAGGGCTGCCCCCGGGCACGGGGAGTGCTCCAGACCCCTCTGGAGAAGCTTAACGGGGTTTTCAGGGAGCTCAGGCCCTCCCACCCCATCCCATCCCCGCCTGCCCTCCNCGCGAGGAACTTTCCTCTGCACGGGGGCAGAGGGAGAGCAGCGTGCGGAGCCTCCCCCTGCCCCGGGCACGGCCCCCGGCGAGAAGTGACAGGCGGGAGGCAGCGCGGCCACTTGTAACCATCTGTTTATTGTTCCACATGGCATTGACAGGATTACACGGCGGCCCGAGGCCAGGGCTCGGCCAGCGGAGCGGAAATGACCCCATCCCAGAAAAGCAGAACTGNCCAGGAGCAGCCCCTCCTCTTCCTCTCCCCCTCCCCACCTCCCCCCTCCCCAGTGACAAGTGCTACAGGTTAAAAATTGGGCTACATATTAAATATAGGGCATTACCTTCAAGTAGGGCTGGGGTATTACACAAATAACCACATTTTTTGGTATCACTAGCATTTTTTTTTTTTAATGTCCATCGTGAGACACCATTAAAAAACCCAGCAACTTTAGCCTTCTTTATCTACAAAGATCTCTGATCTCATCTCCTTAGTCTGGTGTTATTTTACCCTGCACATACAAGTATTAGAAGCATTATTAAGAATCGTATCCTTCAACATATTTAAGAATTATATTATTATAACAAGACCAAAAATTAGATTTTATAGTTAAATATTCTGTGAGCCAGACAAAGGGGCTTTACTGTACAAGCGATTGTGCATTTTTTTTTTTAAAAAAAAAAAGCAAATTATAGTGCAAAGCAAAAAACATTGGCCTGTCTCGTGACCATTTGCATACAACAGAGGTGCATCTATTTACACCTTCACATGACAATATGTCATAAAAACAACATCGTTGCCATTCTTTTTATTATTTTCTCTTTTTAAACTCACTACAAACAGTCTTAAATTAACCTACAACTACGAATGCCTTGTTTCCTTTGTGCTTTCAACCAGTGGGATGGGATGACAAATGTAAAAAGGCATCAAAACACAGGCTGCCCTGTGCAGCTCCAGAGCCGGCGAGGGCCGGCACTAAGGCAAGTGGAGGTTGCAGTTTTGCTGGGGTAAGGCTTTTTTTTTTTAATTATTATTATCATTATTATTATTATTATTACTGAAAGGAGTTGTTCTTTGTTGCTTATGGAACTCTGAGTGGTCATGGCAGCTCTCCAGGGCAGCCAGGACGTGCTGCTCCAGCCTCGCCGTGGTAGTGCAATTCCAGCGCTCGGTGCTGAGGGGGACTGGCTGCCAGCTGGGAGCTGGGGACAGGTGACAAGGCTGGGACGGGGTGACTGAGGCACAGGGCCTGGGAGGGCAGCTCTGGGGGTCCAGTTTTCTTATGTTTATGGGAAAAAGTGTTTTAAAAGGCGTGGTTACTGGTGGCACTGGGGCTGGGACTGTCCCCGTGCTGCGGGGAGGGCTCTGCAGGGCACTGGGTACTGCAGCTATGGATCCCCAGGAACATGTCTGTGCGCCTCAGCCCCGCCAGCACGAGGAATCCTGAATCCAGCCCCAATTCCCATGCCAGCAGAAGGCACAGCTGGCCTGCAGGAGGTGACCATCCCTGTGTTGTGCATCAGAGACAAGCCCTTGACCCAGCCTGGGAGGAGCCCACAGCACCGCTCCAGCTGCCTCCCATCATGGCCCTGTGTGGTTGCAATCTCTTTGGTATCAGCTGTGAGGGTGTGTGGTGCTTGGCAGACCTGATTCCTGCAAATGCCACCTGATGCCACACCACCAATGGCACCTTGAGTGCCCCCTCTTCAGCTTATTCCTCTACAGCGAGATCCCCGTGCTCGGGGTCACCTGGGGGGAGGGACAGGAGGGTGAGGGGATGGAAAAGGCTGCACAGCATCAATTCACAACATTCCCACCACCAGGAGTAGAAGTTGCTCCTTTCTCCAGATCTCAGAGCTTTCAGGATGAACTGACACGTGTCAATCAAAATAAGAAGCTGTGTTAATCCTCTATGGGTGAGAACTTGGGAAAGGACCATAACAGAATTATGATGCTTTGCCACCAGCTGTGAGTGTTGCCACTCAGAGGGGACGAAAGGAACACCTGGAGAACGGTGGCAAGGCCGTGCCAAAGGCTCCTGAGCCCCTTGGAAGTGCATCTCAAACGTCTTGGATTGTCCTGAACGCCGCCTTCACTTCAGCCACCATCACTGAGGTTTGCTAAGGGGAGCAAAGAGCTGAATGGTGAGGTCAGGACAAGAGAGCATACAAACAAAACAAAACATCTCCATAAAAAGTACATCTCGTGTGTAAACATAGAGGGGAGGGGTCGGCCAGGCCTGGGGTCAGCCACGTTACTGATTGACAAAGGACGACAATGACACGAAAATGAACAATACAACCTCTGTCGTCAACAAATAATAACAATAATCACATCACAGCTCCTGTTCACGTGGCTGACTGAGCCCCAGTGCCCCTGGCTGTGCTGCAAACCCCACTGCTCTTTGGTGCTTAGGGACCCTTCACCAGCGGGGAGGGAAGGACAGGCGACAATGGGGGTTTTTTTCTTTTTTTTTCTCCTTTTTTTTTCTCCTTTTTTTTTTTCAGTTTGGTCCTCCTGCACTGGCAGAGAGATGGCTCGGACGACTCCTTGGTGTTCTCTCTTCTCTGGACCATTCTGCAGAGGAAGAGTGAGCTTCTTCTCACTTCTGAATGCTTTGTGTGGGGAAGAGGTGCGAGTGAGATGAACGAGAAGTGTTCTGCAAGTACCAAACATCTGATTCCACACGTCCTTGGGTTTTTTTTTCCCTATGTACAATCCACATACCTAAAACACACGGAAGGAACCACATCAAGCGACACATTCAAGCCTCGTGGGTGTTCACCTTGAAATGTAACGAAGGTCTTGGTCCATCTTCGCTTGATGTTTGCATGCAGAGGATCCTGGTTTGCTTTGGGTTTGGGAGACTTTGGTTTACCTTTTCCCTTGGCATGGCTTTGGTCGCTCCCAAAAGGAGCCACGGTGGCTGATGAAGTTAAAGACATCGGTGCCCTGCTGAGTTCCTCCTTAGTAGGGTCTCCAGACGGACTCATCCATCCTCCCCGTGGTGCTCATGGTGGTGGGGGAGTTGCTGTGGCTGCCGTCCGCGTCCACGCCGTCGTTCTGCGCGCCCAGGCTGGGGTTCATCAGGTTGTTCCCTGCCGAGGCGCTCGTGCAGGACGAGAGCATGCGGGTGGGCGAGCGCTCGCCTCCTGCCACCATGGAGAACTGGTAGGAGCCCGAGGACGTCCCGTAGTACAAGTGGTAGGGAGAGGGGTTGGCCTGGAAGGGCCCGCTCTGGTTCTGCGTGGAGCCGGGGTACGGGGGCGGCAGGTAGGTGTGGTGGAAGCGGGTGGTGGTGGGCATGCTGGTCATGCTGATGCCCCCGATGCCCGTGGCCGAGGGCGTGGCCGTGTAGGGGAAGGCAGCGGACATGGCGCCGGGGTAATGCATCCGCGGGTCGGAGAAGCGCGTCTCCGTCAGCGCCGGCAGCGTTGGGAAGGAGCGCTCGAACTGCCGCGGGTCCGAGAAGGGGCTCAGCTCTGACGTGCCTGGCGGGGTGCAGGAGGAGAGGGGGTGGTTAGAGTATTCCCAAGGAATTAGAAGGAAAAGCACCTCTTGGATCTGCCGGGGAAGAGAGCTGGGGGGACTTAAATAAAAACCCTAAACCCATTTGTTTAAGTTGCTCCCATTTCCTGTCCTAAAATTTGTTGTTTCCTATCCAAGAAGGGACACGGCTAAGCTGACTTCTCTTAGGGGTCTATTCATCTCCGGCAGATTAAAGCAGCACACCCCATAAACACAGAAAAAAGATGTTTAGCCATGACATCAGCTGTGTAGTAAATAAATGGAGGCCGGCCCCAGACGGCCGGGCCCTGGGATCATCCATCCCTGCTGTATACACACACACACACGGAGACAGGCAGGAAAAGCTGGAGCCCAGACCAGCCTGCTAAGCCTTCTTGTGGGTGGCCTGTTCGTGCTGATACCATCAGGGGATGGAGCTGATAAACACACAGCTGAAAACTCCCAAGCCAGGAGCCACAATATCCCTCTGCTTGAGTTCTCTGTGTATTTTTCTCCTTCCAAGAGGATAAAGAGAGTGAGAAATTCAGGCTCTCTGCTGGGGGAAGGGAGACTCGGGGCAGTGTGGTGGGGATGTTCTGTTGGATATTGGAGCCACTCACGCCTTTTCCTGGAGGGTCCAACCCCAAAGGGGGTCACAGCCAGCTTGGAACTGGAGAGGGACCCTGGCTTTGGATCCCATCCTCCTGCAGGGAGCCCAGGTTAGAGGTGGGAATCCACAGCAGAAGCTCCTTTGAGGAGCTGGAGGCATTCTTGCAGCTCTCTCAGCTGTCCCGAGGCTGGTGCCATTCCCGACAGAGCCCAGGAACCTCTGGCCTTGGTGCATCAAGGTAGAGAGGAATGAGGTTTGCTCTCCATGGAGAGAAGCAAACCCTCTGTCCTTGAGACCCCCTCTATCTTCCTCTTGTTAAAAGCAGGGCCTTTCTCCTTTGTTAGCGGGATGCCATCCAGCCTCAAAAGTGACTTTTTTTGGTCACATCAGCTGGATTTTGTATCCCTCAGAGCAAGAGAACGTGAGGTGAGTATGCTAAACACGCTTGTTGGTTTTGGAGATGCATATCCATACAAACACACATCCAGAGGATTGTGTGGCTGCTCTGCATGCACAGGGATGTGTGTTTTAGATCTATTTATTACAATGAAGCATTTTTAACTTCTCAGGGCTGGCGTTCCAGGCCCCGAAGCATTTCCCCAGGAGAAAACACTTGATTTAATCCCTTCCAGCTACCCAGTGACACGGGCACGCTCTGGAGGAGCAGGTATGGAGGGGATTTGATCTGAACCTCCCTTCTGATCCCAGGTGAGTCCTTCAGCCGTGGAAGGAGAAGGGGAGGGGAGGATCCTCCCTCCCCTGCAGCCCTTTTGCGGGCACCCAGCAGCGCCTGCCTTCCCACGCAGGCTCCACAGAGGGGAAAGGCGGGGGAGCACCTGGTTTGTGAACGTGGCTGTGGCTTTGGGGCGAGATAAGAGAGGAGCAGCTCAAAGCTGTCCCGAACCACGCTGCTCTGCGCACACCCGGCGCTGCAAAGCGCCCGTGGAAGCGGCCACAGGGCCGCCCCTGCTCCGTGCCGGGCTGGCTGGAAAAGCACAGCACTGGGAAAAGTGCTCCCAACCTGATTTCACAGCCCAGCAGGACGCTGGGACCCATCCCAGAGCCGTGCTGCAGCCACGGCTGCTGCCAGGCATTGGGAGCTGAGGTTTGGAGACCAGCTCTGCGAGAAAGAAGCAGCCTGACCACAGCCCCATGGCTTCAGCAATCCAGCAGCATCACAGCTTGAGATAGGAGCGTGGCACAGAAATCCTGCCTGCACCTGGACTGGAAAGAAAAGGTGCTATTTTCTGAATGCCTCCCCTAAAACTCAGCAGCCCTACACTGAGAAAAAGCAGCCTGCAAATCCCCCTCAGCCCCAAAAACACCCAGACTGCTGCTCGCTGCCTTCCCAGATGACAATCTCCAGCGCTCAGACCGCGCTCCTTCATTACTTTTCACAGCTCCATAAATAATATTCCATAAAATGCAAATCAAAATCAAACCTGAGCGCTCAGGGCACATTTCCCTTTTCCTCTATAATGCACTCAAAGAGGGTTTTTTTTAGAGGCTACATTTTATTGGCCTGAACTTGCACCGTTTGGCAGTGGGTCCCTGCTACTAATTTAGACAGGAGCGTGTAAGAGTGTTAATTACGGACTCTGTGTGTGTGACGGGCAAGGCACAGTGAGGCCGTGGGGTCTGGAGGCACTCGGGTAGTGCCTGCAAAACACGGGTGGGCAGAGAAGGAGCCCTGCCAGGCTCTGAACCCCCGGACGGAGCACTCTGCAGGGCCAGGATCCGCGAATTTGGATCCCTCAGTGCGAACCCCTCCAAGGGAATCCACACCCAGCAGAGCCATGAGGTGTCCGAGTAGCCGTGACCAGCTCACTTTCATCCCTGCTGACTTTAGGCTCTAAGTCCGGTCCAGAACAAAGCTCCAGCTTTCCCTGAGGCTAAAATTAAACCCTCAAATCACCCCAAAACCAAAATCCCGGCGGCCCCGGACCGCGCAGGGCCCGCCTGAGGCGGCCGCGGCCCCGCCGCCAGCAGGGGGCGCCCGCCCGGCCGCTGTGAGGGGGGAAGAAGGCGGGAAAGAGGCGGGGCGGGGGCGGCCGCCAGGGGGGGGCGGGGGGCCGGCCNGCTGCCCCTCATTCCGTGTCCTTCACCTCGGGGCTGACCCTCATTCCGTGTCCTTCACTTCAAGGCTGCCCCTCCGTCCCCTCTCCTTCACCTCGGGGCTGCCCCTCATTCCGTGTCCTTCACCTCGGGGCTGCGCCTCTGTCCCGTGTCCTTCACCTCGGGGCTGCCCCTCATTCCGTGTCCTTCACCTCCAGGCTGCCCCTCATTCCGTGTCCTTCACTTCAAGGCTGCCCCTCTGTCCCCTCTCCTTCACCACCAGGCTGCCCCTCATTCCGTGTCCTTCACCTCAGGGCTGCCCCTCTGTCCCCTCTGNGCTGCCCCTCATTCCGTGTCCTTCACCTCGGGGCTGACCCTCATTCCGTGTCCTTCACTTCAAGGCTGCCCCTCCGTCCCCTCTCCTTCACCTCAGAGCTGCCCCTCATTCCGTGTCCTTCACCTCAGGGCTGCCCCTCTGTCCCCTCTGCTTCACCTCCAGGCTGCCCCTCATTCCATGTCCTTCACCTCCAGGCTGCCCCTCCGTCCCCTTCTCCTTCATCTCACGACTGTCCCTCCACCTCAACACTCCCACCTCACAACTGCCCCTTCCATCTTGGTCCTCTCCTCAAGGTTTCCTCTCCATCCCGTCTCCTTCGCTTCAGGGCTGTCCCTCCATCCTGGCTGCCTCAGGTAGGAGCCACACAGCCCCAGCCCCTGCCCTGCATGCGAGGAAATCTCCACTGAAACAACCCCAGCGAGATCCAAATAAAACATGGCCATTAATGCCCTCCATAACCACCTAACCCAGCAGCAAGAACCCTTTGTCACAGCCAGGATCAAACAGCAACCTGGAGCAAGCAGCTGCTGAGCAAAGCCAGGGAAAAAGGAGTGGGTGAAGCTGCACCCTCAGACCCCGCATTCCCTTTGGAATCACAGCTGAAAATGGGCTTTAAAAACCCCATCTTGCTGTCTCCTTCCCCGGCACATCTCACACACATCTGCTCCGTAGTGCTGCCTCAGAGGATTTACTACGGTTTTCCCTCGCTTACTCGCTGTCCAGCCCCCATTTGCTTTTTTGGACCCTGGCAATCCGAGCTTGAGTATTTCAGTTGTCCAGTTGCCAATCAAAATATTTGAAGGAAATGTTTATTTTCTTCTCGAAATCACACCAGCTGCTGCACTAACTGAATAAGCCCATTTAGCTGTAAGAATTTAACCATTGTGAGAGTGAATTGAGTCCCCCAACTACTCCAAAATCTGACCCAATCTATCAGCGGAAATGTCAATGTTTTGGATGGGAGTTTGGGGAAGTGTGGAATGTGTATTAAATAAAAGCCATGTAAAGGTCAAAGCCCTGATTAGTAATGCCACTGTCTCCTCCTTAGGGCTGAGCTGCCCCGGGGACCGCGGAGGCCGGGACACACCCCGTGATTTAATTGTGCAGCTGCAATTTGCACCTTTTGAGGACCCCCAAGTCCCCCCTCATGTGGGGCCGGATAGAAACAGGCTTTGAAAGCTGCTCAGCCCCTTTCCAGATAAAACAGTGACACAGCAGCTCTCTCTCTCTGCCTCGGAGACAACACAGGTCTTTCCTTGGGTGGGTGGCGAGGAGATAAATGCAAAGAGATGCCCCTGATGGGAGCCAAACCTCAGCTGGGTCGTGGTGGCAAGGGCTGGCCATGATGTGGGAAGGGCTGGTTCGTGAGGCTGCCAACCACAGAGGTTTCTCTGGGTGTGTTCAGCCGCCTCCCTTAAGACCACTCTGGGTTTGGGAGCTGCCTTGGATGGAGTGGAACTGGTCCCTGCACCCTGGCGGGGTCAGGGCTGGTGGATCTGCTCTGAGGTCCCTGGAAGCCTTCGAGGAGATGAGGCAATGGGCCCTGCAGATGGTTTTAGGGATTGATGTGCATCCATCCCAGGGCAGCAGCGGGTGCTTCCACTACCTCCTAATGCAGGAACACCTCTGCTCTGCCTGGAGGGAGGAAAGGGCAGCAAAAGCAACGCCAGGACCTCTTCAATGCTGCAGGGACACCTAAACAACCAGCTCACCCTGCAGCTCACCCCGGGCACGTGGCAGAGCAGAGCACCAGGCCTGATGCACAGCAGGATCATCATTATCAGATTGTCTGGGGCCAGGCAGCGACGTGTGGAACCTGAGCAGCTCCTCAGCACCCCAGATACCACCCTCCGGTCCCCACCTTAGAGATGTGGGGAGCACGCGGTGGCTGCTGAACCCAGTCAGCAATAAAGCTGAGCTCGTGTGGGTGTTACACAACAAATACTCACAGTGTGGGATACACACAGAGAATAAAGGGAATTTGAAGGGAACTTGATAGTGTGCCACTCTCCAAGTGTATAGAATATAAAATATCTTCAGCCTGGCCATACATCACTGTTCTAATTCTATGCATATGTGTGCCTTGCAAAATTGTCATGAAAAATCTACCTCGGGGGAAAAAACCCTCCTTTCCTGTCTTACTCTACAATGATTGACGACAATGTAAACACTAATGATACTTTATGCTTCTGTGTATAACACACCAGCATGTGTGCGATGAGTGGGGACACACATTCCAGCTCTGGATATACCTTTGGCTGGTTTTTCTCTGCTTATTTCTGCCATGTTGGACCTCCAAGCCATCTCTGAGCATTTTCCTGACCTTTGTCCCTCTCTGCTTCCTTTCCCTGATCACAGCAACCCGATGTGGGGAGCACAGGCAGGTGGGCACAGAAGGAGAGAATCTCCATGGGAAGGTGCACGAGATGCATCTGATCTGTGAAGCCCCAGCTCATCTCTGGAGAAGGCGCCGCTCTCCTCCCCACCCACGCATGCAGGCACGCTCTCACGCCTCTGTCACGTATGTTAACAAGTTCATTTGTTTCCAAGTCAGAGCCAACTAAAAAAGAAAACGGCCCCTTCCTCCCAGCCCACGTAAAATAGAGCAAAATATATTTTGGGGGAGGAGGGGAGGTGTTGAAAAAAAAAAGGAGGGTGTGAACAGCATCCGTTGTTACACGCCCATGGAGCGCTGCTCTGTATCTGATAGAACCAGCTCACTAACTGGGTGCGTGGACTTCCTCTGCAGTCTGAAAAAAACCCCAAACCCCAAACCAAAACACAACAACACACAGGTCCTTATCACAGCATCGCCAGGCACCACCTCAACACTGCCAAGCACGTTTGCTGCTCAGTTTTGTGATTCTCCCCGCACACCGTGTGCTGCCGTGCACACACACACGCGGCCCCAAACCCACCCCGCTGAGCAGCACAAACCCAGCTCCTGGGTCCTCTCCCACCCCAAATACGCTGGGCAGCAGCAGAGCAGGGAAATTCCCAGGTGTTCCCAGCCCAGTGAATCATGCATCGCATCTCAACCTCCTCTGCAAGCCCTTCCAGGTCCATTGGGATGCTCCTTCTGGGGAGGACCCTGCTCCTAATTCCAGTGTGGATTTCTGCGGTTCGGCCCCATGTCCTGTGCCTGCAGTGTCCTCCAGAGCTTACATTAGCTCCTCTGCCTCGCCGTGTTTACCCCCTCGATGTATTTACACAGAGCAATCAGCTCCGCTCCCCGCCTGCCCTTTGCTAGACTAAACAAGCCCAGCTCTCCCAGCTTCCTCTCCCGGCACAGCCGCGCTCATCCCAGAGCCCTCTGCCCGCATCCCCCTGCCCGGCACATCCCGCATCCCGCGGAGCTAATGAATAACGGTGCTAATTGGAGCGGGTGGGTGGGCTGAGCGGGGATTGCGGGCGCTCCCCTCCGCCCTGCCTGCGCTTTGCTCTTTACCTGCATTCAAAGGGTATTAAAACAAATTAACAAGCCCTGACTACATAAAAGGAAGCTGCTGGATTTACAACCCAGCCTGCAGCTAGACCACCTTGCCTGCCGAGCAGGTTTGGGCCAGGCCACGTCTGCCATGGGAATCCCACTGCGGAGAGGTGATGGCACGGGGGGCTCCAGCGGCTGAGAGCCCGGCAAGGCAGCGGCACCCCGGGCTGGGGGCTCCCCACCCCGCTCTGAGTCTGGCACTGCGGATCCCAGCACACCGGAAAATCCCGTGTTAAAGGCAGGATGGCATCCCTGAGGCAAATTCCGAGGGACTCCTTGCTGTTCTGTAGGGAGGCAGCACCCTGAGCTGTGGCAGGGGTTCGGCCACACAGCCACGGCACAAACGCAGCGGTCGCGGGTGCCTGGACTCTGTCCTGGGGGAAGCTCCTGTCCAGCACTGCTCTGTGGTTCATCTGTGACAATTCCATGCCAAATTCACTGAAGGGACATCACAAATGTAAAGGAGAGGAGCAGAAAAGCAGTTTAAAGATAGATACAGAAGCCTGAAAGCAGGCAGGAAACCCATCTCGAGCGTGTTCCTTCCTTTGAGGCTGAAGCTGAATCCCACAATATGTTTTCTTCCCACTAATGCTTGCCTAGCTTCCTTTGGAAACAATTTAGTCTCTGCCCGTGGTAGAATGTTTTTATCCATTAAGAAACGGATATTTTAAAGAAACCATAAGTCAATCTGGACAGGGATTAGGAAGCAGCAATTCAGTGTATTTGCTGGGCCCATAATTCAGGACTTAACCTCAGAGCAGCCACGTTGCATTTCAGAAACAATAGGGGCACTTGCTGCCTATGCCAAGAGGCTTCTTAAAAGTAATGTAATACTTTAAAAATGTATATTTAAAAAGAGAAAGAGAGAAAGACTTTACTATAAATGCATATGGTGAAGCATTCTGCTGATGATAAAAATGTTGTGCTGGCCTGAAGTAATGGATTGGGAATGAAGCTGGTTAAAGCTGAGCAGTTTCCAGATCAGGAGATCTGAAGCTCTTCACCAGTGAACAGAGTCTCCCAAAAACCATTCAGCAGGCACTAGGGCTAGGAGAGGCTTGCAAAAGCATCCAGTATTTACTGTCCTCCCTCTGAAGTCAAGGGAGTTTGGCTTCTCTGGAGCAAAAAGAAGAGTGTGCAGGGGGATGTGAAATACATCAATCAAAACAGCTTGCTCTGGCACCGAGGAGATCCAATCTAAAATCCCTTTGCAATTGTCCCGGTGAGCGCAAGGCCCCTCCACGCTGCTGGACAATGCACACAATTGCTTTTGAGTGGTTGAAGATGTTTCCACCACAGAACTCGAGCGTGGGCGGTCCTGCTCTGCTGCGCTGGGAACAAAATGGTTCAGCTTGAGCCACTGCCGAAATGTGGGCAAGGGAGGACACGGAGAATTGGGGGCTGCTCCTGGGGAGGACACGTGTCCATCCCCAGCCCAGCTCCCCTGAGCCAGGGGGCCCCGAGAAGCAGCTGAAGGCAGACAGAAGAAGTCCCTTTAACATCTTGCTTCACTTCTGAGAGCTACTCGATTTTTTTAAGCTAAAAGGCAAAACTCAGCTGAAGCAGGCACGCAAGGCTCTGGCTTCACATGCCCCATAATAAGGAACCATTTCAAGCCATCCTAATGACAGCTTGGTGTCTTGCTGCAGGGATGGCAGAGCTGGGATTGCAAAAACTCAGATTTTCCAGACCTCTCTGGAGAAGCTTTGGGCCAAATCCTCAACAGAGGCTCTGCTCCGTTGAAGCCAGGGAAGCAGAGCTGCATGAGGATGGGGATCTGCCTCTCTGACCTGCTCAGCCACTGGGCCAGATTCTCATCACAGCTACAGAGCGTGAACCCAGAGTTACCCTATTTACCCCCCAGAGCAGTGCAAGTGGGACTGAGATGGTGTGTGCAGGGTTGCCAGTGTCCATCCCATTTGGGGACAGGCATGGGAAGGGATCAAGTCTCTGCCCATCTGAGTGGGGCAAGGCAAGGCCAGAGCCACTGAAATACCCTGACACTGGAGAGAGCAGGATCCGACCTGCTCGGCCTCGGAGCCGTGCTCTCTCCTCCCGTATTTCCTGGCATGCCCTTCAGAAACCATCGGCTTTCTCTTACCGGGAGGGTTTTGGTTTGAGACCATTTAACCTCAGGATGATCATTTTACATGGGGGCTATTTATAACCTCCAGGGGCTGCTTTACTGAAAGCCTCCGCGAGTGGCTGAGGGCCAGACCCTTCTCCCACTCCAGCAGCGTCCTTGCCGTGATCTCCACCTTGGCCACGGCTTTCGCTCCCAAGGAGAGAGCTTGGACTGGGCCAGAGCGAACACATCTCCCAAGAACCCCAGTTCTCCCAAATTAAAACACTGTCTCCTGCCTGCCTAAATACCCAAACTCCACGTGCTGTGTGCAGGGATTTGGGGTGCCGGGATCCTGCCGAGGCTGTTTCTGAGCATCCCAGCTCCCAGCCTGGTTTTGCCAGGAGTGGATTAGGCGGTTTGTGCAAACTGCTTGGTCAGCAGAACAGGGAGGCTGAGCACCCCCGGCACACGAGCTGAGGGAGCCGGGCACTGGTGAAGGGAAAACCTCCCTGGCTTGCTTTTAATCCTGCACAGGGATGCTAAAAACATTAACCTTGGGAAGCACCCCCATCAAAGATAGCGGGGGCCGGATGAACCCCAGCTTGCCCCTCGCCCCTCCCAGCTGGTATCTCGTTCTGCTTTCCACTAATCGGCCTCTCCTGTGTGTTACCCAAGAACGTGCCAAGTCGTGAGAATTACAGGCCTGTTAACTCCCCTGTTATTCTTGGCACGGGCCAGGCTCCACTTGCTCGGGTAAAAATTATGATCTTTGTGAATAAGCCGTGTGTGTGCGAGAGAAAGAGGGGTTTTTAAAATGATGATTATGATTGGTCATAGCCAGAGCTGTGTCAGAAGGACAGGGCTGAGATGAAAATTACTGATCTGGTCCCGCTCCGAGTTACGCTGGTAGGAACCCACAGTCGTTTTAAGACGGTTCCTCTGACTTGGGAACAAGGGAGCCAAGAGCAGAGCGTGCACAAACCGCCTTTTGCAGCATTCCTGGGACTTCGGATTCACTCCACAGGAATGATTTCAGAGGCTAATTTTGTGTGTCTCCACTCCTGCTGTCACTTGACATTTGGGAATTTGGCAGGGGCGGTAGCTTGTGGCCAAATCCATTTCTTTTCTCGTTGAATTTGTGTCATCACCTGATTCTTCGCTCCAAACAGCGCTCTTCGGGTTTCTGGCACTGCAGGGGGCTGTGCTAATTTAAAATACAAATCTATTTTTCTTCCCCCAAGAATCTCTTTCTTTATGATGCGGCCAACGGGACCAGCCTAGAAAACTCTTTCTCTCTCTCTTGCTTTTTTAAAACAACTCAAATGATAATCCTACACAAAATGCCCGTGTTCTCATAAACCATGCTAATATCAATGAAAATTCCAAGCATGGAGATTTGCATTTCAATGAGAAATACATTAAATTTTCACTGTAATTTTGGGTTGGGAGGAGCGGCGCAGCTTTTACAGTTCGGGTAACATTTTCAAACATGTTTTTACACCCAAAACCCCCTCTTTACCAATGACACCAAGCCTTTCAAACAACCACGTCTATGAAACCTTCCCAGAAGGGCCACTTCTCACCAAAATTCCAAATACAGACAGCTTAAATGCTACTCCTTGAAGCCCTGTTAGTATCTCTGCTGATTTCTGAAGGAAAGCAACACCAAGACTAAAAGTGCATGGAAAAGGAGCACGGAAAAGGACAGGAGAATGGTCTCTTAATTCACCCTGGTGGCATCTACCTGTGCAGAAAGACAGGAGCAGCACAGCAGCTGGATATTTCCAAATGCCTTGCTTAGTTTGGGACTGAAATTCCGGGGTTAGCAGCCTGATCTCTCTCAGGTAACTCCAGTGGCAATTCCTCCCCCCGTCCTGGCAGCAAGAGTGCAGATTCCTGGGGAACGCCCAGGGACTCGGGCGCTCGTTGCCGCTGGCAGATCTGGGAAGAGCAAAGGCTCGGGGTGTGTGTGTGTGCCCGTGCAGGTGTGCATCCGTGTGGGGAATTATGCTGGAGCTGGGTGCGGGATCACCACACTTGGCACCCACACAATGATAAGAAACCGTTGGGATTAGCATGTAAAGCACGGAACACCCTCTCTGGCTGATGCATAACCATAGTGCGGCTGCCTTCATGTCAGAGGAGCTGCTGGGTTCAAAGTGTGCTGCTCTCATCTCCCCGTGCTCCTGCTGCTCAGTTGTTCCTCAAAACCCAGATCTAATGGTGCTGAGAGTGACTTACTGGGTGCAAAAAGGCTTCCAAGGTCAAGAAATCCACACAAACCCCTCCCTGGCTTGTCTAACAAGCTCCTTAACCAGGGGAGAGCTGGACTCCAGCTCTAAAATACCATCTACAGGCTTGTTCCCACTCAGCCACGTCAGGAGCGCGAGGGTTCAGGGGTGACGCGGGAATACCCAGGCATTTACCTTGGATTGGAGTTTGAGCCTGGGAGCCGAAGTGGCTCGGGGTGCCGAGGGATCCGCGGGGGTTGGGTGTTGTCGGGGTGACTCTCATGGACTGGCGCAGCCGTTCCAGCTCTCCGTAGCGGTCGGTGAAGGGTTTGGCTTGGTCTTCCAGCTTTTGTCTGTGCCCTGGAATGTGATAAAAGAGTCTGGTATCTGATAAGCTCCCCTTTGGCTGCAGCACCCTGGTTACACAGGGAGCCAGCAGAGCCTCTGTCTCTGCGGTTTGCTGTTGTTCAGAGGGTGGCAGCCCTGGCAGAGAGCGGCTCCTGGGGGAGATGGACACAGAGTGACCCACGGGGGAGGCCCCAGATCATCCAGTAAGTCTCCAGTCAAGGAGCTGGATCAGGATGTCTCTGCCAGAGTGACCAGCCTCCACCAGTCCTCACTGACCCTGACCACAGACGAGAGACATATGCAAGGCAGGAGAAACCATGTCCTGGCAAAGTGGGGACTGGGGAACCAGCAAACATCGAATTTTAAGTATTTTCTACAGCGTTGGCTCATTGATTAAAGAACAAACTCTCACTTTACTCCAGCCCCCTCCCAGCTCGGCCCACCCAGCGGGGTCAGAGCCAAGCAGGGCTGGAGGAGGCACAGGAGGGATGGGATCAGCCCTCGCTGGTACCACACCTTGGCCACCTCACTTTGCTTCTCTCTGTTCCTCTTTCCTAGCCATAAAACAGGCAGACTAATCACCCACCTCCCCCAGGTAGGGCAGCAGCTAATGAGCGTTCCTAAAGCACTCCCAGCTCCTTAGGTAGCAGCTGCTGGCACAGGGCAATAATTATTAAATTTATGCTAATTGTCCCAAGGCGAGAGGCGCATGAAATGCACTTGATACATAACTTTCACATTTTACTGTATTAATCATCGCCAAACAGCTTCGCTCTCTCTGGGCCGGATTCCAGTCTCAGTTACACCCGCACAAAGCTGGAGGGGCTCCAGAGGAGCCTCAGCTTTACATCAGTGCGGGGTTCAGACCTTGGCTTCTCCTTGTGCCTTCCCTGCCGCAGCCAGACGGCCCCGCAACACCCCCAGCTCTGCACCTGCCGCGAAGGGACCTTCCTTCCCCAGGTGGCACCGCCTCATCCCGGCACAACCCCAGCGCTCGGGGGCACCGGAGGTGTGCAGGCACGCCGGGAGATGGGAGACAGGCTGGGAAGAAACCCTTCTGCAGCACTTCAGAGAGCTGGGCCTTATCAGATCCTACAGCCCGACATCCACCAAGCCAAGCTCAGTTCTTGGTGGCTTTTAAAGAAGAAAAGAAAAGCAAAGCAGCGCGTTTAAAAGGCGATAAACTCAGGCACCTCTCGCGCGCACCCCGCTGCCCTTCCCCCTCACATCTGCACAGCTCTGTGAGCACGGTGTCAGTTTATAGCAAAGTCACAGAAAGTCCCTACACTTCCCCCTCTTTAAATCCAGCTTCTGATATCTCCTCATCTCCCATTTGCTCGGCTCAGGCTGCACTTGCCAGGCTGTCTGCGAAGCTGCATGGCTGGGATGGGAGGGAAGAGCATCAGCTCCAGAGGGGAACTCACACTCCCAGCTGGGCTCCACGGGTGTCCCACCAGCAAACCCCTCCCAGCCACAGTTTCTGAGGGGCTTTGACCCCCCTCTGCCATCTCCACACCCCGGTGAGCCCCACCAGCCCCTCCCAGCTCTATAATCCCCAGGCTTCCGGGGGTGTGAGAGTCCAAACCGATGGAACACGCGCTGGCACCAGTGCAGGGAACTTGGTGAGGACGAGCCCGGCAGAAAGCAAAAACCCAGAGGTATTTTGAAAATGTATTTTCCCTGCTGTGTGAAGTAAACCAAGGAAACCTCAAAGCAACACCATAAACGATCTCTTCTCATCTCTGTGTGTCCCCAGACCTCAGGAACCTCTGCATTATCCAGGGCCTTTGGAGTCAGGAACAGCATCCGTCACATGGTGCTTTCCCCAGGGGAAAAGCACTGAGGTGTCTTGTTCTAGCCCACATTTTATTACTTCATTATACATTTAAGCACAGAAGAAGAAAAATAGGGTTATATTTCACCTTTAACCAGTTTTTTTTGGGCAGAGCTTCGCAGGAAAGCCAAAAGGACTTCAAAGACCCAGAAATCTAATGGAAATTAAATTCCCTGCCTCTATCTCAGCACAAACCCTATCCTGTGGTGGTATCTGGCATGTGACGGGGAAAATCCTGAAAAAATATATCAAGTGATCTCTATGCTGATAATGTTTTCAGAGATTATTCAGCCGTGCAACCCGACCAAGGGCTTCATGTGGCTGTGTCATGCTGCACTGTGGTTGCTCCGGTCCCTGAGCTGTCTGAACGTGGGCACAGCCCCATGGGCTTTGTGAGCCTCGAGCAAACACCCTCTAGAAGGGGCTGGTTTGTGGGGAGACCCAGCAATTGCCAGCAAAAGCCCCAAACCCCTGAAACTATCCTGCTGGAAAGAAAGTGGACAACTTGTTGCAAATATAAGTCAAGGCAAACATGGGGGGGTGGGATCAGGGCTCTTCCTGGCTCTCCTAGACCCTCTCTGGTCTGTGTCCCACCCTGTCCCCACATGTGGGACCTGGCAGCCCCAAACCCTGTGAAACAAGGCAGAGAATGAGTTAAAAACCACCAACTTGGCCTGCCAGCCCTCTTTAGCTCAGGCTGTCTCCCCAGGACTTCCTGCCGCTTGTCACTTAGGGCTGGGGACGTCAGACTTTGTCACGCAAGAGAGAATCGCTGTTAATGGGTTTCTTTCATCAGAACAACCTGAGCTTTTTAATTTCTGCAGCGGTTGGCTTCATTAAAAGCCCTTCCCCATCTGCCCACAGCTGTCACGGAGAGGAAACCAGTGAACAATAGCTCATACCTTAGAGAAGAGGAAGGTGGTTTCTACCTTCACCCAAGCACTGACTCAAAGCCTCCCGAAGCCAGTGGGCGGATTTTCACTCAACTTCAAACAGCCCCAGCCCTCATCCCAAGAAATCTGTCTGAGAAGCCTTAATCACCCCAACCCGTGAATTTTGGAGCACAAAAGCTGCTGCTGGGATTGGAGATTCTGCAGTGCATTTCCAGCTGGGCCAGCACTGGCTTGCAGGTCGGTATTTACGGAAACAGCAGAGCTCAGTGCGATCAAATGGTGGCAGCTCCTGACCTTGGGCACTCCTTGTCAGCAGCGCCAGGGTTTTAACGCCGGATCGGGTTTCGGAATCGGTTAACTCCAGTATTGAACATGACATGATGTAAACATTGACAGATCACCTACGATCCTGATGTAATAACAAGATCTGTATCAGCATATCAAACAAACGATCCCATTGAACACTTCCCAGCTGGAAGGGCCAACGTGAATTTGACACTTTAGGCCGGTAATAAGAAGCATACTGGAAGTTTTGGGTGTTTCCTTGGAATGCAGACAGCGAAGCAGTGTGTGCCACACGAGCTCAGGCCCTCAGAGCTATGATTTAGAGACATGCTTTCTGCATTAAAATATTTCAAAGACCAAACAGAGCCTGCTCTTCCTTTTTGGAGTGTGCAACCTGATGTGGCTTCCCAAGCTGGGACCGGGATGGGGTTTCCAGGCTGTGGGGGGGGAGTTCCAAAAAGCAGCTGATTTCCCCAGATTACTGAGGTGCAGAATATACGGCTGATCAAAGGTAGAAAGGAGCTCCAGGAACTTCATGGCTCAAGTGACACTAAAATCTCAGTGCTGAGAGATTTGATTCAAAAAACCCCTCTGTGGGGTGAGTGGGAGCCCTGGTCCCCAGATTTCTCTGTAGATGGAGTTAGATGAGAGCCACGGTCTCCTCCCTCCCCCGCTGGGCTCAGAGCTGGGTGTCACGTTCATCCCCAGCCCCTGGCTCAGCCCCGTGCTGCCGGGGCCGGGAGAGCAGATGTTGGGAAGTGGCTTGGCCCTCCCCAGGAGCCTGGCTGCGGAATGCTAGCGGCAAGCTGGAGCAGAGGAAACGCCGAGGGACGTTCACGAACACACACACACACACTGCAGATCACTGCCTCGGCCCCAGACAGGAGGAGATGAGAGCCAGGAGAGGGTGGCACGGGCTGGCACAGCAGCTTGAGCCACGCTCAGCCACCTTCAAAATATCTGAGCATCCCCCTGGCATTCCAACATCCTCCCACCAAGGCTCTGCTCAAATCTTCCCAGCCTAACTCCAGGCCTGAGCCAAGCTCACCAGGAGCAGTCCCTGCACACAAAGCCATGGCTTAGTCTCTACACGTCCGTGAGAAGGGACCACAAGAAAGCAATCAGCAGTGGATAAAACTCCGTCTCAATGTGCAAAACACCTTTCAAATCCCTCCCGTAGCCCTGGAAATAGGTACTTCAGAGAGACACGCCAGTCCTCTGCAGAGGCTGCAATTTTTTCCCAGTCTGAGTCTCGGCTAGACTATCAAGTCCCAGCATGTGCTCCAGAAAGAAGCCACATGTGAAACTCCTGTGTTATGGGAACAGCAGGCCTGTCCCTTACAGAGATGCTGGGCTGGTTTCACCTTTGCACACCTCTAACACAGGGCAAGAACATCGCTCAGGTTCTCCCTGGAATCTCACCTCCAGCTCGAGAATCGCCACGGGAAATTCCCAGCCAGGAAGAATTCGGTGGAGCCCCAGTGCCAGGGAAGGAGGGAGGGGAGGACAGTGCAGAGCAGGGAGCTGGAAGGGACTCAAAGATGACGCGGGATGACGGAGGTGCCCTCCGAGCCCCGGTGAGCGCCAAGCCCACTGCTAAAATCAGAGCCCAGGAGTTCACAGGAGGGAGCAGGAGGGAAATGTTGGGAGGCACCATCCCTTGTGCTGCCGAACAAAGTCAGGCACAGATAACTCATTATTCACATGTTTGAAGTTGGCCTGCTTACGCCATTTGGAAGGAGAATCAGTCACGGCCGGGCTTTGCTTTGGTTTCCTCTGGCTTTCGTGAGACACTGCTGCTACTGTGTTTCTGCAGCTCAGGGAGAAAGGCGAGTGTGGCGCAATGCGCCCCGGCTCGCATGTCCTGGCACAGCGTTTACACCAACAACCAAAGGAAAATAATATTTAAAGGGGTGGGGGAGAAAATTAGGAAGAAAGAAAAAAGAAAAAAGGAAAGAAAGGCTGCTAATTTATAAAGCTTTTTTAGCTGGTGGTGGTCTGAGATGAATTGGCTGCCTCTAAAAGGATGAAAATAAATATCCCTCTTTTTGAAGGAAATAGGCTGGCTCCGGGCCAGCTGGCAGGAAGCACAGAGATATGTTGCATTTACAGTAGGGTTTTTAGTGTCTGAAGCTCCAGCAGTGGGAGAGATGTTCGTTCTGGGCAGGCTGGTATTGATTAGGAGGCTTTGGGAGCCCCTGATCTCCTCACACTCCTGGCTTAGTGCTGAGACTTTGCCTCTGCCTCTCTCCCTGCCCACCCTGTGCCCACCCTGGCGAGTCTCTGATAAACCCTGTCGGGGCCTTTGATTGCACTGGGAGACCCCAAAACTGAGCCCTCTGGAAGGAAAACAAAGCAGGGCATTAATTTAAACAGGAATCCAGAGCAGTGCTTCCAAAAGCTCTGGGGGCGCCAGAGCTGTGGCCCGTTCCCAAATCAAAGGGAACATCACACCCGAATTTCCACGCAACTGCAGCTGAAATGCCTGAAGAACTCGGGCTCCCTATTCCCAGGGTTTCAAGAGTCTTTCTGGATTTGCAAAAATATTTGAAGCCCTTCGGAACACAGGGAAAGCTGGGGGCATTCTCAGCAGTGGGTAACATTCAGCAGGTTTAAGCATTCAGCCCACTCATGCTTTGCTGAAAATCCCCACCAGTGCTTTCCTGCCTTTTTCCATGCGTAAGAACTCTGCAAATCTGCCCCTGAGACTGCGGAGCGAACAGGGTGGGGGTTCAAAGTTGTGATTTACAGATGTGAAAGCTGCAGCCCGGGTGTCACAGAACAGCAGGTGGGTGCACATCTGCGGGAAATCGGGCAGCTTTCAGAACAGGGTGCAAAAACCACCAGCCCCGACAGCCTCTCTGCAGTCACTGCCCATTCCAGGAAGGCAAAATTCACTTACGGGCTGTGATCTGATTCTCATGGGATCAGGCAAACTCCCTGATTCCAAGATTCCCGAGCTGGGTGCTGGGGAGGAAGCAGACTGATCTCAAGGACATCCAGCTGGTATTGCCTCAGCCCCGGCTGAGATCAGATTTTGAGATTCCATAGATCCATGGAGAGATGCCAGTCCCGGTGAGTTCCTGCTGCTATCTAACAACCTGGACCGGGACCTACCAGTAGAGCTGGTTTCTCCCAGGTCCCAACCTGTTCCATTAGGGCAAGCACATCAAATTCCTTGGGGTGACACTGGTTAAGGACACTCTGCCCGGGATGGGGAGCACCCGCTGCTGGGGCCAGCCCTGTGCGAGGAATGTGCCGTGGTTCAGCTGATGGAGCTGAGATGTCCGTGGCGCTGCGGGGAGGGAGCAGCGCTCTGCCAGCCCGGCCCGGCCCGTCGGGAACAGACCCCAACTTTCCCAAGGTTTGAGGATGCCGAGCGCTGCTTTTCCCCTCTGCCCCAGGACAGAGCTGGAGCCGAGCCCTGGCATTTGGATACTGATACCCTCGATGCCAGGACTGAGCTCCAAGCTCCATCTCCAGAGCCTGGCTGGAGTTATCCTGCTGGATAATTGCAGCTCCTGCCGAGGTCTGCACTGGAAGGAGGAGCCCCAGAGCGATGGCACCTGCACAGCTCCCCAAAGCCAGGGCAGCAGAGCTGGGCACGGGAAAAGGGGCTGCCTGCTCCCACAGCTGATTTGGGGATGGGGAACTCCCAGCACAGAGGCTCCCATCCCGCTGCCACCATCCCCAGAGGCTGGGAAGGGCAGCAGGGACACTCCCTGCTCGCTGTGTTCCTCTTCTTCCTCCCCTCTCTGCCCCCTCCCACCGCAGCACGTAGAGACACTGGAAAGAGTAAGAGAAAATAATGCAAACTCATGTCTGAGCCCCTTCCGCTGCAGGAGGTGATTGATCTCGGGCTGCCTGCAGGACAGGTGACTCCGGCAGCGGAAGAGAAGGGTCTTAGGAACTAAATTTCATCTCACTCTGAGTCAAATCCTCTTCCTCCCTCCGCCACATCATTAAAGTGATTGGTTGCACTGATAAGCCCTTTTGGGAGGGAGAAACAAAATGTGTCCTGCCTGACATCTGATGTGATCTTGTGGTTTTGTTTCATAGTTCTGGTCCTTTAGCTGTTGCCTTCCCTGAAACGAAACTCGCCTTTTAGCACTGGGTATTTTTTTCCCCCCTCTCTTTTCCAATCCGTGACCCTTCGCTCTGTCCTCTCGAGCTCCCGAATCCTGCCCGAGGGAGCTGGGGCCACGCTGCATTAACAGCCCTGCAAATCCTCCCTACAGCCTCCTCCACATCCCCTGCTGCCCAGCAGGAGTCACACACAGGTAAACTGAGGCACGGGGCAAAATGCTGCTCCTTTGGGAAGGAGCGAAGCTCCCCAAGGGCCTTGCTGTGATGCTGGCAAAAATTCCTTTTTGCTGCCACCTGCATCCCATCCCAGCCCACTCATCCTCCTGCACAGCTCCCTCTGGATCATGCCACTGCATCCAGCAGGAATTTCTTTTGTTGTGTGTTTGAATTGTATCTGAATTTCTTTTGCTGTGTGTTTGAACAGCCCCTGGCACAACCCGACACAGAGCACCACCAACACCCTGGAAAAAACCTTCCATGCAACTTAATCCTCCAGACATCCCTAGATGACCACCAGATCCCACCAGAAAACCCTGCTGATCAGTTTAATCTCTCCCAAATACTTTATCAATGCCCATTTCTCCAATTCTGAGTTATTTCCAAAGCCACCCCAGGGCCAGGCTTGCCTCTTCCACCCCAGCCCAGAACCGTGCCCTGGGGTTTTCCCAAAGCTTTCAAAAGCAGGAGGTGTTGCAACCAATTCCAACAAAGATTCCTTTGTAGGATGCAAGCAAAAATAATTTCCCTGCTCTGACTCCCAATATCGCTGCACTCAGAAAATATTGGCCCTTTGCAGGCAAAATGATTTTGAAGCTGTTACGCAGCAGGCGATTGGAAAAGAGAGGTGGGATTTACTGCATGTGGCAAATCAAATAACGAGAGGAGCGGATTTACTGGAGCCCAGATAATTTCAGCTGCTGTTATTCCTTTTGAGGCCGGATTACAGCCTCGAGCTGCAGCACCAAAGGCCCTGGTGATGCAAACCCAGCGCCTGGAGCACTGTCAGGCAACTTCCATCCCTGCTCTGCTCTCCCCTGGGAATTCTCCGTACCCTGGTGTCCCCTGGCACACCCCCGTGTCCCGCTGAGGGGCAGCAGCTCCCCCCTGGGGCTGGGGGTTTTGTCCCTGAGGGGTTTTTATCCACCCCCAGGAGCTGAGCCCGATTCTCCCCGGCAGGGTTAACTGGGATGGGATGGCAGGAGGGGGTGGTGTGACATAATTGCCATAATTCCCTGCGTGTATGGACAGCGGCCCCCCTGCCCCGGCAGCAACACGGGGCCGTGCACAGCCCCGGGCACATCCCAAAGGGGGCAAATTTCCCTGCTGGGATCAGAACCTGAGAGATGGGAATGGAGAGAGAGAAACCTCCTGTGCAGCACGCGCCGATCGGCAGAGGCTGCTGCGGGAACTGGGGAGCCCCAAGGGCCCCCCAAAGGCTGCTGCGGGAACTGGGGAGCCCTGAGCCTCCCCCAAAGGCTCCTGCGGGAACTGGGGAGCCCCGAGGCCCCCCCAAAGGCTCCTGCGGGAACTGGGGAGCCCCGAGGCTCCCCCAAAGGCTCCTGAATGAACTGGGGAGCCCCAAGGCCCCCCCAAAGGCTCCTGCGGGAACTGGGGAGCCCCAAGGCCCCCCCAAAGGCTCCTGCAGGAACTGGGGATCCCTGAGCCTCCCCCAAAGGCTGCTGCAGGAACTGGGGAGCCCCGAGGCCCCCCCAAAGGCTCCTGCGGGAACTGGGGAGCCCCAAGGCCCCCCCAAAGGCTCCTGAATGAACTGGGGAGCCCCGAGCCTCCCCCAAAGGCTCCTGCAGGAACTGGGGAGCCCCGAGGCTCATCCAAAGGCTCCTGCACGAATTGAGGAGCCCCAAGGTTCCCCCAAAGGCTCCCGAATGAACCAAAGCCCTCCCACTGCTCCAGGCAGGGCTGGATGAGCACAGGGAGAAGCAGAGACCCACGGGCTCCATCGCACACAACCAGAGGCTGGAGCACGGCTGGGATCAGCCCGAGGTCTCTGAGCACCATCCCAGGAACCTCCAGGGGATATCCAGGGGTATCCCAAGGGAAGCACCACGGCCGGTCCCTCAGCAGCAGGAGCGGTGCCCAGGCTCCGGGGTGGGCACACAGAGTTTGCTCAAACACCCTCCTCCAACACCCAGCGCTGCCAGAGCTCACTCAATGGGGAAGCCATAAAGGGCCACTCAGGATTTCCTCCTCTTCCTCCCCAGGGAAGGGGACAGGGCTCCAGAAGTGGGAAATCAGCTTGCTTTAAGTACTGACTATTAAATTAGATTACAGCAATTTTACATGGACAAATCACTGTCCAGGAAGCACCGAGGTCATTTATTTATTGAAATTATCTTGGATTGATTTTGTTGCATCTTTTTTTTTCCTCTTATTTTTTTCCTCTTTTTGCCATTTCCTTTTTGTTTTTTTTCCTTATTCCCAGACAATCTGGGAACTGTCTGTGTCTTTATTTCTAGCTAAGGACAAGCAGGGGAATAAAACAAAAGACCTCAATAATACCCAAAACTATCACCCCACGGGAGCACTTCAGCACCGAGTCTGCTTTTAATTACAGAAAACATCTCCAGCTCAAGTTTTACGCAGCCCCACGAGGGAGCCTTTTGGCCAAGATAAAGATCTGGAATTGGACAATACTGGCACAACCCACCCCTGTCCTGGCTCTCCGTTTGAGCTTCTGAGAGCCACAAGACCCTCCAATAATTTATTCTCCAAGCACTTCCCAAAACTCTGAGGATTAAAGGTGCAGAAAGCACAGGATCTCTGCCTTGAGGTCCAAAAACTGCCCGTGGGAATATGGGAACAGGGGATCATTTTGCCCCTGCTCCTCTTTGGCTCCCATCCCATAACCCCACTCCCTCTTCCTCATCCTCAGCTGTTTCAGGCTGTCCCCACTGACACTCATCTGCCCCTCAGTAAAACCCATTTTTCGCAGAACTGGGAGAATTACAGGTTTTATTTCACCTTCTCCAGACTCACGGAGCTGCTGTCCCAGAAAGCACCATCCCAACCTTCCCCCGGCACTCCCAAACCCTCTCCCAGCTCCCTGTCACCTCTCAAAGCTGCTTCAAATCATAACAAAACCTGTATTTATCCCCTTTGAGGAGAAAACACAGAGTGGATTCACACAAATCCCCTCGGAGCACAGCTCCAGGTCCCAAAACATCCTGAGGCAGGGAGGCCAAAATCCCCCCCAGGCCGAGGAGCTGCTTTGCTGGGGGGTTCCCAGCCCTGCACAGAGAATTCACTTCGCTCAAAGGTAACAGGAAGGTTTCTGTTTCGTATTTTCCTCTTTTTGCCCCCAAAACCAAGAGGGAAGCCCTAAGAGATGCTGTTTGTTACAAGCAGTGACCAGGAGTCAGAAATCTCGCCAGAAACCATCCCTGCTTTTAAAGAGTCCAAAACTCAGCACGGAAACAACCAACTCTGTGATACATTAAACAGCATTTTGTACTTTTGGTGGCATTGAAGCCATGGAGGCACCGAAAATAGGGTGAAAATATAGGATGAAAAATAGGATGCTGCTGACAAGGTACAACATTGCACCTCTTTCCCCTCCCTGAGTTAAACGGAGTCCCAGTTTTGCTGTTTCTGGGAATAAATCTCAGCCACGAGGGATGGGGAAGGCAGGGGGGGGTCACTCGTTTTTCTAGCACAGTCCTGTGCTCCCTTTGTCTCTCTGGCTTCCAACTGGAGCTTCTGCTAGGAATAAAAGGGGAAAAATTCCCTGCTCGTGGCAGGTGTGGGTTGGAACAAGATGGTTTTTAAGGTCTTTCCCAACCCTGTGATTCTGTGAAAGACCTCACGGCACAGACTCGTCTGAGCCCGAGAAATGGATTCAGATGCACCTTCAATCAATAAACAAAGCAGTGAGAGAGTTCACAATGCATGAGGTGAGGGCACCCAGCACCCACCGACCGCCAGCCCCGCGGGGACAGAGAGCCACAAACCCCTGCACAGGCAGGGACAGCCCCTGCTCATCCCAAACTCCTCATTTCTGCTCATCCCAAACGCCTCGTTTCCCCGCTCAGAGCGCAGGGCTGTGAGCCCTCGTGGGAGGGAAACCCTCGCTCAGCTGAGGCTCTCAGAAGTCTGAAAGCCGAAGAGCAGCAGCGGTTCCTGGAAACGCCTCGGCGCCGGGGGAGGTGAGAAGGCTCCCACCCGCTGGCTACGTGACCGGGGACAGCGGCTGCCTGGGACAGCCAGAGCCTTGGGGGGGCAAGGAGCCTTTTTTGGGGAGGGGAAAGCGACCACGGAGGGAATTTGGGGTTGTACAGAACGGGCCCAGCCACAAAAACCCTGCAGGGACAGCGAGGTGGGAGAGGGGATGTGAAATGCCCCAGCCACAAGCCCCCTCCTCCCGGTCCGAGCCACGCTGGGAACACGTTTCTGTCACTCATCGTGGTCACACCAAGCAGGGACACGACCGAAATCACCAAATCTCTGATGCACACCCCAAAAATGAACAGGGCAGGAAGCACCAGCAGCCAGCACGTGCACAGTGCTGCCAGGGCTGGGCAGGGAATGAGGGGGGCCACAGGGACCCCGTGGGTGACAGATCCTCCAGGGCTCCCTTTCCTCCTCGACAAGGACAGCAGGGATGGGGTGGGAGGCAGAAAGAAGGGATTAAACCCAAAAGGGATTTAGAAAGTGGGGAGAGAGGTTAAAGACTGAATGGCGGCAAAAAGAAAAAAAGAGTCAAAGAGGGGAGAAAAGGAATTTAAAAGGGGAAAAAAAGACTTTGCACAAGAGTTCTGGGCAGAAAGGGGCTGGAGCTGCGAGAGGGAGGTGGGAGGGAGAAAGGAAAAGTGAGAGCAGAGAAGGTGAGCGCCTTGGGAAGGAAAGGAAGGGAAGGGAAGGGAAGGGAAGGGAGCAGCAGGTGTGAGGGGCAGGCCCTGGGGATGCTCCCATTTCCCCAGGAACAGACTGAACACCCCTGTGCAGCTCCCAGCCATTCATTTCTCCCCGTTCTGCCTGCTGGGGTCATTCTGCAGCAGCTGTGGATGTGAGAGGGCTCTGCAGCAGGGCTCCTGCTGAACACGGGGCTGCAGAAAGGGGGGAAAAGAAGGAAATTCCACAGGAAGTTCAAATATTTTATTACTTCCTGTTTGTACAAAGTATGTCAACACTTGGCACCCGCTGTGCTATTTGTTTAGAGCTAAGGTGCCAACTTGACAGAATGTCCTTTTTCCCCTCCAGATCCAACCCAGAAAGAGCTGGAGCACAGGAAAAGGAGCTCGGAGCGAGAAGGGCACTGGAGGAGCCTGGGGATGGCCTGGGGGAGATGCTCAAGGGAAGGCACCGCTGCTGTCAGCGCAGGTGCTGCTCCTGGGATCCCAAGGGAGCCTCCTCCTGCCCCAGCTCTCTGCTCCCCGCTCCCCTGGCAGGGCTGTACCCCTTCCCCTGGCAGGGCTGTGCCCCAGCTCTCTGCTCCCTGCTCCCCTGGCAGGGCTGTGCCCCAGCTCCCTGCTCCCCTGGCAGGGCTGTGCCCCAGCTCTCTGCTCCCTGCTCCCCTGGCAGGGCTGTGCCCAGCTCTCTGCTCCCCTGGCAGGGCTGTGCCCAGCTCCCTGCTCCCCTGGCAGGGCTGTGCCCAGCTCTCTGCTCCCCTGGCAGGGCTGTGCCCAGCTCTCTGCTCCCCGCTCCCCTGGCAGGGCTGTGCCCAGCTCTCTGCTCCCCGCTCCCCTGGCAGGGCTGTGCCCAGCTCTCCTGCTCCCTGCTCCCCTGGCAGGGCTGTGCCCAGCTCTCTGCTCCCCTGGCAGGGCTGTGCCCAGCTCTCTGCTCCCCGCTCCCCTGGCAGGGCTGTGCCCAGCTCTCTGCTCCCCGCTCCCCTGGCAGGGCTGTGCCCAGCTCTCCTGCTCCCTGCTCCCCTGGCAGGGCTGTGCCCAGCTCTCTGCTCCCCTGGCAGGGCTGTGCCCAGCTCTCTGCTCCCCGCTCCCCTGGCAGGGCTGTGCCCAGCTCTCTGCTCCCCGCTCCCCTGGCAGGGCTGTGCCCAGCTCTCCTGCTCCCTGCTCCCCTGGCAGGGCTGTGCCCAGCTCTCTGCTCCCCGCTCCCCTGGCAGGGCTGTGCCCAGCTCTCTGCTCCCCGCTCCCCTGGCAGGGCTGTGCCCAGCTCTCCTGCTCCCTGCTCCCCTGGCAGGGCTGTGCCCAGCTCTCTGCTCCCCTGGCAGGGCTGTGCCCAGCTCTCTGCTCCCCTGGCAGGGCTGTGCCCAGCTCTCTGCTCCCCGCTCCCCTGGCAGGGCTGTGCCCAGCTCTCTGCTCCCCGCTCCCCTGGCAGGGCTGTGCCCAGCTCTCCTGCTCCCTGCTCCCCTGGCAGGGCTGTGCCCAGCTCTCTGCTCCCCTGGCAGGGCTGTGCCCAGCTCTCTGCTCCCCTGGCAGGGCTGTGCCCCAGCTCTCTGCTCCCCTGGCAGGGCTGTGCCCAGCTCTCTGCTCCCCTGGCAGGGCTGTGCCCCAGCTCTCTGCTCCCCTGGCAGGGCTGTGCCCAGCTCTCCTGCTCCCTGCTCCCCTGGCAGGGCTGTGCCCCAGCTCTCCTGCTCCCCTGGCCGGGCTGTGCCCCGCTCT